>CAXIVR010000012.1:35154225-35684225 GCA_964035755.1 Teleogryllus oceanicus | reverse complement strand
GGATTAACATTTCAAAAACTAGATATTTTCGTTGCAAAATTACAGAAAACTTATTTTTAACAGTAAAGGAACAAACATTTGATTTTTCTGTATTGTTAACAAAATAGAAACTCGCCCTAAGCTCTACTACCACTACAAGCAAAAGGAAAGTTCAACAAAACGTGCGCATAGTGAAGCTACATTTACGTCCAGAAGCAAATCAAGGGGCCATCTCAGCATTTGCTCAATGGATCAGGGAAACTGGACAAAAACCCGATCGAGATGGGGGTCATTGACCCGGAATTACATACAATATTCATATAGGAAGGTCTGTTCCAGAACATGTCTTCATGTGTTTGCGCAAAGAAAAGGGAAGGGAGCATGTCCGCTACTTTAACCCCTCAAAATATGAAAACACCAATTGGTTCATAGGAAACATGAAACTAATAATATATTTTGCTGGGCCATGATCAGTGTTTTCCCATGTTCGTAATGTGAGAAACACAGATTGGTTCATTGGAAATCTCAAACAATACAAAATTATGCAGAGCCAGATCGAGTTAGTTTGTCCCATAGTCTGAATTAGAAGTGTAGCCTGAAACTTTGCAATATCCTCAAAGCAACTAATCATCAGAACAATGATCATAACAGAGTGCATTTGTCATTATTGAGTGCCAGTTTTAAAGTGTCAGCATTGAAACTTAAATTGATTATCAGATGAATGACATATTCTAGAACGAATGTACATAAATCATAATGGTTTCAGGATTGTTAAGCATCGTAAAATGAGTTGTTAGCAAGGCTCGTTAATCGAACTTCTAAATTTGTTGAGTAAGTATGTTACGATCTTAACACAATACTTAAAATTTGCCAAAACATTTAAAGGCACTTCTAACAGAATTCAGAATGATTTGATTTTTGCAATTAGTAATTTCTTGAGTAGATCTATTAAAGAAAACATTTCCATGGTCCAGCATGTTGTAATTGTTTTAGATGAAATATAAATATAGATAATATAGATAAATCTAGCTAAAATGTATTCATTGATCAGATGCTATGTTGTGGCGGAGAGGGCAGTGTGAAGGAAGCTTCTTAAGAGTCGTGAGTGTTGCCACATAAGCACGAATAATAGTTTCTCTTATACGGGATGCAGCGTTTATTACGTTCCGAAAGATAACTTACGAGTATTTACGACGTGTGAAGCGTTCAAAAGGCAGAGGTTAATAACCGACTTTTGGTTCAGTGAAAACTGTGGGCGTGTATGGGGAAGATTTGCTATTTACAGAGCTTACCCAGTGAAATTGGTCACCGCACGCCCCAGCGCCTCCGTCTCTCCTGCGCCAAGATATCGACAGGAGGCATCCCCGCGATGACGCACACTGCATCGTTTGACACTGCGGAATGCACAAGCTACCCGCAATGCTGATAACCTGTACACTGACGTCATCCCTCGGACGTAACTATTTGTCGACGTGGAGTTGGCTCATACTGGCGCTCCATAGAGCAAGACGGACCTCACAACCAAGGACAGAAGCTTCCGTTTCTCCTAACAGGGCCCTATTTTGGGCATTAGTCTCGACAGTGCTGCATTAATTACCGCCGCTTTATTGCTGGCGTACTTCAGGTGGTCAGCAAATGTCAGACGGGCGTCAATCATGAGACCAAGATATTTGATCGACGGCTGTGATGCAATACGGTGGTCTTTAACTTTGAGAGTGATGGTTTCTCTCTTCTTCCTGCTAGTGACTAGGATAACCTCAGTCTTGTGCTCAGCTAACTGCAGCCCTGAGGACTTCAACCACTGACTAACAATAGCGATCGCTTCGTTGCAAATATACACAATTTCCTCAATGTATTTCGCAACGACGGCGATAGCAATGTCGTCCGCGAAACCAATAAAACTGGTGCCTTCTGGGAGGGGAAGCCGAAGGACCTCGTCATACATCACATTCCATAATGGTGGACCCAATACCGACTCTTGCGGGACACCAGCGGAGATATTATGCACCTTTGGCCCATTATTTGTATTGTAAATCAGGGCTCTATTACTCAGATACTCGGCCACAATCTTCCTCAAGTACGTTGGTACCTTAAATCTGCGGAGAGCTTGGTGAATATTACTCCACCTGGTCGAGTTGAATGCATTCTTAATATCCAACGTAACGACAGCACAGTACTGTTTTGGGCCTCTCTTCCATCTACTTCCTCCAATTGCTTGTCGGGCGGTGTTAATGACAAGCTGGACTGCGTCAACAGTCGAGCGGACTCTGCGGAAACCATACTGATTGTCTCAAAGGCCTCCTCCCTCCTCCACAGCTTTCTCCAGTCTGGTACTAATAATTCTCTCCAGAACCTTGCCAGCTATGTCAAGCAGTGGCCGGTATGATGATGGATCTTCGGGAGATTTATTCCCTTTAGGGAGGAGCACCAGGCGCTGTTTTTTCCATCTTTCTGGGTACACCCCTTCTCTCAAGCAAGAATAATTAAGATCCACAAATATGTCGGTATGAGCGAGTATCGCAGTCTTGAGGGCAATATTGGGAATGTTATCCGGTCCGGGAGCCTTTGTGTTGCCGATTCTGCTGATTGCGTGCAGAATTTCTTCTTGCGTGACTGGAGGAATTATTGTTAGCTCAGATAACGCTATATTAACTGGGTCACCGGGGTGGCTCGGGCTGACACAATTCTGAGCAGCATATTGGGGCAAGTTGGAGACCGTAGGTGCCACTGTCTTAACCTACTCATGACCGTCTTGTATGGCATACCCCATGGATCCTTTTCCACCTCGTCACACAGGCTCTTGGCGTGTGTGTCTGTGGTTGTGTGTGTGTGTGTGTGTGTGTGTATGTGTGTGTGCGCGCGCGTGCGTGTGAGTGTGCTTGTGTGTGTGTGTATGTATGTATAAAATTTCTAGCATTTTAAGCTCACCGTTCACCGTGAAAATTGTATTATCACTAAATACATTTACTTCAAACTATTATTTAAAATATATTTCCAAAATATTTTTCTAGTTTAAACATTGTAATTTTTGTTGTGTATTGAAATAAAATAACTCATAATTTCTTCTTACGACATTGATAATACTGTAGTGTTTAATAATTATTGATAAATATGTTTCTATTCACTTGCTTTTGTTTGCCAATGCTATCAGTATCATATTATTTATTAACTTTTATTATTTTACTTTCTCACTCACTGCTTATGCAGAATATTGTACGGCTACGAAACTCATCGGATATGTTTGTGAATACCTTATACAATGAATTCAATGCCATATATATAAATGTTCAATGATTTCAAATGAGTTTTACAAAAATGATTACTGAGATGTTAATTCGGAGAGAAATTGTAATATATTTATTTATTTATTTATTTATTTTATGTCAAAAAAACAGTTAAAAACTGCGTATGACGTGCTATAGGGAAAAGTGAATTGTGTGCACATTTTCAAAATTCTGTGATCCCTACACTAAGTCATATACTACTTAAATTTTGAATTTTGAAAGGGAGAAAAAAAACAAAAACTCCCATGTAGTAAAATCTATTTTCAAGGATAAATAAGCAATAAAATTTGAATTTTGAAAGGGAGAAAAAAAAACAAAAAAACTCCCATGTGATAAAATCTATTTTCAAGGATAAATAAGCAATAAATTTTGGCTCTTATTACTTCCTGCCGCGACAACATGGAAACGATAATTTGAATAATTGTATTTCCCACTGAATTCTAGAAGACGTGCACAGAAAATGAAGTTACATTTATGTCCAGAAGCAAAACAAGGGGCCATCTCAGCATTTGCTCAATGGATCAGGGAAACTGGACAAAAAACCTGATCGAGATGGGATATAAATAGTATTGTTATATAAATAACAATTACTAAAGGCAAGAAAGTTCATGCTGTTTTAGCACCACTAGTTTATTCTTCTGGACTGAATTGAAAAAGTTTCCAAGCTTCCCTTGATCTCGTACTCCCCATTAATTTACAAACATCTTTACACACATTTGTGTAGAGTTCATTTTTTTTTCTCAACACATTTCTTTTAACATCTACTCTGCATAAACATTTTTTCTCTTTAGAATATTAATTGATGGCAGAATATAGCATGTAGTCTCATCGATTCGCAAGTAACAGATTTAAAGTCTTGCCAAAGACAACATTTTGTAGTCATCAATCACAATCATAAATTCTACAAATTTAAACAATGTATTAAATATATTTAAGTTAAAAATATATTTTGCATGAATGCAAAATCAACTGAATAAAATCAAAGAGGTTATTACTCCCTGAAGTTGTTTTAGGTAATCTAAAATAGTTATTTTTAACTGCTGAATAATTTGCGGCCTGCACCAGCAAAAATGCTGCTGAACAAAATAAAATGAATTTCCAAAAAGTTGCACACACACTGTTAAGAAAACAACAAATAAAATACTTTCTTACAACACATCAATAAATTAAATATGTTAACTAAAACAGTCCTTACAAAATTATTACAACTTTTACACTGCAATAACACAGTACAGTTACGAATACACAGAGCAGGTTTGTTCAGTACTTTACAAATCAAGAATATCAAAAAAGTTGCATAATGCAATATGTGAATAGCAAATAATTTATGGCAAGTGACCTCTTTCTTAGAAGCCTTGCTGCTGCATGACATTAGCTATGTCAAAAGCAGTGATGCACTGAATATGAAAAATAAGTGAGTATGCACCGTATAAGATTAGGAGGAAAACAATCAAATATTTGCGGTTGTTGCAAACATTGGCAAAGTTGAAGTTGTTTCATTGTTTTTGTGTTTTTCCTGAATTTCTGGATCTCTAATGAAAATATAGATACCTCTAACATGGCTGGAGGCTGCATAGATTCCTGTCATTTTCTGTATATATTGGAAATTAGTAATATAAAGGTATACAATCTCATTATAGGCCCTTAAGCACCAAAATTAAAGTATGTATCCTTTGTCAAATTTTTAGCCAAGTAAATATATAGAACTATGTAAAATACATTTAAACATTTGGACTTATCTTTACCACACACTGCAACCAAATCTCAACATTGTTGTAATGGTAGAAACAAAATATTGGCACATCACAATAAACTACTTTATCAAGACAGTTTTATGGAATTGGTATACAGCAAAGACATAAGTTTCCATGACATGTTAGGCCTAGTACTGTCACTCTTTCAACATCTCAATCAAAGATGTTCCTCACTATCTGTCTTTGAGGAAATCAGTTCAAATGAATTCTGGTTCTACCACTTTGCATTGAAGTAACATTTTGTCAAAATGTCAGAATTGTTTTTGTATTAAGAAAGCAATGTAGATCTCTTTCATTTAATATCAAATGAATTCTATGAGGATAATATTAATTTAATTACAAAGAGTAGTGTTACCACAACAAATAAAAGAAGATTAAACCAGAGATCTGAGAATACTAATTATTTGAAAATTAATAATTAGTAATTATTTGAAAATTAATATGCAGATAATTGTACATGATCATATAATCAAAGCATATACAACATCATATGATATCTTTTTCACTTTTGTGAAAAGCATTTTCATTGGATAGAACCTGAGAAATATTTCAGCAGATCAATTTTAGAAAATTTGAATTTGAATAGAATAAGTAATTAATCTATCTCTACAAGTGTTCATTCTATTTTGATTCTGTTATTTGTGTACAAAAAAATTAAATTTTAATTTTCGTTCTAAAGATAACAAAAATCGGAACAATCCAGGTGCCAGAGAAAAATGGAGAGGAAAATCCTCAACATTTCTTTGAAAGACCATATAACCTGTATGGAAATAAGAAACAGGACCAAGATAAAAGATGCAACAGAACAAGCAGATGAGCAAAAATGGAAATGAGGTAGCCCTGTCATCAGACAGCAGGATCATCGGTGGTCTAATGCTACTACAATATGGAAACCACAAACTGCCTGGCATCATCCTGGTAGGCAATGCAAAAGATAGGAAGACAGCTTCAAGTAGGCAGCTGGCAATGTATGGATGAGGCTACCCATGTGCAGGTCATCATGGAGGTCACATTTCACTAGCTGAACCCAAAGAACAAAGAAAAAACGAAAAAGAGTTCATTACTAAGTAGAATTTAGAAAAGTTTTAGTTAGATCATGAAAAGTTTCATAATGACACAAAATTTCAGTAATTTTTATTTTGTTTGTATTCATACTTCAACAAACAGTTTTGTTATCTTAGTAATTCAACTATTTCAGAAATTTCTTATTTCAGCAATCTAGTAATCAGTAAAATTAGTTATATATTTTTATATTTTGTTGTTAATTGAAATTAAAGTAATTATTTAGTTAACCTAAGTATGGAACAATATATGTAAAATTATTGTGACATAAACCAACTAAGCTGCACACGCACCCCTCCCTGGGGAACCAGGAGGCCCTTCCACAGAATTGAGATTGTAATGGACTCATAATAGTAATAATAAAAAATTGTTTTTTGCTTGTCTGATGTATTTGCATATGATGCATATACACCAGGCAAGCACGAACCTGTGATTTCAACTTGTGGAGAATCATTCTATTACATCTTTTGTTCTTATTTTGATATTATGTCGAACGTCCAGCAATTTTGTAAATCAAAGAGAAAATGTCTTTGGAAATGGTAAAGAAAGTTTTAGAGCCTCCCAAGCATAATTAGAGCACATTAAAATAATTGAGCTAGAAAATGTATTAGTTTTTAAAAATTTAATAAGTCCTGGTAGGCAGAAATTTCTTCACTTACCCCTCGGTTAATCAGCTACTGTATTTTAAATAGTTTTAATAAAATACACATATAATATTTTGAGAAATACACATGTTTGATTTGAGATTATGCTTGTCTCTTCAAGGAAGGCCAAACTCACCCTGAATAAAACATGTGAAATCCTCTAATAAAACTACAAAATAAAGCTGAGTGCAGCTATTCATCGCATGCACAAAATGTTCCCACCTCCACCATGGAAGTGACAATATACAATAGACAGAGTTAATTTAAATCAGAAATTTATTTTCAACCCTTTAAAATTAGTGTTCTGTGTGATCAAGCTATTCAATACTTGAAATTGTTGTGCTTCTATTACCATCGTCTGATAAATTTGTTAAAAAACATGTCAAAATGGACTTGGTGAAATATTACAATCTTATCAATCCATAAGATTTACTTTCATATTGTGATGATGCAAAGGTGCAAACTGAAAAGCATATATCGTCAGGCATTTTCGACATGTTGAAAATTACATGCATCTATATAAATAAAATTTAAGTGGTCACAAGTGATTTCAAAATAATTAACTATAATCTAAAATGGTTATTAAGATAATATAAAAATCTGTTCAATTATTTACCATTTTTGTCTGTCTTATTGTTCCAGCTAATCTTGAGAATTTAGATTCTCTTTGTCCTCTATACTCCAAGAAATCATAATATTCTCTATTAGCTTTTATTACATAGCATTCAAGTAGCTAATTTATTAGTATGGCTTCTTAGAGTGTTTGCATAAGAATAATTGAACAACTATACTCCAAAATTTGCAATAAGCATGGCTCCATATTGAGGTTGCTTCTCCTAGACATTGGTTTTGCTGCAGTGTTATATTGATTTCTGAAAGGATATTTAAGGTCTCTATTTTCCTATGTGCACAGAAAATGAAAGAATTTTAAGCATTCTCCTGCCCTTGAGACATGCCTATGGTTTCATCAGATACCCAGTAACTCAGGAAAAATCAAAAAGCATTCAAATTTTTTCAATTTTGACTGAAAAAACCGCAAATGTTTTATAGTGTTATTGCACATATTCTTATACTGCACGTACTGATTGAATTCACATACTCGATGTCATTTCTTAAGACATAGCAGAAGTCAAGTGATAGGTAGGCTCCAAAGAAGAGGTCTCCCACATAAATATTTGCTATTCATATATTGCATTATGGATAACAACTTCTTTGATATTCTCGATGTCGAGAACTGTTGTACTGCATACTTACGCACTATACTATGTTATTGCAGTATTAGTGAAGGCTGTTTTTGTTAAAAAATATTTAATTTATTGCAGTGTTATAGTAAATTAAACAGTAGTGTAGAGATTTCATTCCAGGGTGCAGTAAGGAAAGACAAAATGTTTAAAAGTATTCTAAATAGTTTTGTATATTTGGTTGCTAAAAATGTGGCAAAAGATAAATGCTTTATTTTTGGTGTTTTAGAGCATATAATGAGTTGATAAGCCTTTGTATTCCTTATTTCTAATTTGTGCAGAAATCGAAAGAAAACTGTGCAGCCTCCAGCCATATATATTTTCATAAAGACCCAGAAAGTCATGAAAAACACAAAAACAATGAAACAGCTTCAATTTTGCCTGAAAACTGCAAATATTTGATTGTATTTACCTCCTTATATAATCTTACACTGTGCGTAGAGACTGATTTCTCATATTCAGTGTGTCACTGCTTATGATATAGCTGATGTCATGCAGCAGCAAGGCTCTAAGAAAAAGACTGCCTCCCATAAAATATTTGCTTGTTGCATTATGCAACTTTTTTAATATTCTCAGTATGTAAAGTTCTGTTGGATTATGTATCCATATACATTGCACTATGTTATTGCAGTGTAAAAATTGTAATAATGTTTTTAAAAGGACAAATTTGGTTTTTGTTTAAATATTTAATTTATTGCACACACTGTTTTTTTCAGAAAATAATTTGTGTGGTTTTGTTCAGCAGTATTTTTTCACCTGCAGGTCACTAGTAATTAAATATTTTTACAATAGAGAGATGCAATCTATCAAAAATAAAAGTGTACCTTTCTTTGGATGTATTACTGCTAATGTCAACCTCAAACAACAAGCTTGTAGAAAATTGCTTATGCTTGTAGAAAATTGAACTCACCACAACAGAAATAGTTCTCTTTATATAATTACACTTCACAAATAATATGTTGCTTTTATATATTTTGACACATTACACTTTTGTCCTGTAACATGGTATGGAAGGTAAAAGCACACCACTACATGTCTCATAAACATTTGTATGAAGACTCTAGTAGTGACCACTGCCTCAGTAGAAGTTACTTCAACACAAAATAATTCCAATTTCTTTAAACTTCCAGAACATGGAGCCTTATGCCTTGTAGTAGTGAGATGTATAACAAAGAAAATAATTTTCCTTTTTAAAGAAAATAAATCAAGAACAAGTTGAAAATATCTTACTACTAATGGGATTGAAAGAAAGTAACATACTGGTATTTCTTGACAGTGTAATTGAAAGTGCTTCAAACATGTTCAGGGGTGATGAAATTTTCATGTGGCCACCACTGAAATTTGGAAATAAATTAATGAAAAATAGATCAAATTAAAAATTGGCCATTTTCAGACAAGGGATCTATTCAGAATGAGGTATGCTATTCAATCATCGAGTTTCACACAACAAACTTAGTACTGCACTCCAAAAGCAGTAAATAAAACCCTCTTATCCTATTTATCATCTTCATTTCACAATTGTTCAGAGAGAAGTATCATTTCTCTGTACTAGGCTGCCAAGTGGGGAGAAGTATCCACTTAAGATGTCAGAAGAGTTACGATTGACTCAAGATAATACTTGTTGCAACAAAAATATTAAAAAGAAAAGTATGACAAGAGGAGAGCTTAATAAAAAAGTTAGATGTTATGAAAAAGTCATGCCATGTAGTTTGAAAAGAGAACACTGATAGAAAAATTTAAAAAAGTGCTACAGAGTATGATTGCACCAATCATAGGGGTCTCGGATGGTCGTGTGTAGAATTAAAAGAGTAATATGTCTTTTCTTGTTGACAGAGTATGATTGCACCAATCATAGGGGTCTCGGATGGGAATGGTCGTGTGTAGAATTAAAAGAGTAATATGTCTTTTCTTGTTGACAAGATTTTGGCTTTCCACTCGAGCATTACTCCAAAACCTCCAGCCAAAAAAAAGGTGGAGTTGAGGTGTGAAGGCAATGTTTTCTGTTTAATAATTAATAATAATAATAATAATAATAATAATAATAATAATAATAATAATAATAATAATAATAATAATATTTTATTGCTTATAGACTTACAGGTAGTATCCAGCAAAGTCCGTCTAAAAAATATTTAGAATTACAGTAAGTTAATTACATTTTTTTACTACATTCACTTACAGTAATAAATTAACAAATTTATATTAACTTGATAAATTATATGCTAAAAATATATATAATTTAACTTGATAAAATAATTACTGTTTTTTTTTACAAAGTATAAACTATAATAACTTAAATAATTAGGTGTTAATAATAATTGTAAGTGCTTACAATATCCTCACGTATAATTACAATATTTACTTTATTATTAAATAGTACATTGTCTTATTGATTCTGAATGACTGGTAGGCAGTGGTCACTCTTGTAGCAGTACATGGTTTTTAATTTCACAAAAGTTAAAGCAGTTCAAATATCTTATATGAACACACACTAATAAGATGGTGTTTACGCATCTTTTGAAGTATTTATCATTAGCTAACTTTATGGTGACTGGGAGATTATTAAAAAGCTGAGCTGCAATGCAATAAGGATCTTTATTAGTTGAAGACTTACAGGTGAATATCCTGTGATATCCCTATGTCCTCTAGTATGATAGTTATGTACCTCTTTATTCTTCACAAAATATTGATTCTGATTATTTCTCAATAGTAGTATTACTTTGTAAGAGTAGTGCTACAACAGTCAGTAATTCATATTTAATAAAGAAATGTTTACAGGACTATTTTGGATTCAGTTTGAAAATGATTCTGATACATTTCTTTTGTAGGACCATTAATCTATCCATATTTTTTTGTGTTGTACCTCCCCTTATTTCAATACCGTATTGAAGTTGTGAGAAGATTATGCCATAATAAATTGACAAAAGTGAGTCTGTTTCCAGGTATCTGGAAAAGTATCTCAAGAGGAATACATTAGAGTTTATTTTGTTACAAAGTGTATCAACTTGTTTGTTGTAAGTTAAGTTCTAATCTATGAATATTCCTAAGAACTTATGGCAATCAGTTTGATTCACTGATTCATTGTCTACTTCCACTTTTATGTTTTGATATTGGTACCTGTGTTGAAGCTTGAAATTGATTAATACAGTTTTATCAACATTTAATTTCAATTCATTTATGGACAGATAACTTTTAATTGATTTTATTGATTCCGACAGATTAGTTTCTAGATGACAAAGATTTTACCCACTGCTTATTAATGTCGAATCATGTGCATAAAAAATTACAGAGAAATCAGAAGAGCTTAGAATCATTAACATATATTAGAAATAACGCACAGATCCTTGCAGAACACCTGTGGTAATTGTATCAAAATTTGATATGTT
The DNA here is from genome assembly GCA_964035755.1 of Teleogryllus oceanicus. Taxonomy (NCBI): domain Eukaryota; kingdom Metazoa; phylum Arthropoda; class Insecta; order Orthoptera; family Gryllidae; genus Teleogryllus; species Teleogryllus oceanicus. The sequence goes on along the minus strand of CAXIVR010000012.1, from coordinate 35,672,875 downwards.
GGAGAAACATAGATATTGAAGTTCCAGAAGATAAAGTATTACTAGTATTACTGGTTAGTGTCCAGCTTTGAACTTAAGAAATGGCAGTTAAAAGACCTACAAATATCAGAAGGATTATCAAGAAGAATGCCTTGTGTATGTTTTTATGAGTCTGTGTTTTACCATACTATATTCCACAGTGTTTTAGATTTTTTTGTTGAGTTGTTAACTTTATGAATTAATTGATAAGCTTTCCCATTCATCAGTTTTAGCCTATATTGTTTTTTATACTGTTTATACTTCTCTTTGTAAAAGGGGTTCTTCGTATCTCTGAACAGGTCATACTTGTTTTTCATTTTATTTCTAAGAACAAGAATTTTATTAGGAAGTTTAATTTTGGGTTTCTTTATTACGTTCATTTGCCTCTTAATAATGGGACATGCAATATTCAAATGATAATTTAATGTACTCAGGAACAAGTTCCATTTCTCATTGACATCATTACTATTGAGTGCTTCAGTCCATTCCTCTTTTAGGAGACATTCATTTAGCAAATGTAGTTTAGTATCCCTTGTGTCACAGGTGAATGTATATTTAAGTAGTACAAGACTAACGGGGCAATTGATTATTTCAATGATTTGTGCAGTGTGATCAGATACATGAAAATCAATATTATGAAAAGAGTATTTATTCGTTTCAATGTTTGTAATGATGTGGTCTATGGTAGAGCTGGAATGGGTTGTAACAAGTGTTCCCCCTAACTCCACAGCATGAAGAATTTTTAAATCATGTAGTTCGTTGTGTTCAATATTAATGTTCAGATCTCCCAAAATAATTAACTAACAATTGTGGTTTCCAAAGAGTTTTCAAACCCGAGTAGAAAGCCTTTAACATTAGAATTTGGGGATCTATAAGTGCCTATTATTTGTATGTTCCCTTTCATTGTATTTATGTCTATACCTACTACTTCAAAAAACATTTCAGTACTTATGTCTCTAATCCAGTCTATTGATTTGCAAATTATGTTATTCTGCGCTATTATTGCAATCCGCCACTTTTATTGAGTTCTCTACAGAAATATTCATTAAGTTTATAGATGGAAAAGTTAATCGTATTAATTTCATTATACTTAACACCATTCAGTAATGACTGCTACATTTATAGATGTTTCTTCTAGAATTGTCTCAAGTTGTTCTACTTCGTTATACATGTACTGAATGTTTTTGTGAAGAAACACTAATCAACAGGGTGTATAAGTAATGTGGGTTGTTGGTGATAGTGTGGAAGACTCAATGGAAGCAAAGGTTTGGGAAGGTTGACAAGGTGTGGAAACCCCAGTGGAAGCAAGGGGTTGGGATGAGTGACTAAAAGGTGGGAATGAGGTTTAGGAAGGGGAGAAAGGGTGAGAGTGATGGAGATGACAGATTAGTAAGTTTGAGTCATGGAAGAAGGTGGTGGAGAGATGAGAGATGTGTACAAAGATTGCATTTCCCTTTTATGGAAAGATGCAAACCATGGCAAGTAAAATTTGTTCTGTCTAAGGATCTAAGGTATGCATTTTTAATTCATGTGTTTCTAGCAAGGAACATGATTTCCTTGTTTGTTTGAGGGATTTTAGTGTTGTATTCTGTGGTGTCATGTCTGAGTGGCAGGGTCGTCATGATTACATTTATTTTCTTGGTGTCCACATTGAGTTTGTAAAAGTTTTCTTGTACATTAATCGAGGTACCTTGATCAATGTCATTGACCCCATCAATGACAACTACAGTGTCTCTAGTTGTGAAACCAGACATATGACTGTCAATCTCACTTGTCACATCTGCCAATTTGGCATTGGGTTTAAAAAACTCTAGGACCTCATGCGAAGGGAGTTCTCTGAGTGGGGAGGACATGTGCCTACCATGGCTGTCAGCAAGTACGATTACCTTTGGTTTACCTGAGAGTGTTTTTGTTTTCTGTGTGTTGCACACATCGCTACGTTTTGGTTGTTCAGTTTTGTGAGCAACATGAGTTTTTGGGAGGCGTTATTTGGGTTGTGAGGGATGCTGGTTTTGTGCATCTGTGTTGGCTAAAGGTGCCAAACGGTTTTGGGAAGAGTAGTTGGGAGGAGGAAAATGTGTGTGTGGACGCCAACTGGACATTTTGTTTGTGTTACCGACTGTAGTCCAGTGGTTTCTGTGTTCACACAAGACCTCTTTTAGCCTCTTGTTCTCATTCTCTAGGGATGCAATGTATTCACGAGCTTCAAGAAGATCTTCGTTGAGTGTGGAAATGATAAACTCGTATGATCGCATGTCCATGTTGAAAGTAAAGTTATGTGCTATTAGCTGTTGTAAACAAGTGAGTTGCTTAATAAAAGGAATTTGATTTAAGTGAAGTAATGAAACAATCTCAAGGTTTTCAGTAGATGACAGTTTGCTTGTGGACACCTACAGCCCATCTACATATCACACACTCAAACAGCCCACATGACTCATCCTTTGATCCTCTCCATTGTGATTTTTTTATGTGCAAATACTAAGCAGTAAATTCTAGCGTCTTAATGTGAGAGACAACATTTAAGTACCTCAAAGAAATTAATTTCAACCAACTGGTGTGTTTCTTCCAGGCATTTAGCAATATTTTTTATTATGAATACTATTCCTTTGAAGAACTGTAAGAAACCTATTTCCTACAAATTGCAATATATATTTTATTTCCAAAAAGGCTTTCCTAAATATCAATAGCTTTTGCTAGGCATACTAGACGCCATCAACTGGTAGTATTACTTGTGTAAAATAACATATCACTTGATACTAAAGATTAATAAAAATTATCTCTAATAATTACAGATGTTTTTATTAACAACCATTATTTAGAGCCAAGTATTGTGGAGTCTGAAGAATTCAGTCATGGGATATAAAAAAGACATTAACAATTACTGCTGTATAAGACAGTAATGACAATAAAAACAAAAGAACGACAAGTAAATTACACAACTCAATTTGAAAAGAAAACAAAACATTCATATGAATTCTTTGGTCTTTCAATGATTCCAGTTTAAGGAATAAGATTGTTATATAGAGCAAAATCTGGTTCACATGGATTCAGTTCTAACAACCAATTTTCTTGATTTTTTATAATTTGACTCCAGTTTAACATCAAGGGCCTACTCACATTTTTCTCCACTGACAATGCACATTAATTAATTTAACAGTTTTAAAAGATGCATTCATCTCTTATTTTTTCTTTCATAATTAACAAATAATTTCGTTATCTTAAAAGCCAAAAATCAGAATGAAACTCTTGCACCTTTTACATAGTAAATAGAATTTTTTGCAGTAAGATAAATATCTATCAGCAATACAGCAAAATTAAAAAAGAGAAAGCCTGGGTAATGTTTTAATTATTTTACATATTTTATTCAAATGTATTAATTCTTAAATTAAAAATTGTAACATACACAACAAATAAATTGTTGAATGCTTTCAACAATTATAAAGTATTTAATTTAGTAACTATAAGGACACGGAATGCTTGGTCAAATGAAGTACACAATGCTAATCCTAACTTGTCAGGGCTCCAGTCTAAACTTGCAATTGGTTGAGTGGCAAGAGTACTATTTTGTACAAGATTCAGAGATCCCATTACACCGTACTCTTCCCCATCTGCATCCTTTTCAACTCTCTTGGCAGGGTATTCATATTGCCATAGGCAAAGAGAGCCTGCTCCTCCTGTTGTTACAAAAAGGTCTCTGTTCTGAGGTAAATGGCGAGCAACCCAAATTGTAGATTTATGAGCCCGTTCACACATACTTGCAAATCCTTTCTTGCTATGTTGTTTTCTGACATCAAAAACATGAAACTTGGATTCCAGCGTGGTGGCTACTAACTTATTCATAATTATATCTTTCCGATCAAATTCCAGACAACACACACCATTACTCACATTTTTTTCCCACTTCAGGGATAAAGTTCTTAGGTCAAACATCTTAATATCACCATTATCATAACCTGCACACACTACTCTTTGCTCAGAATTATATGAATTTCCAAATGTAACAGTCCAGCAGTCTCGACGGGCCTCTCCTTCAGTAGGTTCAATAGTCACAACTGGCTTCTGTTTTTGACGAGGATCCCAAACTTTAACACTACCATCTCTACTACCTGTCACTATTTCTGGTGCCCCACAACCTACTGTCAGTCCACCAACTCCATCTATGCAGTTTATTATTTCTTTATGAGCATTTACAGAATAAACAGGAACAGAAGTATCTTCAAGATTCCACATATGCAACCTTCCTTCAAAATCTCCAGTAGCAAGATACCTACATTTCAAACTTGAGGCACCAAAAGTTCCACATTTAAATGCCTTTCCTTTCTCGGTTTCTTTCAGAAGTTTTGTTTCTCCCTCACAAATTTCGTAGATTTGCAAAATACCTGTTCCTCGAGGTGTCGAACCAATTAGGACAAATTTGGCTGAGGAAGGAATCCACCGCCCATCAAAAATAGAATAATTTACGTTTTTCTCAGAGTGACAGATTATCTGTGGTTTATCCATCACTAATTACCTGTTAAGGATTGTCAAGATACACTTCTGGGGCTATTTCTCTCACAGACACGGCAGCGCGACGTTTCTAGGCAACGCAAACAATTCCATTACTTCACATTCGATTTAACGTGACGCCGATAGGCAACGCGGCAACTCGGGCAACGTGCGCGCGCGGCAAACGGCAAGCGAACAGCATGCGCTGCGCGGCAGCGGAGTGGTGGGAAGATCTTTTCACCGTGGGGAGGGGGGAAGGGGGGAGGCACATCGTGGAAAGAATCGATCTCTATCCTTCCGTTCGATAAAGCATGCCTCGATATTGTATTTCGATGGAACTTCTACGAGCAGAACGGAATTTAGTGAAAGTGCAATGGTTTATACAGCACAATGCCGAATATATAAATCAAAGGTTATTTATATCCAGATTATACAAAGATTATTTATGCAATATGTTTGTTGATTTTATTTTCTCGTGTAGGCCTACGTACGAAAACAGTCCTAGGCTAGCGAAATGGACGCTGAAAACAGCAGAGCAGGTCTCATTTTCGTTAAAATCCTGAATATATTTTTTTCGGCATTTCCTTACAACTACTAAATGGACGATATTAAAGTACAAATTCTTTCTTTCCTTGTCTCAGTGGCGTAGCGTAGTGGGGCGCAGGCGTCCGCCCTGGGCAGCACTTTTAGGGGACGGCAATATTCACAATAAATAATATCTTGTGAACATTTTAACCTTTTCATTTCATATTTTTGTCCCGTTTACGATTCGGACCTATTGAAATGAGTATGGAATCTTTCATTACTTATTCTGTGACTTCTTTAAATGAATGTGTAATAATGACTTCTTGCTCATTGTAGCGACTAACCACACCGTCTGTGCAGCTGACTTGCAGGGATTCCCGTATTCTATTTTGTGCTTGAATGACTAACATTCAGAGATGGATTCCTATCATGTAAATAAGTGTTGAATATTCAATATAACACCTGAAAATTATATTACAGTAGTACGGATAAGTCCTTTCGGGACGTTCGTGTGTTATGTTTTAACAATTCAAAAAAAATTCGTTGATGGATCGTCAGTCGTCTAATTCATATTAACTTAGTGGTATACATGAAAGCGCTTTCCAAACTGTGATTTTGGTGGTCATAAGTACTTGTAGTGATTGTTAAATTATTGAACTTTTTGAAAAACTGTATTGTTCGTGTACGTATACATTCGAGTACGAGAGTATTATTATTGTTAATATATAGTAGATAATTAAAGTAGACGAATAAAGTTTTAATTAAAGAATAGAAGTTTTGTTTTCAATCTTTTTTCAATAAACATATAAATAGTAATAGTATCGTTCTAGTTGGGGGCATAAATAGTTTTAAATAGTTTTAAAATTTTAATTTGAATAACTGTATTTATGAGCTTTTTGAACATGTTTTAGAGATGTTTTTAAATACATAAAGTATGCGCATTTAAAAAGAAAATACTTACAGTAAAATCATCAAAAATTATCTCATAAAATTTGCCAGGGCATTCTCTGATCAAGAAACTCTATGCCCTGTGTGTTCTATCCTGTAACGCGTCTAACAGAGACACTCTTTGGAGACGTATGAGAATTTGACACAGTGCCGGTTACCTCATCTACTTCGCCGAAGCCAGTCAGGCGCTCCAGAGAACAGGGAATTATTGTCTTTGCGATCTTTGCAATGATTAGTAAGCTATCTTTTCGTTACCAAGAACATAACTGTCTTCAAAAGTGGCGCTCCCGGCATATTTCGCTTTTAGAAGGTAGAATACACAAGATAGGTGGAATTTTCTTCGATAATTTTGTATTGATTTCGAAGTTTGGTGCACCCAACTCCTCCAGTTCTCCGACTAGGACAAGAAATGGCACATCCGGATAAACCCTGCAAAAAGTCAAACCAAAATTTTCACGCTCCGCAGGCCAAATAATCCTCCCCCTCTCAAGTATCAAGGAGAAAATATAACTTGGCTCCCAAACAACAAGCCAGTCAAATATCGTTGGTGTACATTTTGATAGGAGGCTCACTTGGATATGAAATATTCTTCACAGAATAACTCTTGCCACCCGTAGAATTCACCAATTATATCCTATATTCAAAAGTCATCTCTCCTGCAAATTCATGTTGCTACTCACCTATACCAATCAATGATCCGACCAATCTTAACCTACGCTTCTCCTATCTGGGCCTCAGCCAGCAAATCAAACATCCAAAAATTCAGATTTTCCAAACTAAATTCCTCCAAACCATTAAAAGCTCCTGATTTGTACCTAACTCCCAGTTACATAACGAACTCGTATTACTCCAATCTCCGTCCATTTCTCCTTCTTATCCTCTCGTTTCTATTCTAAAATGCCTCAGATTCCTCAGATGTACATTTTAAAATCAGAAAACAAAATCCTCGCCACAATAGACTAAAGCGGAAACAATCGCCCTGATTATCGCCGACTCTCCTGATTATCACGTTCCTGATGTGGCTTTGCACATTTATTCCATGTGTACTCAATATATTCATGTCAATATGTTTTTTAAATAATGCTAATATAATTCAATATACCCCTAATGTATCGTACTCGGATGCTAAGGGCTTTCAGCCAAGAAGAAATAAATGAAAAAAAAAAAGTTTGGTGCTTGCCAGATCAATAAATTTGCTGTTCCTGTTAAGCATGCTTTGTTACAATGCCAAAAGAGAAAGCTTCATGAACTGCATTGCTTATGGAGAAGATTCACGACGGACTGGAAATGTAGTTTTTTTGCCAGTGTTATGAAAAGGTGGTAAACTGTGTAAAAAAATATTTCTTACAACATAAAAACACTACAACTCGTGCAAATAAAATGCGAAAAAAGGGAGGAAAACTATTCAAACCTTCTTCGGCAAGTGAAATCAAAAGATGAAGACAAGAAAGAATTTCAACACTGACTTGTGCCATGCCACAAACATTCCATTTTCAAAACTTGAAAATCCAACATTTAATCAGTTTAACCAACAAAATAAACAAAATAAAAATTCCACAGATTAACTCTTAGGAAATATTATCTAGCTCCACAATATGTTCTTACAAAGGAAGAAGTTCGATTTGTTTTTAGAGAATTGTGTTTCTTTATGCAGTACGTATTAGGTATAAATTTTAATATTATTCAACCATAATGCCCATTAACCTGCCTATTTTTATGTTTTTACTTCCTAAGTGACTGCATATTGCCAACTATAATACCTACTTTTAAGCTTTCAAGTGCCTATTTGCCTGTCTATTTTCGACCTTTTTCCCCTTTACTTTTAACCTAGTTTACGTTCATCCGCGCCAGTTGAACGACCGTTTTCCTTTGCGGGTTTTATAGATTCGCCAAATAGGGGTTTATTGTCTGATGATGTGTTTGAAAAACTGGTCGCTTAAAAAGGTAATTTCGCTTATTTGAGTAAGACTTATAAGTTATTGTTCAGAAATTTTTGACTATTAGTCATTTATTGTAATTTACAAATGCAATAAATTGTTGCAATAAAAAGTAATCAACTAGAGGTTCTACAGAATGGCACAGACTTTCTCGTAGTAAAGTTTTCTAATTTCCTTGGTGTGGACTGCCACAGTACAGTCTTGTCCCTCCTTCTTGTCTGCTTCCATCTATTGCGGCCCAAAGAATTTTTTTTTTTTTAATTTTCGCAACTTTTCGGTTTCCAAATAGTAGAACCTAAATTATATTTTAAGAATATTAAAGAAGGCTATAACATCATCCTAAATAGCAATTTTCATTGAAAACTTTGAAGCCGTTTTTTAAAAAATGGCGATTAAGCATACTGTAAATGCGAAATTTAAAGCTCTTTTTCACAGGAAAGAATTTTTTTTTTTGAGTTTTCGAAAAACTTAATTTGTAGTCATTCGAAGCATTTCCACTCACAAATGCAATAAAGTATACAAATTACTGGAAATGTACATACTAACGACGTGAAAGTATTAAAAAAAAGTACATTTTTGGAAAAACATAATACACCAAAATGAACTCTACATCAAATTAAACAATACAATTAGTACTTTCAGTTGGAAGAGTTTAAAAAATTTTTTTTGCTTTGAGAATTGACAATTACAATAAATTATTGCAATAAAAAAGTAATAATAAAAAAACTATTGTATTTACTACACTTTGAGTATTTGAAGTAATTTAAATACGTACGTATTTAGCTATTCAAAACCTAATGTATTTTGAGTATGTATTTAAATACTTATTTACGAAGTATTTTGGCAAAGTATTTAAATACTAAATTTAAAGTATTTTGCCCAACCCTGGCTACTACTCACTTGCCAAGCGACAACCCCACTGATCTGCAGAGAATGCCATCTCAAAACTGTCGAAATCTTGCCTTACCTTTCGATAGGCGGCCTCACCTCACACACAGTTGCATGGCATGGAAAATTCAAATATTTATTTTACACACCTTCCTTGGTTCGCAAAATCTTGCAATGTATCAGTGTAACCAATTAACCACGCTCCGCGAGGACTGCCCGTGGAAATTTTATATGTAACATGATGCCCTTCCCCCAAATCCCAACTCTTCCACAAGAATCCATAGCCTAGCATCACGAAGACACACATGGAGCATAGCATCACCTACTCACTGCCTCCACCTTGAAGCTAACGGCGTGTCGCCGTGAAACTCAAAGAGTCCGGGTGGTCGTCTACAACTCTCCACTAGAGATCGCGGCTATCCCCTCCTGCGGGGAATAATATATACTTGTTTTTTTTATGTGACATCTGTGGGCAATATCTCCAAGATGGAATCCGGCACGACTTTTTGAGTCTTTCTTGGTCCTGCCACAAGACATCGCACGATCGCGACCGTATCAAACAGTGCTGCAGATCAAGCGACTCTAGCGGCAGGACTGATTTGATTTGATTTTTTCGTGTTTCCGGGCACGTCAACTGCTTTGGTCATTAGCCCCGTTGGTGTAGTGCATGTTTTTCTCGGGATATGCGCGGTGATCTTTCCCCGCTGGATAGCGAGATCCGGCGCCAACCTACCGTCGGCTAATGGGGTTTCCCCCTAACCAGGATTCTCCCATCAGCGGGGCACCGCCCCACAAGCTCTAAGCTCCCGACCGGTCTCCCGGAATATGTGGTAGTGTAGTGCTTGTTAGTGAAAGAGTGTGTGTGTGTGTGTGTGTAAGGAGAGAGGATAGGACAAGAAAGAGGAAGGACAGATCGCGCGCTGTCCGTGGCCCGTTTGGTAGGGTACTGCTTCGGCATTCGCCTGGTGTTGATCGGAGAAACCACGGAAACCTACCGATCAGAGAAGCCGGCAGCTAGAATTCTCCTTCAGACAGCGACTGAACTCGACCTAGCTGAAAAGCTAGTGTGGAAAATCCTGCCGCCGTCAGGACTCGAACCTAGGACCTCCCGGTCAGAGGCGCTGCAGTGACATCAGTTGATGCACTGAGCTACCGCTCCCGGTTGGCAGGACTGAGAATGATGCAAAAAGTCGGGCCGAATTCAATCTCGGAGATACTACCCACAGCTGCCACGTTAGAAAACCCTAAGAATAGGTATGTATGAAACGCAAATAGGTCAAACTTGAACTTCAGCGACATCACACGGTCAATGGGAGAACCTTTTAAGGTATTTTCGTCCAATGGCCACCAAGGAGTCGTTGCCAATTTGACTTAACTATTATGAAGTCGGACATCATGCAATTCGAGACACCACAGATTCCTAGGCGGGTAACCATTTGGGAGCCCCGGTTACTAAGGGCGCTGAGCCCCTGGCTGAAGGGATAAAAGGCACTGACTGACTGAATGCGACGTGACAAATTTCAAGGATTACTCCAGACGTTCAATGCCCAAGAAGGCGTTGTGTAGAGGCGTGTTGCGAAAATGCAACACATTTAAAATAATAATTAAATAAGGTCACGTGTCAAGTCAACTCCATCTACACTTACACACACTAGAGCAGGGGCGTGAGGCAATTACATTATACGGATGATTACATTGTGAGGTGATTAAATTATACCCCAGCAGCTAACCGGGAGCGGTAGCTCAGTGCATAAACTGATGCCACTGCAGCGCCTCTAACCGGGAGGTCCTAGGTTCGAGTCCTGACGGCGGCAGGATTTTCGACACTAGCTTTTCAGCTAGGTCGAATTCAGTCGCTGTCTGGAGGAGAATTCTAGCGGCCGGCTGCTCTGATCGGTAGTTTTCCGTGGTTTCTCCGATCAACAGCAGGCGAATGCCGGAGCAGTACCCTATCAAACGGACCGCGCGCGATCTTTCCTTCCTCTTTCTTGTCCTATCCTCTCCCCCTTACACTAACATGCTCTATACTACCATATATTCCGGGAGGTCAGTCGGGAGCTTAGAGATTGTCCCGGCAGGGGCGGTACCCCGCTAGGGGGAGAGTCCTGGTTAGGGGGAAACCCCACTAGCCGACGGTAGGTCGGCGCCGGATCTCGCTATCCAGCGGAGGAAGATCACCGCCATCTGCCGAGAAGAAAAACATGCCCTACACTAACGGGACTAATGACCGAAGCAGTTGACGCGCTCGGAAACACGAAAAAATCAATCAATCAATCAATGAAATATTGGTTCTCAAAATGTGACTTGGTAGTTTACGAAAATAAAACAACTCGATTTGGTGAATGAGTAATGTACTCTCCTGCGATTTATTTTTCGGTGACGGTACCTCCCTCAATGCTTCAATGAGCAGTCGCCACTGCCACACATTACATCCGCTTGTTGTTAGAGAAGTGGCCAAATTATTAGGGTAGAGTTATCGAATGAAGGAAAACTTATTTGTAGCATCAGATCTTGACAAAAATGTGTGTACAGTTATCTAATATTTTATACACCTGATCGTATGATTAACATTTTTTTTGCGAGTCATGTTGAAAATCAATTTTTAATCCATTCTTTCAATTTCAGGGACTTTTCACAAAAGGCAAATGATTTGTTCTTTGAGCTACTTGGTATGGCCTTCTTTTCTTCAGTTCTTTCTGACTCTACATCGAATATTTTCTATGGGATTCATGCCAAGGCTATTTGCACCCATTGAAGCACACTGACTGTCTTGCATTTTCTTTCCTATTGTAGTATGCACACAGTCATGCCTGTATATGAATGAACTTTTCCAATGCACACATTTGTTTGAGTGCTTTATTGGTTCCACACGACATGTAGGTATTGGTCATGCTTCATTATATCATTAACTGTATATACATTTCCAGTATCATTAACAGGCGTAACACTTCAAACCGTTACTTTTTTTCAGATGCTTTCCGATACATATTATAATATGACAAGGAAAAGTAATTACTATAATAATTTGGCCACCTCTGTATGAATTACGATTATTTACATGGATGAAGCATCACTAATTCAAGAAATGAACACAGGAAGGAGAATGAAGGACATAAAAAATAACATATTTCTTTAAAAATCTTTTTTAATAAAAATTGCCCTTTCATCACTTCTCTTTCTGCAGCCATTTAGGAATATTTTAATTTAATCAGTTTCGGCACTTCACCACTCATCACTTTTGATATCCATTCTTGCAAGATGTTATTAAGAATGTATAAAATCTTAACCAATTACAGTTAAAACATCTCAATTACCAACTGAATAATTAAACAAGAATTAGTTAACTTCTTCGAACATTATAGGGACAAAGATTTCAAAGAATGAAATTGAAAAAAAAAAAATTTAATTTTAAGGAATGGAAATTAAGATACAAATTAAAAAAAAACATTTTCTTAGCAAAAAGGGTTTCATAACTTTTTTATTTCAATAATTTGATAGGCTAATTAATCAACTAATTAAATACATCTGGGAAACTATTTTCCCATCAGAGATTCCAGAGGGCATCGACGTATTCAAGCAATTTCCATCTTTTCTTTTTAGCACACTTTTACACGTCATCTTTCGTTATCTTTCAAGGTGAAATGCATATTTGCACATTAATTGTATTTACAGAAATACTTATGTCTGTCACATAACATGCGAGGTCTTATGAGCGGCTAAATCATCAGCATTCAAGTAAAGACGTTCACAAGTATCACAGCAATATGCACCTTTCCCAGGAGCCATTGCACAGAGACGGCTATGTACCTCAACGTACAAAGGTGTAGCAAACGCCATACCACAGAATGAACATGGATATTTACAACCATCACCTGTACAACAGAAAAGACATTTTGAAAACCTTCAATAACAATATCATAAACTTTAGTACAATAAAAACATTCGTGATAAGCAAAAAGAGAGGCGCGAACACTTGAAAGTCACAAATATGAAATTCAGATGGAAAAACATTTTGTTGAGCTACATGCAGTACTTTATCGAATGCTTGCAACGAGTACATAATATTATTATACGACTGCTTTAATTCAACTAATTATTCATCCACCTCTTGAAAACCTCTCCAGCAAAAGAAACGCGGGAGAATCCATATGCAATTTCGAAGAAATTTATTGATTTAATGTAAAAATCAGAAACTGTGTTCCGAATTATGGAGAGAAGTGAAATATGTGCAAGGTTTCTTGAGCTCTGGGATGTCTGATTTTACTAATATACATATTAAGTTGAAATATGAATCCATATAGCATAGAGCGTTATTAGCTCGAATTATTGTAAATATTACCGCAAATGTGATTTTTCTGCATTCGCTAACCTAGGAAATTTGCCAGTAGTTCTGGGATAAATTCGTTACCATGACAAGTTATTAAACAATGTATATGTTTTGATGTCTGAAATATGAACAAAACTGCAATTTGACCAGTGGAACCATGAAAGAATATTACGCGCGTGTGTGTCAATCATAATACATATTCGTGTTCTGGTTTAAGTGTCATCGTAGTGTCTTATGTAGAGATTTTTTTCATGTGCATCCGTTGTAATAATTTTATTACTGAAATCGTATGCTGTTTGTGGTTGCGAAAATTGTACTCATTACTCCTGTGTATCATATATCAGACCGCTATAATGTGCGTAAAAAGAAACCGCTATAATGTACGGAAGTAGTTGAGCAAAGTAATTAAAAATTTCAGTGACAGATAAAGATGTATTTGCGTTCATCATTTTTGAATCGTTTGTAGTTAGAATATTGTCATTACGTATTGCTTTCCCTGCTTCTAAGTGCTTGAGGTAAAGGCGAATTTCAATTTTTGTTCTCAAAACCCGCTCCAAAATTTTCTTTTAATTCTTTCCTCGGATAGAGCAAAGGACACTTAAAAACAGTCCACGTTTCATTTTCGTTCAACTCTCTAAATTTTCGAAAATTACATAAGTTATAAATTAAGCGCAAAAAATGTAGCACCACAAGTTCTATTCTGCAACTAGGGGACCGAAACATTAATAAATAGCGACAAATTATTTTTGGCTTCGATAGGTACCAGCCAGGACGAGGGAAGGGGACAAAACCGAAAACCAGATGAAACAGATTAGGAAACTAACTAGTACCAAAAACTTTGTGCCACTGTAGCACTCCTAGTTTATTTCATATTAGCATTTATATTTATTTCATATTAGATTTTAAATAATTTCTAAAGGATTAATTTGTAAATGTATAAAAGAAGCTCGAATGTAAGAAACGAACAAAGAAATATGAAATAATGTACACATTCTAACACGTATGATCTAACTGCCTCAAAACATTCTAAAATTACGTTCACGAAGCACAGGATTTTCGGAACGGGCGACTTAGTTGTTCTCAAATAATACTCATATTTTCCAAATATTCACCATAACGTTATTTGACGACTGTTTTTAATAAACACATTTCATTCAGAAAAAGATTATCTTCACAATTGTAGTTGTAGGGTGACACCGAATTTTTTTTAAAATTTTCGAAAAATCAGCATTTGAACGAATTTGAGATCTGCAACATTCTCTTAAGCGTCATTTACGATATCTAAGGTGTAAATTTAATCAAACTATTTTGTGCCGTTTTTTTAAGAAGGTAGGGGTTAATGCAAATATAAATTGCCTCATTTGACGCAAAATTTCGCAAAAACTATTAATGTTTTTGAATATTTGAACATGACATTATTGTTAGATCTGTTTTACATGAAGAAATTTCATTAAGAAGAAAAAGAAGTTTATCTTCATCATTGTGGTTGTAGAAGACGCCGAAACAATTTTGTATTTTTTCAATTTTCGAAAATTCAGTTTTCAACGAAAATGAGACCTGCAACATTCTCTTAAACTCTTTTACATTATCCAACAAGACAATTTAATCATAAACCATGGAGCAATATTTTTTTAAACTTTGAAAATGTCCCAGGGGCTTCATGTAAAGTACTCCTCAAAATTAAAATATTGGTTTCAAATTCAAGGGGAAGTGACATAACCCAGATCAATTGAGAAATATCAATTTTGGAGAAAATTGGCTGAATGGTTTAACCGCTAGCGTTGTTAACAGTCGGACAGACAGACGTTTTGTCGTCTTTCGATTTTTCGGTAACAAGAACCCGCAAAATATGGATTCCGACTCTACCATGTGTTAGAGGATTTTTTCTCTATATTTAGAAAATGTATTTATTAACTTTTTCGTTACTAGGGCCCAGCAATAAGAGTTGTTCTGCCGACAATTCGCCTTTTTTACGTACAGTCTTAAAGCGCGAGAAAGTGAAAACACATTTTATTGAACGCTAAAACTCAACTTTAAAGCTAAATGTACCGATACTAGTTCAAGTTGTCACCACCACGTGACAGCACGACAATAAGCAAAATGTACATTACTAACCACGTCGGAACAAACGGTCCGATTTTCGATCTGAAAACGTCATTTGACTCATGTTTAACATAGAATTTATGCTTTGAATATATTTCCACCAAAATTGCCAAAACCCATTTTTCAAATTGATTATTATAGTTCCGCACGGCCCTAGTAGATCCCTTAGGAACATGTAGATGGCAGCCTGGAAAGGGGTGAGAAAACAGAAAGGTAGCCTCGACTCAAAAGAATAGCGAACTAACTAGTATGAGAAAATCGGTGCCAAATTGTAGCATCACTAGGAAGCATTTATTATCTATAAATTAAATTACGTATCATTACACGAACAACTGAACCTACAAATGATAATAACAAAAACTACTAATTTTGATGGTTTTCACATTTTAACTCTATGATCCCTAATTAGCTCGCATATTTTCTTATTGATCGTAAATGAATACGAAGGTAAATGTATAGTCCCATGCACTTACCATAAAGTGAAGTCTTGATTTCTCTGTCCATCACTGCTTCATTTGACCCAAAAATTGATGATTCATCTGAATCGTCAGAAGGCTCTGCTTCCCTTAAATGTGTCTCCTTCTGTTCCTCTCTTCCACTTCCCAGTGATCGCCCGCTTCC
Organism: Teleogryllus oceanicus; assembly: GCA_964035755.1. Taxonomy (NCBI): domain Eukaryota; kingdom Metazoa; phylum Arthropoda; class Insecta; order Orthoptera; family Gryllidae; genus Teleogryllus; species Teleogryllus oceanicus. The sequence continues at coordinate 35,657,023 of CAXIVR010000012.1, read as the reverse complement.
TCGTGGTCTCCCTCGTCCTCTCTTCCTGCCTCTTGTGCTCTCTCCCCTTCCCCAAAGTCCACCTCTTCCTACCAATTCTTTCATGATGCCATTGGCGTTCACATCTACATTCGCACTAACATCCACAATTTGTAAGTTGTTTGGTTCATTTGTCTGTACATCATGAATGATTGGTTCACATAACATTGCATTATCGGCTGTGTAAATATTTTCTGTTCTATCTTTTAACCTCTCTGACACTCTTAATTCCAAACTTCTTCCCCTCCCTCGCCCTCTTCCCCTTCTACCTCCTCTTCTAGTCAATCCAACAAACACACCACCTCTTTTCACATTTAGCCTTGTCTCTGATTTGTGTAACTCAATTCTGTTAACTTTTAAATCTACAGAACCATGCTTAATTATTCCAGTCTCAGTTCCAGCTACATTTAATGATCCCCTCCCTCTACCTCTAAGTCTCCCGCGCCTTCGGTAAAACCTTAATTTCAACAGTCCAACATGACTACTAGTAGCTCCGAAACTTTTTGTCCCCAATACTTTAGAGTGCACATGCACACTTCCCCTAACCCTTCCCCTCCCTCTTTCTCTTCTCCTTCCTATTTCTCTTCCTCTCCCTCTTCCCCTTTCCATCCCTGTTCCTGTTCCTATACCTACTCCTCTCCCCCTTCCAGTTCCTCTTCCCCTGGGTCTTCCTCTTCTACCTCTAATTCTTTGAACCCTTCTAAGAGACAATGCTTGTTGCATTCTCTCGGGTAATTCCATTTGCTGTTCTTCCATATTTTCTTCTTTCTCTATATCTCCAATATTTGCTTTTCCTTCTGTACATTCGCGCTGTGTCATTGACTCTTTAACGTCTGTATTCTGTTGTTCTCTAACAATACCTCTGCTTATGCCCCTGCCTCTTCCCCTCCTTCCACCTCCTCTACCTCTTCTCTGTGAAACTCCATTTCTAAAGCCTCCTTCGCTGAACACTTGGCCTGCATTGGGCTTTATACAATTCAATAGTCCATGTTCATTGGTTATTGATGCTAATGGAGTCAACTGTACCACTGGTTCTCTGACTGGTTTCCAAACATTAGCTCCTTTTATATAATAGTTTGTCGACCCTTTGCCACGCAAACTTTTCACTCCCACTACTTCTATTTTACAATTTTGTTGAGATTCATTTTTGTCTCTCTCTTTTGATGAATCTCCAGTCACATCTGTCTCTTCTTCACCCAAATCATCTACGACAAAAGGATTTTTCAGACCTATCACACCTCTCCTCCAACCGAGAATTCCATGATTCCTTTGGATTGTCTGTCCTCTGAAAAATACAATGGCAAAATAAAACAAAATAGAAATGAACTAAAGTCGTGGTGAAGAAAAAAGATAATATCAAAAGTTAACTGTATCAGCATTCAATGAATGAAGAAATGCAAAAAAAAAAAAAATTAAATTACAATTAATAAAAGGTCATCTTTGGGGATTGGAAGTGTGAATACGCTAAAATAGTCTTACTGGTTTTATCTTAAGTCAATTCTGCAAAAACTTTATTCTCCGAATACATTTTCCATGCACTCTGTCATCTACAAACAGGGGAGTGTGAGTGGAAAATAATATCAGTAAATTTTAAGAAAGAAAAACAAGAGGGATATTGCCATTTAAAGAAAACAAAGAATGATATGGTATACGTGATACACAATGTCTAAAGTCAGGTTAACATTGATGCCTCTTGGTAATCACTGAAAAATTGTCCAAATTTTCAGAAATGTCATGATATGCATTCCAAGACATTACCATTTGATTGCAAACCACCCCAATATTAAAAACATATTTTTTAATCAAGTTTAACAAGCTTAAGGACTGTTCTGCACCATTACATTACATTTTATTTGAATTGCAATTGGGTATGACCCGGTGGCAGTTAAATAACAATAACTACAATAATAATAATAATAATATTGAATACATAATTTATTATTAGAACCTAAAAATTCTTTGTGTGTGTGTGTGTGTGTGTGCTTATGGGGGTAGATGGAAATCTTCCAAAGACACTGCGCGTGTGAGATTTTTATTCACTAAAACAGAAGCTCTCTTCTCCTCCATCCTCTCCCCGGAACCGCCTAAAGGCATTACATCGCGGAGAATGGAATAGTGATCCAGTCACATGAAGTTATTCAAGTGAGTGATCATGAGATATCCTTCCTTCCTTTCTCTAATGAATGAATGAATGCCTTAATTTACGCGACGAGACTCAGACCATGAGGCCTGCTCTTCCGTCTGACCATGCAAATTTCGTTACGCTCCTTTCACCTACTAGGAATGAAAGAAGGTATTACTTGGGCGACGAAACAGGCAAATTTGAATTTAGCTCAGAGACTTCATTTAGGCTTGAGGATCTTTTACATGCAATATATATATATATATATATATATATATATATATATATATATATATAGTGGACATAGGACAGTCAGCTTTACTTCCCCTCGAAGGAAGGCGTACGAAGGACTTTTTCGCCCTTAAAAATCCACGGGTTTGAACCCGCAAACTCGGGAATAACAGCCCGACACGCTAACCGTTACACCATTGACCCAGACGAATCCAACTTCGGCTCGAGTCATTACTTGTTCAAATGAACGTTTCCCACATGCCCAAATTTCTGCTTTGTTGCATTGGTGGGATACCCACGATGAATCGTTACGGTTTCTGTGTTGTTCACACAGAATCGCGACATGTCCCCCATTCCCTCACAGATTTTGCTAGAATATCTGAGCAACTTCACAGTAATTCAGATTTATTTGAACTGTTTTCATGGTCTGTCCAATATTTTTTAGCGATCTTTGGTAAGAAGGACACATGTTACACCCAATAGCATGTTTACTCTCTTGGCCATTTTGTACGGACAGCAGGTACTTTGGATTCTTTGTGTACATCTTAGCGAAGTGATCATCACAATTCATTCACAACTTCGATCTGTCACTCGAGCTCTTACATGCTCAACTTATGTGCCCCAAATCTAAGCATTTAAAGCACCTCAGGGGGGTTTTCCTATCACGCAATCGGCAATTTACCCATCCTATTCTAACATTACCATATGTTAACAGGGCGTTGGCCATGGTGGCTGGGAGACTGACTTCTGTTACCTGTGTTCCCCCATATGCTGGTCTTAGGAATTTCACTACTGATGCCGGTAAATTCTTCGCTTCCGGGAATTGATCAACGAAATCATTATGGACTTATTGTGTGGTTATAATCGCATCCAGAATGCGATCCATCCCTTCGCCAGAATGGTCACTCCATGGGTGAGTGTTCTCACATCGGCATGCGACCCGAACACTTTCTTTAATGAAGGGAACTCCATTGTTTGGCAATCCGCGGATCTGCCGAGTTGTAGGAGGAGATCGCTGCATGCTGTCTTCCGGTTCTGAGTGGCATTTGAATCCAGATTCTTGAGCTCAGCATCACTTTTCCCTTTCCTCAATAAGTCCACGTAGGATAAACCATTATCTCTTTTCTTATTACCAAAACACCTGGCTTTGGAGGCTTTTTTTTCGAGTTTTTCGCACATTTTTCCTTTCTTCGATCAAACCCTTGCCACTCGAACTCTCTTCCTAATGATACTAAGGAAGGCGTTTCGGCCCGGGTTTCGTCTTCATGGCTCTTCGGGCTTTCACATTTAATTCCGTCGCCACGTTTTCTTGATATTCACGATTGTGCAGTGGCTTGCTCTTCGTCTTCGCTCCTGTATTCACGATTTGTTTCTCGCGGGTTGTCTGAGTGCTCGTCTGCTTTATAGGATTCTTAGACTGAGGATCTGGAGATGACAGTCATTTTTCTTGAACTGTAACCACCACATTAAAACGAGCAAATCGCATATGCTAATTTCTTGATCTCGCCATGCACATTCTGGTAAGTTTTGACAAACTCAAGAGGTTCAATTATCTTCTTCTCGAGATTACAAAGAGCCTCTTGTTTCTCTTCACCTCTCTTAGTAGCTACTACAGCTACCATGTTTTCTCCCTCTGTATTATCTCTTTGGTCTCTACATGACGGAGCCTGAAGTACAACCTCCAGACTTGGTATAGGTATCGCAACAGCTACTTGGGTACCGGGCCCCTGCACCGTAGACTGAGTTTCCTCAGGACTATTCATGGTACCCACGCGTAGGCAAAGATCACATGAGCAGCGCCTAAAGCGCAGACGTCGGGGGTTAACAGAGGTCACTGGGTGGCAAAGAGGGTCATGGGGGGGGGAGAAAGATATGTGTAACTAGTGGTCCTTCCGAAGCCCATACTTTCTCGCATTATTTCTAAATGCTACGCAACATTATACTACCACATAAACTAAGTCTTTTCAATCCGCGATTTTTTCTCCGCTCCGAGGTCCAATTCCAGATTTATCTTGTCGGCACTCATACTACAGGCGTTAAGGATATATACGTGAGTCCATGGGTAGTGTATATATTCAATTTATATTTCATGTTGATAGATTGATTATTTACTGAAATCAGTTCATACAGATGCACAAAAGACAATTGATTGGATGTGACATTCGTTTCACAAATCGAAGCGAGTTGAAAACTTGCTTAAAAGTTCAAAATAGGAAAATCGCATACGGACACTTGTAGTTTATTTAGTACCTTAATTGATTGTATATGTGGGTAGAACTGCTTCAAATTATTTTCAATAAAATTTCTGAAATTCTCAATAGTTGTCTACGGCAACAGAATAGTAATAAATCCCGAGTGAGGCTCGAACCAGCGCTCTTTCCTCCAAATGCTGAGTCCGTACCCGATATTCAGCCACTTCGGCCATCCGGTTATACTGAAAATTGGAACTTCTATAATAGTGATAAGCGCAGAAAGATAACAATTGATTTGATGGTACACAAGTTTTACAAATCCAACAAGAGATGTGAAATGTTGTTTACAAGTAGAAAATTCGAAAATATACTCTTTCAGTTTATATATCTTGATTAATGGTATTTGCGATTAGAATTGCTTTAAATGGTTTTCAATAAAGTTTCTGAAACTCTCAATTAGGTTCTGCGGCAACAGAGAATTGCGACAAATAAGAATGCACGACCCAGGCTCGGACCAGCGAACCTTTCTTCCGAAAAGTGTGTTCGTGCACGCCAATTCGCCCTTTCGGCCATCTCTCGGAACATGGACTTTACTCTTCTAATATTAGGCATGTTTCAAAGTAATTCAAAAGGTCGAAAGTAATAATAATTTCGGAACCGTTAGGAGTAACTAAGTTAGTCCCACGGTAGTGTGTACAAGTGTTTAAATTTTGATGTTGAAATTTACTTACATCGGTTCGTACAGATGCACAGAAAGACAACAATTGATTTATCGTGACATACATTTTAGAAATTAAATAACAGAGTTGAAAAATGTTTGAAAGTTGCAAATTGCGAAAGAAAATGCAGACTCCTTCGGTATATTTACCTATTAATTATATTTGTGAGTAGAAATACTTCAAATGATTTTCAATAGTTTCTGGAAACCTCAGTAGTTTCCTCCAACAACCCATTCATCACATTAAAATCCCATGTGGATTCGAACCCGGTTCCTTTCGACCCGAAACGCTCAAACCGTTCACGCCTTAAGCAGCTCGGCCATTCGGTTTGAATACGGGCTGCACACTTCTATTTCAGTGAAGAGGTAATTGTATCAACTCTGCATTAGGAAGTTGAGCAACTGTGAAAAATGTCCTTTCGGGCGACAAAGGAAGCAACTGTGAAGAACATAAGGCATACTCGAAGCTAGACCAGACTAAAGACTGAGAAAACTACTACAGAAATTCTGTGCTATTCTCTAGCACTAGTTCGTTCATTTACCATACGCTGTTATATACAAGGAAAAACTTTAATGAAACTATTTGATGAGGGTTTCGAAAAATAATATTTTTAGAAAGTAAATATATTGCACACAAATTAAGCAAAATCAGTTCATTAAAAAAATGTACATGACCTTTATTAAAGAGCTGATTTTTACAACAAACTTTATTTAAAGCAAAAATCGCTATCTCCCATTTTGTATTTTCGAAATGTTAACGCCTATTCCTGGCATTTTCAAAAAACGGAGCAATAGCCGAAAATGAGACGAGCACAGTATTTTTACCATATCTTATTACATACGTGGAGAAAATGTAAAGAAAACAATTGAGCAGGTTATTGAGAAAAATTAGAAATTGCGGAGATTTCAGACTTATATTAAGCGAAATCAGCTCTTTTCCCAAAAACTGTACATGACCTTTTTAAAGGGATGATTTTCTACAGCCGACTTCGTTTAAAGCAAAAATCGCTATCTCCAATGTTGTAGCTTTCAAATGTTTAGTTTGCCAATTTTGAAAAAACGGAGCGATAGACGAAAATGGGACTAGCACCATATTTTTACCGTCCCTTATTACATATGAGTAGCAAAAGTGAAGAAATTTTTTAACGGTATTTGAGAAACAAATTGCCCATATTTCGCCTAAAAATACCCGGAATCTACTCACATTCTTGAAAAATTGAACATGGATTTATTTAAAGATCCCTCTTTAAGGAACAGATTTTATTAATTTTTTAATAAACAGATTTCATTTAAATTTTCTATCTTCAATATTATAGTTGTAGGAAGACGGGAAAAATCCGCTCCTTCAATTTTCAAAATCTGTGATTTTAGTGAAGAAACTTCACCATCCATTAAGCATTCTTTACACTATCCGAAGACATTTCATAAAAAAATAGGTGCCGTTTTTAGAAAAATTTGAAAATGTTTTTGAGTCTTATGTGAAGTACTCTCAAAAAATCAAAATATCCGTTTGAAATTTCCAAAGCCATGAGATCATTCGGATCGAGTGGGGAATATCAATTTTGACGATAATCGGCTGAACGGTTTAGGCGCTAGCGTTGACCACATATGGATAGAAAAACGGACGTTTCGCCGTCAATCGATTTTTTGGTATTAAGAACCTACAAAACATGGATTCTGGATACACCACATGTCAAAAAAATTTTTTCTAAATTTAGCAACAGTATTTATCCAATTTTTCGTTACCAGAGCCCGGGAAAAACAACTGTGACAGTGTTGACAAAAACTGCTGTGACTGTGTCTACATCAGTTTCCAAGTTAATAGAGATCGAAGCCGGAAGGAAAAGCACAAAGACACGAGGGAAAAAGTTCAAAATAAGACAAAATGCTTTAAATAGGTATTAGAAGCTAAAATAGACTTCTAACAGCCTTTCAGATACACAGTCCAGAGATAGTTATTATAAGAAGACATTTTACAATAGTTTCAAGTTATAGTAATTTGTTTCTTTCAGTTTAGTATTACAATAGGCCTAGTACCATAAATAATTTTTTTTGAACATTCAATTTTGCTTTGGACCAAAGAGAGTTGACAGTTTGCTCCTCTGAATTCTTTCTTGCAGTTTGCATTTTATAAGATTATTTGTTAAGAATCTTCATTACTGCAGGTTTGAAGGAATGTGTTCTACTTTTCAATATTTCATCGTATCTCTCAGTACAAAATTATCCAGACAAACGCCTATAACACATCTTGCCTCCAGAGCCCCTAATTAATGCCCAGTGGCATATGCCCTGTGAATTTTGCCCCCCCCCCCGAGGCTTTTTACATACATCCTGGCCCCAGTGACCTCCTTTCCCACCCAGTGAGTTTTATTACCACAGGCGTCGGCGCCCTGGGTATTCTCATGCGTTCTTTACCACGGGTACCATGAATAGTCTTGAGGGACCTCTTCAGGGTCTGGTACCCTGAACAGTCTGAACCCCTCTGGTTCAGCTGCCGCGGTACCAACAGCAAGTTTGGAAGCTGTACATCAGGCTTGGACATGTTGCGACCAAACAGCTTATGTCACGGGTTGGGGAAATGTGCTAGTTGTAGCAAGGAATAAGGGAGGTGAAGAGAAACAAGAGGCGCTTTGTAACCTCGAAAAGAAGATCATTGAGCTTCTAGAATTCGTTAAACCTCGCCACAATGTGCACGTCGAGATCAAGAAGTTGGCCCATGCAAATCGCACATGTTTTGATGAAGTTGTTGTGGTTCATGAAACAGGACTGCCCGTCCCAGATTCCCAGTGTACTAGTAAGGAATCCGATCAGTCCGTCAATGTGGTGTTCTCAAAGAAGAATAACCCCAAAAAATCAAAGGAGATAGGAAAGAAGTCGGGAATGGTCAGAGTACCAAGGGTGGAGGAGTCGCTCACCTTTCATTGATTTTTTCGTGTTTCCGGGCGCGTCAACTGCTTTTGTCATTAGCCCCGTTAGTGTAGTGCATATTCTTTTCTCGGCAGATGGCAGTGATCTTCCCCCGCTGGATGGCGAGATCCGGCGCCGACCTACCGTCGGCTAGTGGCGTTTCCCCCTAACCAGGACTCTCCCACCCCCTAGTGCATGTTAGTGAAAGTGAGTGTGTAAGGGGAGAGGATAGGACAAGGAAGAGGAAGGACAGATCGCGCGCGGTCCGTGGCCCGTTTAGTAGGGTACTGCGGCATTCGCCTGGTGTTGATCGGAGAAACCACGGAAAACTACCGATCAGAGCAGCCGGCCGCTAGAATTCTCCTCCAGACAGCAACTGAATTCGACTTAGCTGACAAGCTAATGTCGAAAATCCTGCCGTCGTCAGGACTCGAACCTAGGACCTCCTGGTCAGAGGCGCTGCAGTAACATCAGATGATGCATTGGGCTACCTCTCCCGGTGCTCGCCTTTGAGAGGAGCCACCTGAGTCTGGTGATACACCAGACTCAGGTGGGTCAGTCCGAGGCTAACAGTACAAGAATTTTAATCGAGCGTGTCACACCTGTTTTCAGGTCGCTTATCTAACATAATGTCTTATGTTAGTGTCATAGGCAATGCCGAGGAACGTGTTTTTTCAATAGGACATAATATAAATTATTACTATAAAACACCAAATAACTGGACAATTTACTATCAAATAAACAAGTGCTTGAAGTTTTAGTTGATAACATACGGAAAGTAAAATTAACAGTTAGTGCAAGTGATAAACTTGTGGTTCGTGAGTGCATGATATTTTAGGAGAAAGCATGAATTTCGACAAGAGTTAATCAGCACTGTTCGCAAAAATGTTGTAACTTGTGGAAAAAAAAAAATATTAACTGGCATAGTGCAAAAGTTAATTCAATTGTAACAGAAACACAATGAAAGTCACAATTTTTTCAACAAGAATTACTAGCAAGGGTTTATAAATAAAAAATATTTTACCTAAGAGATTCGCCAATAGTGTCATCTTGTTCTGGAACCTGCAATAAACGCAAAGGTTCTGGAGCCTGCAAAAAACACACATTAAATATTCAAAATTTTCTTGAAAATACTCTACAATTATTTCTTTAAATTCTTTGTTTACTATGTGTAATTGATAATAAACCAAGTGAAAATTATATTAGCACTTTTCATTTCACCAATATTTCAATTTTTATTCGTTTTTCAATCACAGAGACACTCTTAAATAAAATCTAGGAATTTTGTTATTAATATTCTGAGAAAGATTTTTAAAGAGTTAACGTTAATAATCTTCATAATCTTAACAATTTTCTCCACAGTGAAATCAATACATGGAAAAGTTTCCAAAATACAATAAAAATTTCTCACAAATCTTTTCTTATCCCTCTTCCCATATTACTATTCTCTTCTACAACATAACCAACTTTATAAGATGAATTACAACCAATAAAATATAATTGGTTGAAGTGAAAAGATCAGTAAAATATAAAAAGAGAAAGACGACAATATAAGATGTATTTTTGAACCTAATATTCAGTCCCTTAAGAATCAATACAATATCCAAAATTAAACAACTATGTAATTTAATTAAAGTAGTCTATAAATATGGTTTTCTTCGGTGTTCTGGTCAATTTATGAAACAATGTGGACAAACCTTAACACATTCACCGCAGTTTTTTTCTCCTTTGCACTATTCTTCCACACAGTTTTAAATGCGTCGGCGTACCTTCTTTCTGCAGTACTTCAATTTAAAAATTATGGAAGGACTAGCACTGAGATCACCAAATTTCAACACATTGTGAGGATATAGACAGAATAAGCCGTAAATAGAAATACATAGAACGACTCCATTTTCAGTACCTCGAGTATTGTGCGAGAACTCTGAGACGTCAAAAGATAGTAAGGACATTCTTATTGATGACGTCAAGGAGACTCAAAAGACACAAATGGGATAATTTATGATTATGAGTCTGGTAAATATAACATCGCCCAATAATAAGACTCGTAGCTACGGATATTAATTTTTGCTCAAATACTGATCTCTAGAGTCCTTATATATACTTATATTAAAGATTTCAATTTGTTTTTTTATTTGGTGAAATAGGAACATTCTTTATAATCAGTTTTATGTCATCTTATTAAATTCTCTACATTCCATTTCATTATTTTATCAATTTCTTGAATTCAATGCTAATTTCTACTTGCAGATTTTAAAGTTCCCTATCTCTTTCCGAATTAGTCATTCGTAAATTCTTCATATAGATCTAAGGGTTGCATAACATCATAAAAGCAGCGGCTTTTTCTATTGCTTATACAAACCTACACACTTAATTACAAGGAAGAGGTGTAAACAACTCAAAAGCACTGTATGTTTAGTACGCTTTAATTCAAATGCAGAACAACTTGCAACATTCTCAGAATACTGCATTTACTGAATTGAAATTTTAAAAATTTGTTTCAATAGTCATGAGATTATCAACATATCTCAGGCATTTTCTGTCATTTTTAAAACTTTTTGTGAACAATACAACTCTTAAAATTATTCAGAAGGCATCAAATCAGATATTCTATTGATCGACGTCATGTTTAGGATATTTGCCTCAAGATGGTATCTTGGATTGCGTATGTTTTGGGAGGTTTTTAATAGTTATATCCTCACAATATCGTCAAACTCACAAGGCAAATACTAGGAGTTGGTTCATGGTATTGCATTGTTCTTAAAAGTATATGACAAAATTGTTACATAAAATCTTACCTGACTCCCCTGTTGATCAGTTTTCTTCTCACAATGGTTTTCTTTTATCACCTCAGTAGGACTATTGTTGTTTAGTCGAATATGGTCAACAGTCTCCTTAACATAGGCATGATCCACAACCCACTGGGCCACATTCTAGAAAACAAAAAACATGTGAAAATAAATTACTTATACCTAAGCCAGGACGAGGTGTGCGTTTGTGCTTTTAAAAAATCAATGAAAACTACGGATAATGTGTATCAAATTGATCTTTTCTCATTTTAAAGAAGAAACTTACAGGGATCTGACGCATTACTGTTTCGGCCTGTTGATTGGGTAAGAAATCACAGTCCTCATTATTTGAAAAAGTGTCTTCAAAGACATCACTCTGCTTTATATTAGGCATCAAGGAATCCACTTCCTTTAACATACAAATTGCATAATTCACACAATGACATTTGTTGTTTTGTTTCTGTTATTGATCAAATAAGGTTTATAGTTCCAAATGCTTACTTTTGACACTAACCTGTATTAATACACTTCGTCAACATCTAATTCACAATAACATTCAGATTACCAACACTATGATAACTCAACAGAAGAGTTCTGCACACCACTACATCTTGTATTGTGGATAAAATTTAGAGAAAATGAACAAGCAGAATATTTTCCCTTCAAATACTGACGAATTTGTGAAACGTGGCATCATCGTGGAATATGAAGCTTAGATAAACCAAGCACTCGTGGTACTCCACACTTGGCATAGGTGGAGCCTCGGAGGAAATAAGTATATTACGTTTTTGAAACATAATGCAGGTTTTCAACCTACAAATTTGAAACTACTCATCTCTTCTTAAAAGCAATATTGTTGAAGACAAGCCCACATTGCATTTTTGTCTTGAGAAGAGAGATCATTGTGGTAATAAGGTAGCAAAAAAAATCGGGAGTCCTGGAAGTGAATTGTCGGAAATCATTTTCAGCATCATCTTGGCGGATTCAATATATATACAGGTGTTGTAGTAACAGCACCTAGCTTTAAGCTACAGTGGAGTCGATTTTATTATAACAAAAAGGCCGTTCAGCAGCGGGGAAATGAAATTATTTACCCGTTCACGCCTTCGCTATGCAAAAACACCGAGAAGCAACTCGGTCAGGAATTTGGCACGAACAAAGAAAAATGTGCGTTGCCAGGCTGCTAATCTGGGCAGGTACGCGGCCAAGCACTTTTGTGAGTGACCAGATGCAGTGGATGGCCCCGACATAATCAGATAGGCAAGCGAGAGGGTGAACTATGTAGCGCCCCACGTCACGGGCCATTTCATGAAGGCGCCGCCAGAGGGCGCCAGCAACCGGATAGGGACAAAGACACGGGTCCTTCCATCGCGTACGTGAATGGCAGGGGTCACGCCGCTTCATATGCATGGGGGAGGGTCTGCAGAGCCCTTAAATACCGTAGACCGCAGTTCTACAATATTCTTATTTTGTGGGATTTTCGTCAAGCTTATTTTTGAAGTGTACATCGCACATTTTATTTTTGAAATGTGCTTCGAGCTTTTTGTATGTTGAAATGTTCATCGAGTTCCTTAACTAAAAGTTTACCGAGAGTCGGTTAAATAATGCTCGTTTCAATCGGCCATGGTGTGAAGTTCCCGTGAACGCGTTCGCGTTCAGCCGCTTTAATGGGAGCGTAGTCGAACCGCAGAGGACACGCGGCGTCTCTCCGGGAACACTGTTCTCGCGTGCACGCGCCACCTCAGCGCCGGAGAACACGAGTGAGGCCGCTGCGCCCAAATGAAACGGCGGGAAATCTCGGACACGTGGACGAGTCTGCGCGGAAGATCAACTGATCCTGCCAATTTTTACGAACAGCGTGTGTGTGTGTGTGTGTGTGTGTGTGTGTGTTTTTTACGAACAGCGTGTGTGTGTGTGTGTGTGTGTGTGTGTGTGCGCGAGAGAGAGAGAGAGAAAGAGAGAGAGAGAGAAGAGAGAGTAAAAGAGAATTTATTCAACAAAAGGGGATTTAAATCTTAATTCTTAATAGTTATTAAATCCATGTCAACCAATGCTGGTCATCATTTGTAGCCTGCTCAGCAATCCCTGGCATGCATTCGTCCCCTCCCCCATCAAAACTTTCAGAGGTCAGAAGCAAGGTCTGCCGACTGGTCAAGCTCCAGCTGATTCCGATATATATATATATATATATATATATATATATATATATATATATATCGGAACGACGGCATTGGAAGCGGTCAAGTCAAGCAGGGCAGTGCTGAGTGGTGGCAGAGGTGGGGTGAGAGGCAGTGGACCGGCGGGTCGTGAGTGGTCAGTCGGTCGGTCGGTCGCAAGGCGGTCAGTTAGTGACACGAGTTCGAGCAGACAGGGAGTGGTCGGAGAGCAGAAGACTGCAAGACGCCTCGTGACCGTCGCGCGCCTGCTCCCCCTGCCGTGACATCGCGTCATTACAACGTGCCCCCAGCTGATTCTACCCGCGCCCACCCAGCGCGCTGGGTGCAGCCGCTGCAGCGGCTGCATGCCTTAGCGAGGCGATGTCGCGCGCCTGCCCTGAGTGCCTTGTCGTTGCGTTGGCGTAGCCTTCTAGGCGCAGCTCGCGCCTGCCCCATCGCTGCGCGCCCGCGCTACCACCCCGAGGCACACTGGTTCAATCGGGCCTGAAACCTGGTCATTAATGCAAATGCGAGTGGACTTGCGTAAAAATGGGTATCAAGTGGTTTTGAGGTCGCTGAATTTCAATATAAATAAATTTCAAAATTTAAAATGGCGAATCTACTCATTCAAAAACCAACAAAAATGCATAAAAATATACATATGGGGTTCTGAGATCACTTATTTCGAATATCATAATGAAATTTCAAAATTCATAATGGCGGTTTGGAAATGGCTAATTGACTCAAAGTTAATATGTGCAGAAATATGGATACAATAGGTCTTGCGGTCACGGGTTAATATCATCATTCCAAAAATTCATATCAGTCATTTTCTTATTAAAAGTAATTATACGAAGGAGATATCCAAAACTACAGAGAAAAAAATTTCCCCTGTGGCGTCGAAGACACTTCCGGATATCTAGTGTTAAATCTTCCTACGTAGCATTGCAGTAAAGTGGCTACGAAACAAAACGTTCAGGTACGAACAGCTAAATGTGTGATATTCTGATTAAGGGCATTCTACTTGATAAATTAAAAAATTGATGGAGTCAGGAATACGGAGGACAAAAATAAAATCCTTAATATACGTGACCAACATTGTTACGCTCCATAGGTTAGAGTTTAGCCATATTATATACAAAAGTATTAGACCTTTTTCTTAAAACTATATATACCTAACTTAAAGTCAAGAGAGTCTTCTGTTCGGGAATACAAAAGAATCGACAAAAATAATTTAAACACTTACGGAACTAATTATCATAACAGTTACTGTGCCGGAAAATAATAATTCAACACTTTAACTTTGATTTTCTAATAGATGTACATCTGTTCATCTTATGCAATGTTTTCCCTATTTCACAATGTTTTCTCTGTCTACCAGATCAGTCTAGCACTAACACGCAACACACACCGTGCTGGATACTCTGATTAATACGAAATTTTATCAACTTGTACAGCGCCTTCCAAAACTCACAATATATATTTTTAAGTGTTATGAAGCATTGCAAGTACTTTTGCCGCCAATTGGTATCGGACTTTCATGCCTACTGAGGAGCGGAAATTCGTCGCTTGCCGCCGCCGGTCCTGTTGCCCTTCTTACGTTCCGTCCCCTTATCAGCCTATCTGTCGGCAGGGCACCCATTTCCTCAGAGAGCATGCAAGGCGACAACGGGGTTTCATGGAAGGTTCAGAAAGACGAGGACAAGCACAAGCATGAATAATCCAAATACAACTATTGCAAAATGGGTCCCTGAAAATGTTATCTGGATATAGAATAAATAAATAAAATTAAATATATGCTTACATTTCGCTTTTGTGCTTTAGAAACACAATACTTGCAATAATGGTCTAATAAAAACATAAGAGTCACTTAGAATGTCATCAAGTTGTACGCAAGATGGCTATAGTTTACGATATCCCTACATCTGAGTTTGGTAGAAATATCAAGAACGCCTGTCACTGTGAATTTCAAACTAAAAAGAGACCAACGGATATGGCCTCTGCCATCAGTTGTGCAAGGACGAACGCGCTCGATATCTGACCGGTTGATAGTCTGCGAAACGTTCCTGGCGCTGCCGATGCCTTCTCTGGATCAGTTGCCACTTAATGAGAGTTGCGAGGGCTGCGCGGGTGAAGCATAAGCAGTTTCCGGAGGTCAGCGTTTCGGCTCAATCCTCGGTTTTGCTCAGACGATAAAGCACTCGACACATTCCAGGCCAACAATTTCTTTTCGCAGTATGAAGGATAGAAAGGTGAGCGACGGATGTTTGACCGGTGGCCGCGGCAACTTGATGCCGTGTGTGTGTATGCGTTTGAGAGTGAGTGTGAAGAGAGAGAGAGAGAGAGAGAGAGAGAGAGAGAGAGAGAGAGAGAGAGAGGAGGAGATCACAGAATTTTGAAAATCACAGAATTTTGAAATGCACACAATCCACTTTTCCCATAGCACGTCATACGCAGTTTTTAACTGTTTTTGACGTAAAATAAATAAATAAATAAATAAAAGAGAATGTGAAAGTAAGAACGTATGTGAGAGTACGTGTGTGTGTGTGTGTGTGGCATGTGAGTGAACGTGCGGGCGTGTTGCGGCGTGCGTATTCAATTAATAAGCAATTCGCAAAATAATTAACGAAAGGAAGTTGTGTGGATGGTGTGAGCGACATTATTTTTCATTGAAAATACCGGTATAATCGTTATGGACGTCAATACCGGTATAGACGTCTTATAAAGATATTTTACCAGTATAAAACAATAAAGGTACTTGATAGATGTATGGAAAAATACTGATATTCAATACCTTTTCGGTCCCCATACAGAAAGAAGAGAGGAAGTTCAAAATAATGCGGGTCCGTAAATGTTAATTACAATTACCAGAACTCTTATAACGCGAATTTTCCGAACTTATAGGAGACTGGTTACAGTATATTGTTACGTCAATAATCATGTAGCGAATTAAATTGAATGCTAACTTGAACACCTCGTAGCACTCGCAGATAATTTCTTGTTGCTAAAAGACGTAGCAGTGCGCAACAGTGTCTCAGAAAAATTGTTTCAAATTTGTAAGTCATGTAGAGGGGTCAAAGATGAACCTTTTCCCAAAGAACACGTGGTGAGAAATTTCCTTTAACGGAGATACACATGTGACATTTGCCCTTGATCGGTAGGCGGTAGTACCCTAAGTTGGCGTTTGGCGGGTCACGTTCTGCCGCAATCAAAGGGATTCCGTATGTCGCCAAACACCAATGCACGATGTGTGGTCTAAGAAACAGGGTCAAATGTTACGTGTGTAACTGCGTTATATGAAATTTCCCATCACATGTTCATTTACCAAAAGTGATCATCTTACATCCCTTACATGCACTAGAGATGTGATACATTAATTCTATGGCACCTGTAATCTGTTTATGTGGTTTTTAGTGTACTGCGGTAAGGTTTAAGAGATTTAAATCCTTGAATGGCCTTCGAGGATGTAAAGCATATGGTGGCATATTTTGACAGCTGTGCGTGAACAAACTCTCTGTGCGCGTATTATGTCAGACTGTTAGAAAGAACGCACCACGCCAGTCGTTTTTGATTTATTCGGCACTCAATGCAAAGACAGGAGAAAGTTTCTCTGTAAATTTGTTGTGATACTACGCGAACAGGACGCTCAAACGTGTCACACCTGGTACCTTTTATAATTATTTCCTGGCCATACTGTAATGGAGTCTCTTCTCAGTGTGAAGAATCAATTCCTGAAGATCTGTTGAAATGTATTACACTTTTTCCGGAGGTCCAAAGACAAGCCCTTCCCCGGTACGCTGTGTGTACAGTCGCACGTTGTAAAGAATTCCTTGGCACGACTGAGCACTTTATTCGCCATACTTGTTTCTTCTTGAAGAACATTTTTGACGAGTATATTTTACACCGTAGACTTCGTCCTATAACATCGTGCCAAGTGGTACGTTTAAGAACCCTACTGGAAATGCGCGGCGTAACTTCCAACAGCTACCGCCGATAATGAGATTCGAAGAGTGCGCGGAGAAGTCCTATCACGAACAGGTATTTCGTCCTATTTTCCATCCATCTATAGAACTGTTGAGCTGAACCTTCCCTTGCTTCTGGACTACATGCACCTTCCCTCAAACAACAAATATATATATTTTTACCATTTTCGCCGTAAAAAATAAAGACTTTTTAGTAAAAGACTTTGCAGATGACGGATGAGTGACATCGCTGATTTGACGACAAAACTGTACTCCATCAGATTTGGTAATTCATTAACTTCTTAATAGCTTTGTTGGGGAGTGTACCTGGATTTGTACGGATGCTGGATTGGATTACTGTATTGAAAATACACACTACGCTAATGAGGACATATCTTCTTTTCACTTACTGAAACGTAGATGCTAACATGTTTCTTTTTATTACGTACAATATTCATTGGAAATTTCTAAAATATGCCAGTTGCTGTTTCATATTCAGGTTACTCACAGTCAGACGATCCAGGTCATCTTCTCGTATTTCTTCTTGAATACCGTTTCTACTCAATTTCCAGCTCCTCGTATTACTGGCGTCGAAAGTGTCAGTTGTCAGCCTGACAATGCATAGACCTTGGAAGCACTTTTGTCAGTAAAACTGGCTCCCTTGGCTAAAGTTCAACTCTCATAAAATTTTCCCAAACTACGTCTAACTGAAATAATAGTTTATTCCACTTTCTCTTTTTTTCCTTTAAATACTTGTACATTATAAATATATAAGAAAAAATTCAGTTGTGTCCAGATATAGTGAACCTCAATGAACTCAAATTTTTCGTTCACTATATCCGATAATCCCAAAATACCAGGGAGAATCAATTGAAAACCGCAATTATTTTTTTCACTATTTTACAGCAGAGAGTGTTTCCTTATACACTTTTTCTGCATAGTCCCTTTCACATTTAATTCAATTACGCCATCGGATAGAAAGTACTTCGGTTCCGCGTAAGAAAACGTTGTTTGGTTGACGTCGCCATAACTACACCGCCATTAGCCACGTATTGGACGTCTTCGCCAAGCTTGAACTTCTACCATCCACGGTGCTCATTAATGAACCAAACAATCTGACGGTGCCAAATCTGGCGAGTATGAGGGATATGGAAGGCACTTTTAAAGCGAAGGTCGTCGTTGTTTCGATAGTTACACGAGTTGATTGCAGACGGGCGATAACATGTTGAAAAAAACACTTGCACTCAGCAAACTCCTTTCGCTTTGTGCGAATTGCTGGCTTCAAATTGTTCTTGAGGTCGGAGTAACTGGTTCTGATCCTTACAGTACCTTGGGGCATGTAGTGTTCTAGAATACTATTATTATATACTTATCCTAGAATAATCATCATGTCTCTTCCAGCAGATGATATAGACTCTTCTTTCGCCACACAATGAGTGTGGGCCCGGGCATAGAGCATCACTCAAAAAGTCGTACCTTCTCTGAATTCCTTATACCACTCGTACACTTGCTGCTGTGACAGACAGATGTCCTCATACTTCGTCTTCATTCTCTGACGAATATCACATCGACACTTCTTAAAAATCGAATAACTCATCGGTGTTGCTCCTTCGTGCATCTGTGTAGTGGTGCTGCCATTTTGAATCAGCTGTTATGCAGCTCCACCCAATCTACTGACAACTGCTTCATACTACAACCTCGGAAAGATATCAAGAACTGTGCCTGCATTTCCAAAACCCTAAAGAGGAAACAAAATTCACTGCACTTTTGCGGTTTGCATTTGATTCTCCTGTGCATACTACGATATTTAGAATTTGACTGGGTTTGCTCTTTCAGAGGTTCATGAAAATATCCAATCACCATGAATTCGAAATGTCAATACATGCCTGCTTTTTTTTCATGTAATTCTACATGATCCACTGACTCAATGTCAAAAATTTTGTCACTTTTCAATGCCTCTTGCACCAGAGAACTTCCTTCATTTTGATATCTTATTTGTCAAGACTTGTTTTCTTCTGTTCTGAAAAACCCTTTCATCGACATTCACGATGTCATAACTAGATCGAATTTCATTTGCAAAACCAACTTTTACAAAAATCTCATGTCCTGAGATGTGAATTCACGGTACTGAGAGAGCTTTTTCCTGGAAATAGTATTTACTGTGGTCCCTATAGCTAATGTTGAGACTTCATGATAACCGAATCTTTCAGTGCATATGAGTTATGTATGTGGATTGAGTCCTGTAACACGAGTTTCCAGTAACCGAACATTCACTATTAGTTAGTCAACTGTATTAGTAAATATTCTTGTCATCTCCCAAATTATTTCAGTATAGATACCTTTGCGGCTCTCAGAGACAGCCAATAAATGAGGTCTCCATGGAAGTAGACAATGAATTGCATTTTACTTTTAAAATGTGAAGGATTTGTTGGAAAAAATCTAAATATTCATGTCAAACGCAACCCGCAACAGTCTAATCAAAATCTATATTATTAAATAATTCCTAAACGAAGCGTTCTATGTCCCCTAAACTTGAAATTGTGACGCCACATACGTGAAAAACGATCCTCATACCATGATCTACAGGATAAGATATTCTTGGATATTCTATTACATTTTTGCTGTTCCGGCGCTTATCAATACTATCCACCACCAACAGGCCTCGGCGCTGGAGCCCATCTTAGTGACATCACGCTTAGAAGGCTTAAATTCCTCCGTCTTATGTGTACGCTTTCTGTGTACACCGTGGTTGGCGTCGACTGATGAGGTTTATTTGTATTATCATTGATTCAGGAGTAAACCTACATGCTCTCGCAGCAACAACCAGAAGTATTAATAATTGCTTGATACCGATGAAGATTTTATGTGTACAGTGCAACGTTCATTTATCGTTTTGCCATGGACTACAAGTGCAGTATACCCCTAGAAAAGGGAACTACGATGGAAATAGACCACATGTCCCCATGTTTCTCGTAGTATATTTAGTACTATAAATGCTCTTTTGAACAAATTAATAAAAAATCTCGATGTTACGAGCAAGTATTTTAAATTAATTATTAAATAAGTCTATTTACAATTCATTGAAAATAGATAGAAATATAGTTGGTACAGCGTATGATCGTCCAGATGCTGCTTCTTCATCTCATGTTTCATTCTTTATCTTATATAAAATCCTCTTCAGTATTATTTTAGTAGTATAAATGAGTTGTGCGCTCACGAAACCGATCTTCGTAAATGAGGTCTCAAAAGAAAGATAACTTCACGGAGACGTGACAATTTGCACTTTGCCTTTATAAACATGAAGGATTTGTTGAAAAAATGCAACTAAACGTTCATGTTAAATGCAACAGGCAACACTCGGGAGCATTATTAAAATCTATTTAGTTGAATAACTTCTAAACGAAGCGTTCTAGGGACTTAAAATATGGAATTTTTATGTCGAAGGCCACAAAGAAACTTCTTTGCACCGTAATCTATAGGACGACAGCTTCTTGGGCATTCTATTATATTTTGATGTTCGGCGCTTCTCACTAAACTATATACTATCCCACCTGTTCAGAGGCGATCCGAATCTGCAACTGTATGTGGAATTAAACATGATATTCTAGGCGATTAAATTGCACGGGTGTACCACTCAGTTCGGTAATAAGTTTAATGGCATTCCAAATCGTAATAAATCGTTCGGTAATAAAGTCCAATGGCAAGGGTAAGGTGGTGCCAGACATTGTATTTTCGCATGGACAACTTTACGTAGCTTTCTGGAGAGTAAAAGATTTGTAATATTTTTGTATCAAGGAAAGCGAAGAGCTGACTTTCAAGGAAGATTGTATAATTACTTCAAATGTTTTTACGAAAGTGTTTTGAATTGTTCCAAAAACATGTCAATAATACTGAATAAACCTTTATTAAAAATTTGTCTCAAACATCAATTTCATTGTTCTTTAATTTTATTTTAAATTCTATAAGTATATCGTACGTTACCATTTATAATGTTTTTAAACATATAAACACGTTTCGTTAACAACTTCCTCTTAATATGGAAAAGGGTGGAGTTCTCGACGAGGTACGCTGGTAAACATTATTTCCTAACTGTATTAACAATGTTTAACAATGGTTAACAATTAACAATAACTAACAATGTTTGTGTGAAACAGATTACTGATGCTTTGCAAGTCCTCAATCATTTCAAATAATAACAAACAGCAATCACTAGATTGAGATTTCAAATCGTTTGACTGTAATGGCAGGAGAATGAAGGAACAACAATCTTCAGAGTTACCACAAAGTAAAAAGTTTACAATGTAGATTTTTAGATAAATGTTATGTATTCATACAAATTGTTTTTCTTAGTAATACAAGCATACTTATGTTTTGATATAACTTCGTGTTCTATATATAATAACTAATAATATAATATATACTAATAACTAATATATATATATATATATATATATATATATATATATACACTAATAACTAATTGTTCATCTTTACAACATCAAAAAAATTCTTACAAATGATCTTTGCATCAACACAAACTTGACGTAAGTGACGTACATGAGGATGACGAACTTAAGCAATATTTTTTCTTTTCGAATTTGAGAAGAATCTTTAACGAGTAATTGATTGATTGATTGATTGACGATAGACGATCAGATCACGTATGCGTATGCGAACTACTAGTAGAGCGAATCAGGATCCAGTATAACATGCTGGAACCAGGAGCAGTCTTCACTGAACTATTGATACGATTGATTAGAAGTTGGTAGGCTTTTCAGAAGACATCATTCGAAGGTTTTCTGCTTCAACACCTCGTCTCATAGAGCAGGATTAAGAGTTTACTGCGAGGGCTGATACAATATATTTAACACCAAGACTAATCATTTCCTTAAAAATTCTAAATAAATTCAACAAGTGAAAATATATTCTACGTCAAATTTGAATTTATTTCTCTCCACCATGTAATAATAATAATAATAATAATAATAATAATAATAATAATAATAATCGATCTCCATCAAGATATTGTCTCATAGAATCTCGCAGTTTCTCATATCCTACTCCACGCTCGCTCTTCACGTAAGGTACCCTATTAAATCTAAAATCGTTCCACGATTGAGGTAACAATCCTCTTCAAACGGTATATCTCGACGAAGAGATGAGAGATGGGGGTCTTAAAGTGGCTCCTGAATCATCTGAACGATGAGGTGTGTCAAGGTGGTTTCGATGAATCGATCAGTTAGTCAAAAATGTCCCATAGGATAAAAAGGCAAACGTTTTTTTTTATAAAGGCCAACCTTACCGGCTAGGTCATCACCCAGGTTACAGGACTGGATATCTGGAAAAATGGATCTCAGATCTACGGCTGGACAACCAGGACTGTGGAGTGTGGAGCAGAAACAACGGAAGCGGAGTGCAATCGATAAAACAGAGGTCATGAACTGCTACTGACAAGCTAACTCTCGCCAAGGAGGATTTCAAAAATTAATGTACAAAATTTGGTAACACAATATGTACAAAGCATCTCTCGCACAGATCTAGGAGACATGGACTTCAGATAGAAGAGAATGTTCAAATAGAAAAGCAAAAATTGACAGAGTACATCGAAAATTCAAGGGAGATTTGGCATTTTGTAGGTACGTACGGAAGTACATAAGCAGGATATCCTTGGATAATATTCGACTCCAGAGAAGTAACAAACCGTAGAAGAGCAAAGGAATGCTGCGAATAATAATAATTGCAATAAAAATGCAACGTTGGTAAGGTTCGCTGTGCATCTACAATGAAGTACGCAAACGGAATTTCGGAGAACCCATGACCCAGTGCCGTGCGAGTCTCGATTAATCCCAGGGTGAATGGTATCACATAAAGATGTCTTGTGTATTTTCATTTGAATTAAGTTTATAATCCTACCACAAAAGAGTATCGTTTAGAAGTTTTAAATAAAATACACATTTATAAAAAATTAAATGTAATTTACCTTCCTCAGGGGGATCTTCTGTATACTGTCTCGTTTATTCTGCGATTGCATGTTTGTTACTTCAGTAGAACCACCGAAAATGGTTGGCACAGCATTTGGTTTAAGTTTTCTCCAACCATCTGCTCTTCTAGATTCAAACTGGGAGTCTTCAAAATGTAACTAAAACAGTGTGTACTGATGCGTTATGTATAACTGTAAATTATATCTACAATGTTTTATTTTGGTCATTAAAGGAGATGTACTTACTTCGCAAAAGCGACTGCTGTCAGTCGGTTGCCAATTCGATCTCCCGCTATTCTCCAACCACCATCTCCTCCTTTCTTCGTCACTTGGCAAACGGAATAAGCGAATGCCATTCTCCAGTCGATTCTTACAATTCGGGGCGGAACATGCAGGCATCTCTGTGAATGTAGTGTTTTTAACTTAATTCAATTCTTTACGATTTTGCAACGAAGAATAACAAAGTTAACTTGCTATGTTCGATGGTGACGTTACCTGGGTTTTCACGGAGATTCGCAGTACAATGGTAACTTGTTGAATGCTCTAAAATATTTATTCCATGGTTAACTTCAAGTTTTCAATCATTCCCATCTTCTTTGATAGCAATATTTAGAAGCAGATCACAAAAATTACCATCATTGCATAACACACCAAAACAAAACACAATTCACTTTAGGAATTAACATTAACCTGAGAGGAGAAAAATGTTTTGTAGGGATGCTAACAGCCCACGCTCAGGACGAAATCTCACAAACCCACTCTTTCTTAATCAAGCATACAACTAAAATGAACAATTTGAACTCTTAATAACGAATTTTAACCATGGTTAAATTGCTAATGAAACAAAGGAGACCCAATATGTTGGACAAACTTGCCCCGAAAATGGTGGAGAACACCGTATTTATTTATTTCAAGTCAAAATATGTTAAATTCTGTTTGACGTACTATGGGAAGAAGTGTAATCTGTACACATTTTCTAGAGCTCTGGAATCCCTACCTTTACTCAGACATTTTAAGTAGAATAATGAATACATATAACAATGAATGTTTTTGACAAGAATTGATCGGAAAATATTCGCTACTGCATTACAGAAATTACTTGCAAAGGCAAATGAGCTACAGATATGGGTAATTATTCCAGATAACCCGATATTTTAAGAGCATTATTTTAGAATCTCACGAGAGCCGTTGTACGTTCAGAATACATTACAGTTAGTCATAGGGGAAAACAAGAATGTGTTATTACATCACAGGTAATCTTAGAACGAACGAAACTATTTTCATTTACTTTCTTCGCCATATGAGCCTCTGGTTTTATGACTGTTTATACGCGCTTTTTATGTTACGCGTACTTTTGTGGGATATTACGAACTATTTTGCCATTCATGGGATAAGAAAGAATCAAAACAAGATTCAATAAACAAAAATCCGACCAGCCTAAAGAATCTCTATACGACGATGGCATAGTTTTGTTAGCGCGCCGATACTTTTTTTTGTAAACCAGCATTATAAATTAACGTCTTCGTTGCAAGAAACCGTTCACAAAATAGCATTTCATAGCACAAAGTTTGTCTTAGCAGTTGATGGTACGAATAATTGCGTCGTCATGCTTTCGGCCAATTGCGGCGACCGAATCGTGGGGTGATGGCGGCACACCGCAAAACCGCACGTAGCCCAGGACACTCCTTTGACCATACGAAGTATTTCTGACTTCTCCCGATCACAAAAGAATTTTGACCGCAAGGTGGGAAGAACAGCCAGACTATCATTTTTTCGATCGCGTAGTCTACAAATTGTAGCTTCATGATTAAAAAAGGCATAAATCAACTTCACATCTTCTTTCCTCAAAACTTTCTATTCGTAGAACAACACTCATCCACCAATTCTTCAAAAACATAGTTTTCTGGAGAAATAGTTCTGAAGTCTTCATTTCAGTTTATTTTCAGATGTGGTATATTTAGGCCATCCCTACTCCACTCCTCTGTAGAATTCAGCCATCAGTCACACGAATCTCTCAAACCGTCTCACACGTTCGCAGACAAAATCAAACATAACTATATGACTCGGTGAAACCTCTTTAATTAGACTTGTTATAATTATCATTTGATACTTTACCGATGCCAAAACATTCATGTGTACCCAACAGTTTTATTCAATGACAAGTTATGCTCCTACAATAACTCACGGTTTTTAAGATTTTCAATACAATTTTCACACATTCCATTTTCGTGGAATATCATCTCACTTGCTGCTTTCTTTCGCGATTACATAATTTAGACGTTTCATAGTACGACACTTCTTTATTCAATTGTACGGCGGTCCATTACGCAGAATCGTTGCTTTTCCTATTCTAACTTCACTGCCATGTTTCAATTCCTGAAGTTAACTCCATAAAATGCAGTCAGCCCATTGAGGGGAGGGGGATCCAAGGTTTAGCCATCAGAGCGCTCGCCTTCCACTGCAGGAAGCGGGAACAAATGCCAGAGGATCCTTGAGGAATTGCAGAAGGCCAAAATGGGTCAGTGGTCGGCTTTCTCGCGGTTACCGTTTCCCTTCCCACTCATTCCACCACTGCTCCATCATTCACATCGGATCTTCGCAATTACCAACCCATTAAAATCAGATTGAAGGAGCGGGTGTGTCTGTACGTGTGAGGTTTCCGGTCACGATGTTTGTCCGTGACAGGGTCCGTATATGCGAGTATTGACGCGGGTCAGGGCTCGCCGACCCATCTTCCCCAGGATTACGCCTTCGACGATGCGTTGCCCTTCTAAGCACGGGTGCAGTCTTCAATCTTCGATGGGACGCCGCCGGATGATATAGTTTAAGTGTAACTGACTCACATCGATGCGCGTGGCTTTGCTAAGGGCGTGCAGAAACACTAGCGACGCCAGAGCGAATAGCAAGACTTCACGCAACATCACCTTGTGACTTCAAAATTTTCCATCGGTAATAAAGGGCTAATTGGTTCTGTTATGGTCCTCTTCCGGATTATATAGTTTAAATGTAACTGACTCACATCGATGCGCGAGGCTTTGCTAAGGGCGTGCAGAAACACTAGCGACGCCAGAGCGAATAGCAAAACTTCCCGCAAGATCACCTTGTGACTTTAAAATTTTCCATCGCTAATAAAGGGCTAATTGGTTCTGTTATGGTCCTCTTCCGGATTATATAGTTTAAATGTAACTGACTCACATCGATGCGCGTGGCTTTGCTAAGGGAGTGCAGAAACACTAGCGACGCCAGAGCGAATAGCAAAACTTTCCGCAAGATCACCTTGTGACATTAAAATTTTCCATCGGTAATAAAGGGCTAATTGGTTCTGTTATGGTCCTCTTCCGGATAATATAGTTTAAGTGTAACTGACTCACAATTCATCACTCAAAAGGGATCTGAGTGACTATGAAATGGGGAAGATGCACTCCGTTTGTTTGGGTACTGCTCGGGCAATTACCCGGTATTGATCGAAGTAACTACGGAAATCTACCGATCACAGCAGTCGGCCCCTAGAATTCTCTTCCATACAGCGGCTGAATTTGGTCAAGCTCTATAGCCAGTATCGAAAATACTCCATCGTGTCGATTCCCTTGTACCTCCCGTCGCTGCAGAGATAACTGTAATGTTGGCTACGAGCTAACTCAGCCAGTCCGTGCTAGATTATGGACACATGTTCATTTATTTCTTGGAGGCTTCAAGAAAAAAAGATCGTTACTGTAGTTGAAGGTGTATGCAAACACAATTGTGTACCACTTACATAGTGAAATATAAAATACGAATAATCTGAAGTTGCTCATCTAATGTGCGCCAAATTCATAAGGCTAAAGAAACATATTTCCATTTTTCTCCGACAGCGCTCAGCCCGGTAGGGCCCAGGCTTAAAAACCACGTAGTAAAGTCGCAGTCTTTCATGTTTCACAGATCAATTCTGTCTTATGAAAGATACATTCGGTGGATACATAACAACGCATTACAATTCGGCAGAGACAATTACATTGAATTTTGCAATTAGTATCGCTGATACTACTGATACACTTTGACATAATATACTAGTTCTATTGGATTGACAAACAAGGATTCCAGACGTTTTACACACATTCTTGTAGGTTCTCTGGTTTTCCCATAATTGCATCCCGTACTGGAATTATAGACATAACATTTTCGATCATCTAAGGCAGCTGCAAACTCGATGGTCAGGTTTGCCAACAGTTTTAGTGACATAAAGAGTCATCAGGTCTACTGCTGACAGCTGAGGATCTTGTGGCACTGGTTTATGAAGTAAAATGAGTACAAGCATTAATAGTTGCATTTTTTTTACTGAACATCACTCTTCCCCATCTTTTTTCCACTTCATTTCACACAGCCGAATGTCCTCTTCTGCTAAAACTGCTAACACTGCTTACATAAGATCAAAGTAAACATAAATTTGTCGATTAATGGCGAGCTTAAAATATTTTGTGGCAATAATATTTTCTATCCTTCTGATTTAAAGAATATTTTAATGTATGAGTTACACATTTATAGGGGCACTGGCGCCTGTGAACATTAACACCATGCTCATCTATTTGGTTTTATTCAGTATAGTTGATTTCGGGCTTTCCAAGTACAAAATAAAAACGTTAGCAAAACTTCTCTGTTGATACGGATGAACTTCCACTTTTCTTCTAGGAAACCTTTAAAGATGCAATTTGCGACGTGGAACTGTCTCAAACTCGCAATTTTTGTCAGACTCAAATAGGCTTCCCACGAAATTCTCGGGATGAGTCTTTCGACTTCGCCCAGTTCTTGCAACGATATGCATACTATACATTTCGAACGTGATACGATACATAAAGCGATAATCCATCGCTTTGTAGTTAAGCAGCCCAAACAACACGCGTTTAACGTCTGCGGAAATATTTCATTTGAATTTAACCATTTCTGTAATACGCAAGTACAATAGTTTAATTTTCAAATGTTTAAGGATCATTTCATCCATTTTTTGCTTCATTTTTGACCTTCGGAGAAAATGTCCAAGACTGGTACTGTGTCTAACCGATTGTCGGTTTTATTGAGATTTTCAATTTTGTCTAGGATGCTGGTACTGTCTAAATAACGTGATTTAAATCTCATTAATTACAATTTAAATTAAAAACTTTAAGACACTAATTTCAATCAAAAAGTTTATGATTTCTCAATGAATAGTGTTTTTTGGAGAAGTATGTAGAGGCGTTATTTTAACAGTGGTACAACTCCACTTTTTAGAGAAATTGAGTTAACGTCATTTTCTGCGCAAGTGGTTTTACATTTATTCTAAAGTGGTACAACTCCAAGATCTTTCTTTGAGCAACATAGCGTATCACAATAAAAGTGAATCACTGCGGATTGCAATCTATGAGTATTTATTTTGATGTACAACTACAGTAATACGGCTACGTGGGTTTCCACGAGTCTCGTAATGATTTTTTTCGAGATAATTATAGCGTCTGAGTAATATTGATGATAAAGATCTTGACACAGATTTGCTAAGAGCAATAGGTTCAGCAAACAGTACAATTATTTCGCCCATTTTTGTTTTTACACAGAAATTAAACAAAATTAGTTTGTGTGTTAATGATCTTTAAAAGTTTTTAACATGCAAAAGTGAAAAAATGATGTCTATAACTGGCTAAACACGAGATAAATTAGATTTCTCAAAAGAAGCCTCTTATAGTGATGTCCAAATGAAACTTTAAATCAAAACACTTGTTTCAATACAGGAAACTTCCAATCCGCCGGTGAGAGACCTAAGGTTTTCAAAAACTTAAATATCCCGTTTCTATACCCACAACAAAGGAAAGCTAATGACAGAAAGGAAACAGTATGCTTGATTTGTTTCCAATCATTCCAAGCGTACATCAAGCACATTTCAATGATCTGAAGGTAGATAGCGGATACTTTGAAGTTGAAGAAAACTACGTATGTCTCATACAAGGTGCGTTCCTTAAGTAATGCGACCATTTTCTTCTGTCGTGGCGATACCCCATAGCAAGTTTAGCCTGCTGGGCTGGGTGGATGGAAGTATTAACTTCGATAACGTCGTGACTTGCACAAATCACACACAAGATGGCTTTGATATACATACAAATTATTCACTTATTCACATGCGAACCGCACTATTTACTACCGAAATTTTCGCTCTCCGTTAGTATCTGCTAACAACTGAACATGAGCATGGCGCTCATACCCGCAAGCTTGCGGCCTCCCACGCCCACTGTGCCCTCACGACAAAGGTTTGTGGAAGAATGGTCCCTCTTGCAGGGACCACCCACCTTTAGAGGCCCGCTGTTATAATACCACCCGCGCCCGGTTTAGAACGATTTTCCTAAGGATGAGCCAAAGTGACAGTTCGTGAAAACAAGTGAACATCACATTGTATTTCAGAGAAGTATCCCTCCGCCGCGACAGCTGTTCAGCCACACCGCTTCGTAAAGTACTAATGGCTCCCGTGAAAGCATCCCTATGCAGAATCCTAAGAGTTTCCCTTAAATATGTGCACGTACGCGACTACGGGAAATATTTAAATTTAATTTTGTATGTAGAAAATCTCTTAACATGCCCTCACAATCAGTAAAAGAAAACTGTCACGAATGTAAACAGAAAGCTCTCGATCACAGCTCGCCACACAACAGCACGAAGACCGGAAACACGTGCACCGGTACGCATCTCGCATTCAAGTCTCTGTTTTAAAATAAACATAATATTTATCACACAAAAAGTAAATTAATGTAATGTTTATAAAAAAAGAATTTTTACGGAAGAGCACATAACACTTCACTTCCTAATTTCAATTATTTCTCGCGGCACACTATATTTTTGTCGGACGAGGACATCACAAAAGGAAGCGTCGAAGCCATTTACAAGTTAGCCAACTGCAAACGAACGAATGCGGGAAGGGAATCTTATGGGCTCAAGGGCACAACGACCACAGAACCTTCAGTTATGTTGCCAGCACTAGCTGTCACTTTGGCTCATCCTTAGGAAAATCGCTCGTTGCAACAGTATGGTCTTGACACATCTGGCACCATCCCTGTGGACCTGCACCCTCGGGCTCGGCCCACGCCTCTTCCCCAGCCCAGGGTGGTGCATTCCACACGAGTGTACTCTGGAAGTGTCCACGCCACCTGATGTGCACCGCATGCTGAGTGGTAAACACTACACTTCCAAACGCGCCCGGTCCCATTCACCTCGGCATGCTGGAGAGACGAGTGGGCGTTCCCTTGAACCCCCTTTTCAGATTACGTAACACGGATCGCTCCGTGGAACAACGTTACTCGGTGGTATAACGGTCAGCGTACCGGACTGTTGTGCCCGAGTTTGCGGTTTCAAACCCGATCGAAGCCATGGATTTTTAAGGGCGAGAAAATCCTTCGTACGCCTTCCTTCGGAGGGGAAGTAAAGCCGGCTGTCCCATGTAGTAGATTACTGCATGTAAAAGATCCTCAAGCCTAAAAGAAACCTCTGAGCAAAATTGAGATCCGCCTGTTTCGTCGCCCAAGATAATACCTCCTTTCTCCGCTAGTGGTGAAAGGAGCGTAAAATCCTTCGTACGCCTTCCTTGTGTTGGTGTGGTGAGGGTGATGACGTGTCCTCATTTCGTGTGAGGTGCCGGAGATGGCGGATGGTGCAGTGAATGGTGTTGAGTTGTTCACGATGTTGCAAGGTATGTAATGTTTATGTAATAGATATAAAGGAAAGTTGTAAATAATTTTTGAAACTTAGGTAGAAAATTGTGTCTCCTACGTGTGTTTTTTTGTAACATTATTTCCTGAACAGTGTTGTTTTCATTTTCTTTCATATTAGCCCTGATGATGGAAAGTTTTCGAAACGATGGCAAACAACTAGTAAAATTTTTCTGACCAAGCCCCGTTAACCTGCCTGCAAAAAAGTAGCGAAAGTGGTTAGACGGAAGAGCAGGCCTGATGGCCCGAGTCTCGCCACGTGAAATAACTAAAACTAACTAACTATATGAAATTTTACATTGAACTTGGGAAGAACAAAACTTTCCATTAAGTTATACACAACAAATGTCTTAGAATATGTACCGGATGTTACCATAGCAGTCCCATCGGAAGTGTACTCATTGAAGCCAGAGAACCTAACCTTTCACATCGCAGAGAATATTTAACATTAAAATATGCTCTCAAAGCTGCTTCGTCGACGAACCCTATTATCTACAAAGACTACAACCCTTAATTTCCTCAATGTTATTACCATCCTCGCTACATACCTTTGCATGCGAAAGTAAGGAACATTTTTGAGGAATTGCAAGAACACCAACCTCCCATTGAAAAGAAAAGGACCTACAACATCCCACCCTGGACGCTCTCGTGTACACAATTTGATATCAACAATTCCGATAATGAAGGTTACCACATATTCACCAGTGGTTTTAAAAACAGCAGTGAAGTACATGCCTCCGTTGTTACCCAAGATACTACAATTAAACTACAGCTACTTCCCTACGCCAGCCTTACTAGTGCAGAAATCTGTTCTCTCATGACAGCCTTCAAATTGATCCAACAGTTATAAACAGAACTATAAAAATGTATCATTTTCTGTAGCTCTATTCCAGCCATCCAGAACATCAACAATAATATTCATAACCTCGAAATGGTAATCATCATACATGAATTGCATCACCATATTGTCAAAGCAGGAAAGTCTGTTGTGATCAAATTCGTTCCTGAAGACAATGAAGTCCTAGGAAGTGAAACTGCAAATCTTGTGACTGAATCGGCGACCGAAGAAAACAGCAACGGAATTTTAAAACCTCCTGTAAAGATGGAACAGCAAGTGGTCCATGTCAAACCAACCAAAAAAGGAAATTTTTTTTAAAAATTAAATAAAAAAAAGCAATACTAGAATCCGAACTGGACACTGCAAATTGAGTCATATCCACTTATTTAACAAAAGCCCTCCTCCACCTGCAACCACTGTGACAACTCCACTCTTCTTAATTTAAACCATGTAATTAACCACTGTCCTCATTACAACACTCTTAAACAACAAATTCTGCAGGATGACTCATTTACCTTAATTTTGGAATTTCCCTAAATACCAAGAAAAATCCTTAATTTTTGCAAAAAAAATTCAAATATTTACTGATATATAATAGTTATTAACTATTGTCAACAATTTAAGAAACCCTGTCAATTTTTGTTAACATATTTGTTATTACTGTAACTAAAACAACCAAATGTATTATTTAATTGTCGCTAATGACCATCGCTGTTGATGCCACAATAAATAAACTCAAAAAATTCCATTAACTCAGAAGGCTTGGGAGTTATTGTACGACTTGTGTCATCGGAGGACTTGCGATTTGTACAAAATCATAAATTCTCCGATGACAACTCATTCAAGAAAGGCCGAGAGGATGACGCCGACGAACGCGTCTGGTCGTCTGCTAAACTCACGAACAAACATGTCTGCCAAACTCACGAACAAACACGTCTGCCCAACTCACGAACAAACACGTCTGCCCAACTCACGAACAAACACGTCTGCCCAAACTCACGAACAAACACGTCTGCCCAACTCACGAACAAACACGTCTGCCCAACTCACGAACAAACACGTCTGCCCAACTCACGAACAAACGTCTGCCCAACTCACGAACAACACGTCTGCATCGACAACTCCACGAACAAACACGTCTGCCCAACTCACGAACAAACACGTCTGCCCAACTCACGAACAAACACGTCTGCCCAACTCACGAACAAACACGTCTGCCCAACTCACGAACAAACACGTCTGCCCAACTCACGAACAAACACGTCTGCCCAACTCACGAACAAACACGTCTGCCCAACTCACGAACAAACACGTCTGCCCAACTCACGAACAAACACGTCTGCCAACTCACGAACAAACACGTCTGCCAAACTCACGAACAAACACGTCACTCGCAAACTCACGAACAAACACGTCTGCCAAACTCACGAACAAACACGTCTGCCAAACTCACGAACAAACACGTCTGCCAAACTCACGAACAAACACGTCTGCCAAACTCACGAACAAACACGTCTGCCAAACTCACGAACAAACACGTCTGCCAAACTCACGAACAAACACGTCTGCCAAACTCACGAACAAACACGTCTGCCAAACTCACGAACAAACACGTCTGCCAAACTCACGAACAAACACGTCTGCCAAACTCACGAACAAACGGCTGCGAAACTCACGAACAAACACGGCTGCCAAACTCACGAACAAATACGTCTGCCAAACTCACGAACAAACGTCTGCCAAACGCACGAACAAACGTCTATCAAACTCACGAACAAACACGTCTACCAAACTCACGAACAAACACGTCTACCAAACTCACGAACAAACACGTCTACCAAACTCACGAACAAACAAGTCTACCAAACTCACGAATATGCGGTGCGTGTGACACGAAAATGTGACGCATGTGCGTGATTGTATTGTGAGCGAGCTTTCATTTCATAGCAGAAAATTTTAAACGCTACGTGGGGGCCAGTTTTTCGCACTGTAACCGAAATTTGAACATGAAAAGGTGCACAAACTGGTCCCAAAAGTGTTGACCGTCGAACAAAAGAACATGTAGAGTGCTCCTGGGGTCATGAACTCTTGGAATTGTGTGAAAATGAACCCTTTTTATTTTCTCGCTACCGCGGTAGAAAGAAAGTTATGTCATGGCTGCGCGAAAACAGCTAATTTTCGGCAGAAAAATTATATTACAGGCCCTGATAATGAAAAAGTGGATAAATCCAGCTGCTACATTTAAAAAATCCTCTACCACGTGGTGTAGCCAGAATGCACATTAAATGGATCCTTGATGCCGAAAAATCGAATGACGGCAAACCGTCTGTGCGTCCGTGAACAACGCTAGCGGCTAAACCGTTCAGCTGATTTTCTCCAAAATTGATATTTCCCAATCGATCTGGCTGATGTTGCGGCCCCTTGAATTTGAAATCGATATTTTAATTTTGGGGGTTACTTTACATGAAGCCCCAGGGACATTTTCAAAAAATGCTCCGTTTTTCATTAAATTTTGTTGTTTGATAGTGTCAAAGACGTTTAAGAGAATTTGTGTAGGTCTCATGTTCGTCGGAAAACCTAATTTTTCGAAAATTGCAAAAGTTGAACATTTTTCGCAGCCTTCCTACAACTAAAATCTTAGATGAAGATTTATTTCCTTAATGAAAACTGTACCTTAAAGATAGATTTTGAAATAATGTCATGTTAAATTTTTCGAAAACTTGAGTACTTTTCGCTAATTTTGCGTGAAATATGGGCGAGAAAGTACGTGCTGTTTTAGCACTTTAAAACATCAGTTACCACCAATGATGAATTACAGATTTCTGAGTACGACCCGACAGCAAAAAAGAGTTCTGACTGGTATACCCCAACGCCGCCCTGCCACAAGAAGGCACTCATGGGTCGGTTCAGGATCAAACCATTCTCATTGTCTTCAGGATGAAAATCATGCTCACGTCAGAGCCATTGCCCATCACGAATTCGTACTCAACGGGACCACAGCGATTACACTTTTCTTCTTGGAAGTACTCGAAAGACAGAAAAGGAGGGACGCGCGTCGTCGAAGCGACATCAAGGTCGCGTGGAAACGTCACCACGTCAACGCGCCAAGCTAAAGCGCCTTCATTCACAACGCTTTCCTGGCCAGGACTCAGGCCCCAAGCCTCCCTCAGCCTTCGTACAGTCCTGTGTGACGTCATGGAGAAAAACACACAGACATTTACAAGTATGTACAAGTTTATTTACATGTATGTAGAATAACCAACATCTGCTCCGAAACTACACACTTCCCTGCGGATACCCCACATAGCTAGGGAGGCCCCGCCTCCTCCGACGCTACTCCCACGCCACTACCGTGACCTCGTCACCCGTGCATTAGGCACGACACGCTCCAGCCTGGGCGTAAAGTTTTGCGCCGGCGTTTGTTTCCAGAATTAAAAACCCACCGTCTGAGCTCGTCGGCTAGATTTTATACCAGAGTGCAGCCGTCCTGGGTGTGGGAGGGAGGCTCGCGTCTACCACGGGACCTTCCCGGTCAAGCTGGCGTCCCCTTTGTCTAAATGTATCCCAACGCCGATGCCTAGCTATTCATGCCTGCAGGTATGCGATACTTCCGCTCCTCCTCCCACCCACGGCAGCCACCGTGACGCTACACCTGACTTGGCTCCTACACACTTTTTTTGTTTCCTCGTTTAAAAGAAGCCCAGAAAGAGAAACTTTGAGACAAGAGTGCTCATCAATGCTCATGTTACATCGGGTCAAAGGACATCCCCGAGAAAGCCTTCCATGCTTGGAAACACCGCTTCCAGAAGTACATCGACGGAGGAGGGTGTTATTTCGAAAACGTTTGACTAAAGGTACAAATATATTCAGTAAATATATTTTTATGAATCTGGTCGCATTACTTCTGGAGCACACCTGTATGTACACTTCAAACGGTAAAAGTGATTCAATATTTAAACTTTATTAATAAATCGATATTGTTTTCATTTTTACCTATAGTTACGGCATCCACCCATTTGGCCCGCAAAACATATTATTATGCTGGTGTAATTCCTTTACTCACCCAATAGCCCGCGAAGCATACAGTAAGCTTATTCACCTCATCTTCAGAACTAGTAAATATTCCATATGAGAAGAAATACTTTGCAGAGCGAGGAGGTCTTCGACGATGCTCGATTGTCAAAAAAAATCATCTACTGGCTTGAACGGATCCTGCCTCCGCCCCATGTCTACCAATCCCGTTTCATCAGACTCGGCGACGGGTGTGAACAGTGTTTCGATGAAACTACGAAGATTAGATATGTAACAAACATTTCTTCGTAATATTACCATCGATAATTTATACAGTCATAGAAAAAATGTTTATGTTTTGTGAGCGAAATGGTTCTTTCTAGCGGTTGTTTTGCCTCTACCAATCAGTCTCCGTACGCTCAATAAATGTCATTTGTTATATAACGTTTCGCTGAGTTTAGTTTTAAATCAAATTTGAAATGAATTCGCATATCTTATACGTTTGGAGATCTACTTTATATTTGGTCATTTTCTTCAAATTTATTTCCAGGTACTTAATATGACAAATGTTTACAATGTTCGTGACAAAGCTTTATAACGATTAAGTTAATGTACAAACTACGTATGGTAACTGATAAAGATGATCAATCCAATTCAGGGATAAATGTCCGTAAGTAAGCTTACCTCAATTGCACTTTCTTTTCTTTGTAGAACTGACACTGATTCCGACGGCGTACGTGTGTCCTGTAACACAATTTACAAAAAAATTGTAAATGTTTAAAAATTGCAAAAAAAAACAGTAAAAATCTGTGTAAAACCTATGGAGGAGAAGAATATTTGCCCACGTTTTCTTGAGTACTAGAATCTCATCCCAAC
The DNA here is from genome assembly GCA_964035755.1 of Teleogryllus oceanicus. Taxonomy (NCBI): domain Eukaryota; kingdom Metazoa; phylum Arthropoda; class Insecta; order Orthoptera; family Gryllidae; genus Teleogryllus; species Teleogryllus oceanicus. The sequence goes on along the minus strand of CAXIVR010000012.1, from coordinate 35,620,526 downwards.
ACTTCCATAAATAGTTGAAAGTTGATAATATAATAATAATAATAATAATAATAATAATAATACACTTATTTGAACTGCAATTGGGTATGACCCGGTGGCAGTTAAATAACAATAATTACAATACTAATAACAATAATAATAAAGGAGTACAGTACAAGCCGAACATGCAATAATCATACTATCACTAATATTAAGTATTATAACATATATTTCAACTCTGTCATGATATCCCATAATTATATGTCGGTGATGCTAAAATTTAATACAAGCTACATAAGTTTGGCTAAGTTTTTTTTAATTCGTTGATCGCGTTCACTACACATCTGCACTGCACTGCACACACAGCATTTCACCGCACTTACTCATTTAATGTCTATTACTCTCATGTTGCTCTAACTTATTTCTAAAGCTTCGGACACTTAGAGGAAAAGCTTTGAAAATTGCTGCGGGTAAACTGTTCCAATCTTCAATTGTTCTGTCACAAAAGGAAAATTTCTCAAGATCTGAATTCTGTTTCCTTGTTCGAATTTTGTGGATGTGATCGCTTCGGCCGAAATAATTTGGTTTTTCTAGTCTAACCTGAATTTCCTTCCAAGCTGGTTGACCTACGTACGATTTATAAAGAGCGCAAAGCCTCGCCCTTGTTCTTCTCGTTTCTAGAGGTTCCTCATGGTTTTTTTTATTACGTTAGTTCTATAGGTAAACTTATTCGCTTTCCTCTGTACTCAATCTAGATTTTTCCGGTGCGACTTTCTGTATGGATTCCAACATGCTACTCCGTATTCCATGAGAGGGCGAACCAGCGAAAAATATGCTAATTCTTTTGCGTTTGCAGAACTTTTCTTTAGAATTCGCATTACAAAATGCTAGGACTTCCACGTTTTTCTTACTATCTGATTTATATGCTTCTCCCACCATAATTTACTATCTATATGAATTTCGAAGTACTTGGATGATGAGACTCTCGAGATGACGACCTCACCTAAAGGATAGTCTGGTTCCTGATAATTTCGTCCCCGCCCGAACATTATTGTTTTGCTTTTCGATCCGTTAATTCCCATGTAAATTTTTTCAGCCCAATCACGTAAATGTTCTAAATCCTGCTGTAATATTTGTTCGTCAGAGCTACTTTTGATTTTTCGGTATACAACACAATCGTCTGCAAATAAACGCACCTTTGATTGTATGTTAACATGGAGATCATTTACGTACGCTAAGAAAAGTAATGGCCCTGAAACACTTCCCTGTGGAACCCCTGAAGTAACCGTAGTCGAAAACTGAGTGCCAATTCCAACTTTTTGTTTCCTGTCTCTAAGAAATTCACTTACCCACTTCACAACTCTAGCGTCAATTCCTGAAGTTAATAATTTCCAGATACGTAGATTATGCGGTACTACGTCGAATGCTTTCGCAAAGTCAATTACGATTGCATCCACTCTCCCACCCGCGTCAACCTTGTCAGCTAGATCTTGAAAAAGAGAAACGATTTGGCTTTCGCACGAATATTTACTTCTAAACCCATGCTGTCCGTGAAAAATCCAGTTCGCTTTTTCCCATTCGCGGCGAATGTACCCGGCTATTAAATGCTCCATTATTTTGCATACTACTGATGTGAGAGATACTGGTCTATAATTACAATCTTTCGTTTTATGACCATTTTTGAAAATTGGGACCACTGTAGTTGTCTTCCAATCGTCTGGTAAACTTGCATTATTAATAGAAACATTGAATAATCTTAACAAATACGGATACTACCTCCCCACCGAGTTTAATAAAATCTGTCGAGATGCCGTCTGGTCCGCGTCATTTACCATTTTCCAGTGATTTTATACGTTTGCGGAGTTCCTTTGCATGAAGTTGAACTGGTTTTCTATTGGAAAATAATGAACTTGCTCCTGCGCCCGTTTTGATTTGAATACCGATACAAAATACTCATTGAAGACATTTGCTTTCGCTTGGTCGTCGTGCAATGGCGCATTATCTGCGTCTCGAATTTCCTGAATTTCTTCCTCATTCCCCCGGCGTCTGCGGACATATTTGTAAAAGCCTGACCAATTATTTCTTCATGTCTCCAAAATATTTCTTAAAAATAATTCATTAGCAATTTTCTTTTCTTTTTCTAATTTCTAGTAGTATTTATTAAAAGTTATCATGTCAGCAATGCTGCGATGTCTCCTATTAAATGCTAGTCTAACTTTTCTCTTTAAACGCCGTATCGCCCCGTTATAATATTCAGGATTTATTTATTTTAATGATTTTACGTCAAAAAAACAGTTAAAAACTGCGTATGACGTGCTATGGGGAAAAGTGAATTGTGTGCACATTTTCAAAATTCTGTGATCCCTACACTAAGTCATATACTACTTAAATTTTGAAAGGAAAGAAAAAAACCCTCCCATGTAATAAAATATATTTTCAAGGATAAAAAGGCAATAAATTTTGGCTCTTATCCATGTTGTCCTTCGGAATAATACTTCCTGCCGCGACAACATGGAAACGATAATTTGAATAATTGTATTTCCCACTGAATTCTAGAAGACGTGCACAGAAAATGAAGTTACATTTATGTCCAGAAGCAAAACAAGGGGCCATCTCAGCATTTGCTCAATGGATCAGGGAAACTGAACGAAAAACCTGATCGAGATGGGGGTCATTGACCCGGAGGCTGCAATACAATACGTAGTACAGGTTGTTTATACCCATTTATACAGTTCAAATGGTAAATAATGCATTATGTATCATTGTTAAAATTAATGTTACTTTTCTTGTGATGCTCAGTATAGTCTCTAATTGTATAGAAACAGTTATGCAACAGAAACGATTTCACTCGGGATTTAAACTTTTCAATTTAATCGTTTAATGTCATCTGGCAAAGTGTTGTAAAATAATGTCATGTATTGTATGTGAATTTTTTGTAATGAGCTGTTGATACTGTCACCTGATGAATATGATTTCTACGTCGAGTGTTATAGTAATAGACATCGGCATTTTCTGAAAATATATTCCCGTCTTCAAGCAAGTCATTTTTGACAAAATCCACTGATTCGTAAATAAACAGACAATAACTTACAATAACTCACGGAGAGCTGACACCGGGATCTTTCTCAAAGCAGTAATTATTATTATTTATTATTATTATTATGCGTGTCCAATTTCACAACGAGGCCCCGACCTTCGGCCGACGTAGGTAATTAATGTAAAACATAATCGGACCAATTAACTGCCCGCTTAATGGAAAGCTTGGAGAACGAAAATTCGTCCCTAAAAAGGAGCTAAAAGACACGCAGATGCAGTTAAATGAACAAAGTCAATATATATGAGACGTATCACGGATGATATTTACGGAGTTCCTGTAACACCCAATGAGAATCCATACAATGTTGTCAAAGATTATGGCCATGGTCTTGATTTGGAAGTTAAACCGGAAATGATTGACAGCTGTCATCGATTAAAGAAACAGCCACATCAAACCTCAGAATTGATTGTGAAGTTCGTACGGAGAGTTGATAAGGTCACTTTTCTACGAAGAAAGAAAGTTAAGAGAACCCTCAATATTAGTCACCTAGGGCATTCATGCAGTGAACCAATGTATATGAACCAAAACCTTACACCATATCGCAAGAGTGTATACGTGCAAGCAAGAAAACCGAAGCGAGAAAAGGGCTTTGATTTTGTATGGGTTGATAACAATGAAACTATTAAATTAAGAGAGTCAGGGGGATAAATATTAAAAATTTTAAAACTGTTTAGATGATATCAAAAGTATCTTAGAAAATGGCAACTAGCTGTAACATCATCTCAATTTATTATCAGAATGTGAGAGGACCTAATATGAAAGTGAGGGCATTTAATGTTAGTGTACTTAATAATAACTCTATAGATATAATTTTCACAGAAACATGGTTGCCAAATCCAGAACTTTTTGATAACAGGTTTTTTAAAAATCTCTAAGCAGTAGTTTTGCATTGTTCTTAAAATACCAAATTCACTTGGAATTTTACGAAATTAATGAGTGAAATTGAAACTATATGATTTGACTATACGATACTATATAAACTATAAGATGTAATTGATCTGAATACTAATGTACAAGGGAAATAAGGTCTTACAGTAATACATTTCTATATTGGAAGTTTAAATAGAAACTATAATGACTTAATTTTAAATATTAATTCACTAGAATTGAAGCCTAGCGTCATAGACCAGATCTATATATTACCTTCCAAGAAAGAGAAATATTTACAGCTGAGAAACTGAATAAGATACTATTTAGTGTAACTGTGCATACAAAAATAAACAACATTAAAATGGTAGAATACAGTAGGGTTGTAATGAAAATCGGACCTTACGTGCAGTTTGTTCTCTTCATACAAAAACTAGTGAAGCTACAGAATGGCACAGACTTCTCGGCGTAAAGTTTTCTAATTTCCTTGGTGTGGACTGGATTTACGGTCTTGCTCCACCCTCTGGCCAGCTGCCAACTATCGTCGCCAAAAGTACATTTCTTTGACATTTTCTCTACACTTTTCAGTTTTCAACAGTAGAACTGAAATATTACTTCAGAAATATTAATAAAGAGTAAACGCTCGACCTAAATAGAAATTTTTATTGAAAAATTTGAAGCCGTCTCTAAGAAAATAGCGAATAAGCATTACAGTATGCAAAATTTGTAAGCTGATTTTCACAGGAATGGATTGAGTTTTCGCAAAACTTCATTTGAAGTCATTTGAAGCACTTCATTAACAGAGGAATTCGCATTATCCATTGAAAAAGATTGAAGAAATAATTTAGAGCCATTTTTTCAAAAAAATGGCGTTTGGCCGCTTCAGAAAATGCGGAATTTTGATCTCATATAAACAGAAAACTGTTGAACTTTCGGAAAACTATTTGACATTATTTAAAGCACATGTCCTCATAAATATAATAATTTGCAGAAATCGCGTCTAATGTAAAGATTACCGACGAGACAGACAAGTCAAAAAAATTACTATTGTAATTTTTGAAAAAACAAAAGAATAGAGTAATATGACCTTTATGTCACCGTATAGGGTACATTTGGTATTACCCTTACTAAACATTTCAAAATAAAATTTGGAGCCGTTCCTGAGAATATCTTATGTTATTTTTTAAAATTGCAAATATTGCACGCACTATTGAACGAAGCCTTTCTTCGAAGCCGCCAGTCCATCCGTCCGTCCGAACGTCTGTCTGTCCGTCCGTCCGTCCGAATGTCTGTCTGTCCCCCTGTCCGTCTGAACGTGTATGTCCGTCCGAACGTGTTTGTACGGACTTGTCTGTCTGTCCGAACGTCTGTTTATCTGTATGTCTGTCTGCCCTTCCGTCCGTGAACACTAGTGCCGCTTAAATCTTGGGAAGGATTTTTCAAAGAATACATCCCTGTCCATCTAGTTCTAGGTGAAGCTTTGAAGTTGTCAGTGGGTGGACTTCAAATGAAGTTTTTCGAAAACTTAATAGACTCATCTGAAAATAGCTTCAAATTTCGCATATACAGTAACGCTTAAACGCCATTTTCTTAAAAACGCTCTAAGTTTTCCAATGAAAATTGCCGCTTAGGACGAGATTGTTACTCTTCCTTAATTTTCTTAAAGTAATATTTCAATTCTCCAAATAGGAAAAGAAAAAAATGAATAAATGTCAAAAAATGTATTTGGGTGGCGTTAGATGGCAGTTGGCAAGAGGATGGGGCAGAACCGTAAAGCCAGTCCACATCAAGGAAATCAGAAAACTTTATTACGAGAAAGTCTGTGTCATTTGTGGCAGCACAAGTTTGTTTCTGTATGTTGAAAACACTGAGTTTGATAAAAAAAATTGAGGGTTGGAGCCATTTTTGTCGAAATGACTAGTTAGAATTTCTAGAATATGGTAATTATAACAAGTGACGGTGACTGCAACGATGTCGGCGGCGGTGTGGTGGTGTTTACACAACGTGGTTGGTACAGTACCTTGAAACTACGTCAAGGACGTCAACATAATGTATCTGTGCACGTCTCATATGCTGCTATAGGTCGTCTAATTTACATAATGCTTAAGCCTAAAACATTATCCTCGAAACTGTCGCAAGAGAATGGAAAGTGCGTAATAATTCATGTCCATTAGCGGCTCAGTCTGTTCAAAAAACAAAGGGACCAAGCATAATATAATAATATATACAAACAGACACATAAACATTTAAAATAATAGGATTTTTTTATGTTTTATGTACAGCCTATATGAAAACTAAAAATGTTCGAAAAACTTTAATATGCGTTTGTATACATTTTTCTTTTAATAATAACAAATTTTATTCATTTTCGCATTGTTAACAAATACAGCAGATGCACCCGAATGAACAAATGCTTGTGCTTGGGTGCAGTTGAAGTAAGCTTATAACAAAAACTGAGATGTGGTACAAAGACAACCCAATTTATAAAACAAGTTACAGTTTAACAAAATAGTGTCCTATCCAACATTCTTAAAAAAATACAAAACATGTCTTGTTACAGAGAAAAGAAAAACTAGAACTATGTTATGATATTTACAAATTTAAAGAAAAAAATTAACAAAGGATGGAAATCTTTATTTTTATTAATTGCAGAAAATAAGAAATTATTTTATTAATCATGTGATAAATTTTTTTTAAAAAATTTTTTAAATTTAAATTATAATTATTTTAGAATATATGAAAATATATTTGTATTTTAAATATTTGTACAATAAAAATTAGTCAGATAAAAAGACTTTAATCAATTACAAAGTTGGTACAAAGAATATATTATATTTCTTATAAACTTTTTCACATTATTGAACAATTTGGAGAAAATAAAATACAAAGTAAAATACAATAAAATTAACAAACTTGTGAAACAACAAACAATTTGAAGTAGAGTTGTCTAGACTAATAGACTTACATGATAAATTAATTTTTATCCAGCATTTAATTGTTTGTAGATAGAAAAAGATTTAGCAGCAATACTATCATAACACACACCAAGTTAGTTTCAAGAAAAATGTATTTAAAGCTTTAACAATGTCCATCGTGTAGACTTGTATTAAAATGTTTGCTAAAGCAAGTAAAACACATCTTAAAGATGATGAGAATTAATAAAAATTTAAAAACAAAATTAATATTGTCAAAACTAATGAAAATAGTAGTTAATCTTACTAGTAGTAATAATATCAACATGTTTCTTTATGTATATTTTGATAAAATTCGATTTTAAGTGAGAAGACAACGATTAAATATAATTTAATATTTCAAAAACTGTCTAACATTGTAATAAGTTTTCAATGAATTGAGTCATTTTCAACAATAAGTGCTTTATAATTAGGACGGTATTGCACAAAAAATAGTAAAATTTCTTTGAATGAAGAATGCCTTCTTTTTTAAATGAAGGTAATAGGTGGTGCCACAAGGTTATTCAGTAATGTGGATGCCAGAAAAGTGTTTCAAGAGCACAAAACTATAAATAACTCAAATTTAAAGATTTTGTGGGTTAAAGTGGTATTGCACCAGACCCTTCAAATATACAATACTCATATCATTATTTTTGAAATAAAATTACAATAGTTTTATGATAAATTTAAAAATTTTAAAAACTTTTTTTGCTTTTAAAAAATTTTTTTAAAAATTTGATTTAAATAAAGAAATCTCATTTAAATCAAAAAATTCATTTAAATCAAAAAAATTCATTTAAATCAAAAAAATTCATTTAAATCAAAAAATCTCATTTAAATCAACAAATTATGATTTTTGTTTAGAAATTGAGATTTTTTCCAGCCCTAAATTTGATTGTTTTCATGACTGACAATGAATCTTTTAATTTACTTCTTGAATTCCTTGTTTAATTTACTAACTTCAGGCCTATATGCAATTACGGAGTTATACAGTCCAGTGCCCCAACTAATTAAATGTTAATAACCTGAAGTAGTGTTTTATTTAATTTTAGGTAAAACGATGCAGTTACTTTGTCTTGTACAGCGTTCATGAGTCACTACTCGGAAATTTGTTATTTTTTATGAATATGACAATTAGTCAATTTTATAACGCAAAAATTTTAAATACTTTGAACTCGCAAAATCTAAGTGTCATAGAGTAATACATCGATTTACATAAGTATGCATTATATCAGGAAATACACCTGCACTAAAAATATTTAAGGTTGTACAAAACGTTCAGTAGGTTGTACAAAAGACGGTAAAATGATTATTTATTATTTTTTAATCTAACAGTATTAATGAAAACAACTCTTCACACTATGATTCCCTACATCCCGTTCTCTAACCGTGAAAAACATTTCAAACAAAGAACAAATTCAGAGCCGATTTTCAGAACTACTGTTCGTTGATTTAAACGTGCAAGACAATTTTGTTCCGAATCGAGAAAGTTTTGTTCCTCAGTGCACATTCTTACATCTTGAATTAAATAACAAATTATAAACGTCCTAACTTACATACTTAAGCACACGAGAGATTCAAAGAAGTTTTCAAAAATACGAGTCATTTTTGAAACGTCAAAAGTTTTAATGAAACATTCCCTAAAGTGTGACAAAAGACAATTCGACGAAAACGAAGGAAAAGTATGGATTCATTTTAGAGATAATCATGAAAATTAATAACGATTAAATTCTTTACTCACCAAAATTAAAAGTTTCAAAATTCGTTCGGTCTGACGTTAAAGCCGATAGCACAAAATTTCTTTCCGAACAAAATTTTTCAGTTATATGTTGTTTCTCATTGACGGACACTAACGAACAAGGCAAGCAAATTTAAATAAAGAAAAGGGAAAAACGCTGTAGGGATCTTCCAAACGTAATTTCGCCAAAATATTGTGCTTGTTTTCTTGCAGAGCAATACAGCTTTTGTTCTTACACGTACACGAAAGTATGGAGTCGACATAGACAATAGAAATTACAAAATTGGAGGGAAATTCATTGTAACGTTAACATTCAGAAGTCGAAGCAATAAAATTTTAATATATTAATACGAGCGCGCCGATACTTGTACGCAAAATCCAAAAATATATGGAACTCTGTTATTTAATTTTTCAGAAATCTAAATTGAATCAAATGAAATATATTAATTGCAAAATATTTTAATAATCAACAAATTCAAAGCTAAAAGAGAAAATAAAAGAATGTATTGTTAAGTTTTATTTTATTGCCAAATACCTTTAAGTACTGTCTAAACATTTAAGACTAGCAATAATAGCACAGCTATTAAGAATAGCAATGAATAAGTTGACATATAACTCATAGCACCACAAAACAAAAAACTGCATTCAAAACTTCAAGTGAACAATAGCTTTTCTGGGTGATTCAATCATAACTAATTCAACAATCATTTAACAAAAACCATAAAAAATGTTCAGTCTTCCACAATATCTTGAAGAAAAACCTACAATTATACATCACTTTAATTTATTGTTTCTCATTAATAAATTTTTTATTATTTCAAAAATATATCTTCAGTAACCAAAAAAAAGGCAATTATATGCACCTCTACATGTTTTACTAATAAATTTACTATTGACTATTGAAAAATTACGATTTTTTTATTCACGTTAAATTGTGTTAAATATTAATAAACATAATACTGAAAACAATAAAAAATACAATACTACTCATTCTGATGAAAATAATATTAAAATGTGAATTTACTCTCATTACAAACACTCTTCTCTAAAGTTAAAATCACTTTTCTCCAGAATTTTCTTTTCAAATCTATTTTTTCTAATAAAATATTTTTTTATCTGATTCATAAACTTAAATTGGGGCAAAAAAAAATACTGTTAAGGGCAATGAGAATATAGAAAACTATATAAAATTCTATATTGGTGCCTACACATGTCAATGCAATAATTGCATTATAATGTAAATCAATATATTATATTGAAAATTTTGGAATTCTCATTAAAGTAATAACAGGAAAGAATTCCAAATTACCTATACACTAAATGTCTATCACAGGTGGCTTTTAGGTTATGCTAAAATAAAATAATTAAACATGGTAGTTTTTCGCCCTAATAAAATATTAATTCAAGAACTAACTACCATTGAAAAAAAATTCTTTGGAATTAAAAGCTCTTTGGAAAAATAGAGCAGCAAAGAAAAATAGTATAAATAACAGCTCAAATACAAATAAGTTTTTCATAATGAATTACCTCATGATCCTTGGATTCTCGCTCTGAATTCATGACCGCACTGGTGGCAGTTTTGAAACCACTGATTTCTCTTTAATCTATGATTTTAGCATTAGGCAGGAAATTGTAAACTACAACACGCAGTAAAAGTTCACTAGATATTCGTACATAACCTCTTCCCACTTGACATACAAACCATGAACTAAAATTCTCGGAGCAATAAAATGTTTACAAAGACGTTACAGAGACGAGAATGTGCTTTAAAAAAATCTCTAAATAGAAAGTGACTTTTATTGAAAACTAAAAATATTTGTTTCATCACACATACACCACATCCTAAGCTTCTATACAAGAAATTGCCGGCAAATGCGAAGGACAAATTGGCCAACCCCGTTCGCTTTGGCGGGTATATGAAATCTGATAATCAATTTCATTTTAAAATGATTTTATTAAGATTTTAGAAGAGCCTTTCAACTTTTTTTTGTTTGTTTTCGTATGAAAACGTCAGTTTATAGCATGCCTACAAACGCAGTTTTGGTTTAGATAAATGTCAATGTGCCTAAAGCGATCTTGATTTGTTCCACGTACATCGCCTAAAAAATTCAATAATCGGCAACAAATATGCTCCAACAAAAAGACTTTTGATGCGACAGTGATGTTGAATCACCCTTTTGTTAAGCAGAAAATGAATTTAGAAATATTTTTATTATATATACCTAATAATTATTTCATTAGGTATTTAATAATATTGCTTGACTTATTCATTTTTAACAATAATTTAATATTAGGAAAAAAACTAATAATACGCTTCTTAACTTTGTAGTGTTGTTTTTGAACCATTTGTGCCTGTCTTCTAATGAGTAAGTCCCATAGAGATGTTTCGCGCGAAAACTATAAAACATAACTTCAAATTCCGAAATCAGCAAAATAATTATCTTATCTCGTTACATTAACACAACCATTTACGAATGTGTAAGTTAATGGATATTGAAATGATTGACTTTTATTTACGTATCTATTCATTTATCTTTTTCAATAATGGAATGAATGGGGGAGTCGTACAATGGAAAACTATTTGTAACTACAATATTTTTGAAGTAGACTACACGTCTACTTCAAAAAGTATGTATAGCATTGGTGGTGAAAAAGTAATTTACAACAAACCAGAAATTAAGTCAATACTACTCGTACATGCTTCACTTCAACATTTTTTCGATTTTCGTTGAGAAATATATTTTCTATAACACGATACATTAAACTTATGGACCCTGCGCTACTTTCTTTCAATAGTACCCCAAAAAGACCACTTCTTCTCACTTCAATAACAACCCTATCGCTAATACAAACCTTATTTAATACATCCTGTTGTAGATGTATTAACGCGTACCGTGCGTATAGTCCGAGGGCCAGTCACGTCTGTACTCTCTTACCACCGACTCTTAAAACCGCTCTCGACCTCATACAGTATGGTTTGTACAGCTTACGTACAGTTTGTGACGCCAACCGCACGACTGAGTGGGAGCAAGACCATCTTCAATTCTTGATGATGGTCTTGGTAGGAGGTAAGAGGTGTACGGACTGATAGCTTCAGGGGGCGACGTTTCGCCCGCACGATGTTCGTGGAAGCAGGGAGGATACTTGTCTTTCCGCGTGGGCATCTTTGGAAATGGGAGGGGTGGGGGTTCAAAGGAAGCTATTGAAATGCTAGTAACACCGAAAGAATTTAACTTGTCAATTTTTTAAAAAATCGGTTTATTCAAATTTACAAGGTGCGCTTGGTAGATTAAAAAGATTTTTGATAAAGGGAATTGTTAAATCACTGTAAGTGAATGTAGTTTTAAAAAATGTAATTAACGGACTAATTTTAATTAATTGAATTTATACTTAGCTTGATACTTTCTGTAAGTCTATAAGCAAAAAAAATATTATTATTATTGTTGTTGTTTAGTTCGATCGCAGCTATCTCGTAATCTAAGTGAACTTAATCTCGATCGAAAATGGTCAGTGGCCTAGTTTCACATATTTTGACATAAGGAATACTGAATTACCTTAAACCTATATCATATACCGCTAATTTTATATTGTTGAACCCACCTCAACTAGATTAATAACATTATCCAATCATCTCGTGTAATGCTTATTACGAAAGTCTTCAGACTTCAAAGAGAGCTAAAACTCCGGACCAACTTGTACCCGCACAATACGTCTTCCTCGAAACATACCTGAGTAGATGTATTCTAGTCAACATGCAGCCTTCATTAAACATTACAATAAAATACTGGATACTACCTGAAACAATTGAAGAGATGCGCTCTCTCCGCCACCAACTGCACTCGCGCATAACCGTCACGCGGAAACTATTACTTTCTCGCATACTCACGTAGAATAGACAATTATGTGTAATACTGCAGCCCGAAACGGCGATCTTTCGGTAGAAAAATTCGTATTGTAGGCCCTATACTGAAAAAGTTGATAATTCTTGTACATCTTACAGACAGTAAATTACGTTCTCTACCACGTTACGTAGATCCACGATTTGTGGATACTTAAAACCGAAAAAAATGGTTTAATAGCAATACGGGAGGCAGGGTGTCAACCAAAATTGATATTTCCCGATCGATAGGTCTCATGTCACGGCCCCTTGAATTTGAAATGGATATCTTCATTTTTGGGGTGTCTACATGAAGGCTTTAACATTGGCGTACGCACATGGGTAGAGGGGGCCGTGACCCCTCGAAAATTTTGAAAGGGGCTTATAAGCCTTACGTAATAATTTTTTTTTTCTATATCTCCGTAATTTTCCCTTTTCTTAACCTTACTGGTTAGAAAATCCATCTTTGGGGAAGAGATTCTCCAAGCAATCCAGCAATTGTGTAAATGGTTAAATATACAACCAATTGTATTTATTACGGGTACTGAAACTGTTTATTAACTCCTACCTTATACCTAACAGATTCGGATAGACAATGTCAAACTCAAGAATGAATAATCCAAATGCAATTATTGCAAAGATATGGGACCCTGAAAATGTCCTCAATATAGTATAAATAAGTCATTTAACTTTTGTATCGCAAACAAAATGTTCATAATAATGGGGGTCTATAACAAGAGACAACTAAATCACAGTGTGTAACATAGAAAGTCACAAAGGAGACCATAAGTTTCTTTTTCATTTTTATTCAAAATACCTTTGGTTTACGATATTCTTATACAACTGACTTTGGTAGAATTATTAAGACCCTGTATCTATATGCACTTCAAACAAAACAAAGACCAGCAGATATGGTCTTTGCCATCTGTCATGAAACAATAAAAGTACAACCTAACACCAATTGATAGATATCACGTTTCTGGCACAATCAATGCTACAGTTGATCTGCAGCGGGAGGTGCAGAGGTCAAGGAAAGTCTTGATGGAAAACATCCCTAAAACACTTTCTAATAATCCACAGCACTTCAAAATTTGGTTATGTGAGTTTTGCAAGGTGTTCTACCAGCTGGTAAAATTTCATGGAAACAAAGTGTCCATGAAATGGAAAGTATTTGTGATAAGTATTAGGTGTTAGATCCGTGTTACTTAATGTATATATGCACTAGTTGAAACATCCTAACATCCTAGATGCTGGAAAATATTTTCATAAGTTGAAAATTTTTACTATGCAAGTTCTGACTAAAAGGAAACTTTAAATAAACAGTTATCTAGTTCTTTCATTCTTGGGTGTAGTAGGTAAACATTAATCTATTAAGAATTAAAATTAAATCATAAAAAATAATAATAATAATAATAATAATAATAATAATAATATTGTGTCAGCAACTCTTCTTGTCGGATGTTCTTTCAGGATACGAACACTACCCACCCCCAGAAAAAGATGTAGAAACTAATCTGAATACTACCAGAACAGTTGTTCTAAAGAATACATGGTTTCAGTGGATTACCAGGCACCATATTAACAAAAATTTGTAAATTTGCAAGCTCCTATTCTAGAGCATACCATTCCATTATTATACATTTATATTAAAATATAATTTTGTAGTTGAAATTATCCCATTAGCACTAACATATATCCTACACATTCCAAAATTATCCTAAGGGGTGCCAATGCTGCTGATAAAAATTTTCCATCTGAGTGATCCAAGCCCTGCACTGCATACTGTAAACAGTAGTGTAAACAACAGAGATATTACTATCTTTAGCGATCGGTGTCAATTTATTGCTTGGATACTGTGGGCCACTTCACTGGCATCACATAAAACTGACATCGTAGTTGCATGTGGAGGTGCGCAAGGTGGTGCGCTGGGCATGTGTTAGTGCAGTCACCACTAGATTGTAGGGTTAAAATATTAAAAAATGTCAAATAATTTTTACATTTATAGGAATCAGAGGATATATTAATCAATTTAATGGCAGTAAAAGCAAACCCAAAATTCAATAGGTTCTACCTAATTGGGGATTATTGTTGTTGCTCCATTCTTTCCTTTTTTTCTTCATCATGATCATGATTATTATAATAAAGGGATTCACCATCCAATATCTGAAGGAGTTGAGAACATTTTTCAGAAAATTTAACATTTGTATCACTTCTAGATTAAAGCTACGGATTCCATAAAAAATTTCAGGTGAACTCCAATAAATTTTCTTAAATTAAAATGTTCAAAAATTTTTCATGTTGGCACATAACTTTGCACACAACACTCATGATGATGGAGATTGCACATTACTGAGAATGGCATAAAAATCACTTAGTCTTTGTGATGGTATTTGTTATTAATCTGCCAAGAACAAAGATACAAATATTTTTACAGGCTAACATTTAAAAAATAGAGCAGAAGAGTATCAGCTAATAAATGAACCACCTGCTGACCAAGCAGACATGTGACCTCTAGAAGAGGCTAAGCTTTCAGAAAGTCCTTTGGGATACACATCTGAAGCAAAGTCACGAGTCATAATAGGGAAGTATTGCACGTAGCCACCAGACCATGCCTGAAACACAATTTTTAAATGTTAAACAAAATACTTTATACAAAATATAAAATGTAACTAAATTAACCCACACAATTTGTAAAACATAACGTTCAGTAATTTTCAAAAGGGCAGAATCTGGCATAGGTAGTTTATTTTCATTCATTAAAATTGATGTGAGAAAAATGGAGTCCTTTCTTGGAAAAAAATATTTTTAGAATATTTATCAAGGCCTAATTGTAAACATTTTCAGATATTGTGACAAGCCGCTATATGCAAACACCTGTTCATACTTTCCTCACCCCCAGCCAGAAAAACAGCTTGAAATTACAAGAAAGCAAAACCACCCCTCTAAGAAGTTTCTCCTTTTCCCTTTGGCCATCTTTCCACCCTTCACCCTTTGAACCTATCCCTCCAATAGTCACTCAATGTAGTTTCTCTTTAACAATGCATCTCTAAAATTATATAAGCAAACGCCAAAGATAGGTCAAGCTCTCTGTACTTCTGGCAGTTGTGAGTGCACAGCAGCATACAACACAAGCAAGCTACCCTCTTAGATGAGCCATGAATCTACCCCAAAGGAAAGATGCAGAGCTGCAGCATAGTGTGGGTGACAGGGGCAGCAAAGTTTCAAAACAAATAAGAACTATCTTGTAATAATGTAAACAATTTCATTAACATTTTTGTTGTTCCCACAATTCGGATCGATTGAAATTAGTATGGAATCTTTCATAACTTATTCTATGACTTTTTAAATGAATGTATAATAACGACATCTTGCTCATTGTAGTGACTGTAAACTCCATCTGTACTGAGTTGAAAAGTTTACTTCTATTTTATCTTGGGCTTGGATTGTTTATGACTAACTGGCACTATTCAGCAAGAATGATTTCTATCAAACAAAGAATAGAGTTCAATATGGAATAATAAGACATGCAAATTAGATTGCAGTATGGATAAGTCTCTTTAGATTAGTCTGTACATGATGCTTTGACAATTCAAAGAAAGTTCTATTGATGGATCGTAAGTTGTCCAAGTCACTTTAACTTAATTTTATACATATATGCGCTTTTTTTTAACTTTGCTGGAAATTGTACTGTCAGTTTAGGTATACATTCAACTATGTATTAAATATTTTATTTACATTTTTTATCTATATAATTATGTGTTTGACTATCTGCTACATTGTTCAAGCTTGCATAGTCTAGTCTTTTAAATTGAAATACCTAAATAAAGGGTTGGCAAAATGTCCCTCCGCCCCAGGCGGCTGACACCCATGCTCCTCCACTGAAAAGATGGCATCCTATGGTAACAATGACAGCAGGGAGGAGTCAGTGAGCCACTGATTATGTTAGCACAACCCCCCTCATCCTTCCTTGTTCCCCCATCTTTAGTCTTCCTCCTCTCTACGAAAGTTCTCTCTCTCTGCTCCCTTCCCTCTCTCTCTATTTATGCTTATGAATATTAAAAACTCATTGATGAACTTCTGTTTATCATTTAATTCACCAAGCCCCCTCCCTCCTCAGATTACGTAAATATTAAATCATCCAGTACTCACAAATGACACTCCACCCTAAGAATATGCTGAAATCACTCCACTTCCAAGGGAGGCTCATCACATAGTAAATGATAAGTCCAGAGACATCCACATTTTGGCAAAAACGTGCACCACATTTTTTTTTCACATATCTCCTTAAGTAGCCATTTCTGTACTGTAATAATGCAAACAAGAGTTTTCCTTCTACTGATGTACATGCAACTACTTTTGTACACAAATTTCAAACATCGCAAATGTTGCAATTTGTGGTCCCAATGTCATTGCTGTCATGTTCAATGGTCAACATGCATCATTGGTTATCTTAAAGAGTACTGAACTGTGTTCTAAGAATTATTTAATATCACATTGCACGTTTTTACTAAACTAGACTGGTTAAAGTATAGACTTAGAAACCTCCACTTTGTGGATATTTACCAGTACAGAAATGGCAGCTTTAAGAGGAGAGAGTACAAAAAATATCTTTTACGTATTACTGGGGAGTCCTTTCTATATTATTAACACAGATCTTCATTATACAAACTAACAATTGTTAAAAGAGCTCCTTCATTGAAATTGGGTTGGAAGCATATGTTGCTCGGTGTTTCTCCTGCCCGACCACGGATTAAACAGCTGTAATAAAAAAAGGAGTCATTTCATTGATGTTACAGAACTAGAGAAATGCTATTTCAACTCAAAAAACTTATTGCAAATATTTAAGCTTACCAAGGTAGTATGTGCAAACCATGATCAACTCTGGTTCTATAAACTGCAATTATGTTGCACGATTTGAACATTACTGCCAAATAACGACTTGTATGATCCCACACCAGAGAAGACACCAGACCACCCAATCTGAAATCATCAAATGGATAGCAGCAATCATCATCAAAATTATCTAATTGTCACCTTATATACATACAAGGAGCGATAATCACGCTCGTGAAAACTGTCCAAAGGGTTGGTTGTCTCGGTAGCTTAGGGATTAGAGCAGCTGGGAGTAAACCAGAAGGCCCAGGTTCGAATCCCGATCGGGGCGACTAATTCTTTGGACTCATTTAACTATAAAAATTATCAATTTTTCTCAGCACATAGACGGTAAGTGTGGATAAGTATGACAAAACTAATTTAGAGTAAACGAAAACTGAGCACCAATATTTCACCTTAGAATCAATTGATTCAATTATTTTCAGAATGCATTGGTGATGCCATAAATACTCTTATGGAAATACCACCATTTACTACATAAACAAGCAGACCCAAAATTGTAAAGTCATGATTGAAATGGATAATTGATTGTTTAACTTTCAGTTACTGATGCATTAAATACAATTTCTTGAGGCACATTGATTGTTAATATATCAAATATTTTTCTTCCACTGTACAAATTTCCGACTGCTAATATATTGGTTATTGGGGAATCTATAATAAACCGTATCAGTTAGTGTTTCACAGCTGCCACAAATATATGTGTGTAAGTTATAGTTCAATTTGGGATAATTTCTGTGGAGCATGCAATCTACAAAGATTTTTTATTTCTCACATTTCCTATGAAAACAATGTCAACTAATTACTAGAATGATAAATATTTTTGAAAAAGCAATAAAATCAAATCAATGCGGATATAATATTAAATTCATAGTGGTTCAGATTTTTTGTGAACTTTAACATTTTCTCAGTTTTTTGCCTTAATATACTCATTGAAATCTTACTCAAATTTCTTAAATTAAAAATGCAAGATATGCCCTCACCTTTCCCCAGTTGGTAATTCTGTTGCAGTTAGGTCAAGCACTCGCTGGGCAGTAACAGCGGGTAAACCCACCTCTTCCCGGAAAACGGTTTGATTATTGAAAAATGCTAAAGAATAGAGGCATGGTTCTTCTGTCGTAGCAAACAGCAACAGATGGCCATCAGCACCCCAGCAGGCACATTGCACACGGCCAGACTGTACAGTCCAGCGCTCAAATTTCCACTTCTTAGTTTCCCATACCCTGCATGCAACATTTATTTGTTTTACTATTTTCAACATGATGTCACATTAATTGGAAGCAAAAAAAGAAAACTTAGCATTAAAAAATGTGCTGGTTGGGATAAAAAGAAAGATATACAGGCTGTCCGGGGAGGAAACATTGAAAATTGGAAAATAAGCTCTTAAGACAATTTTAAGCATATTTTGTCTATAAAACTACTTGGATATTTTGAATGGCTGAGCCGCAATAAACACTCAAAAGTTGGTTTGAAAAAATGCTTTCTAGGCAAAAATTTGTTTTGAAGAAGCATAGAAACAATCCAGAAACATAAATTTTTATTATTTACAAAAGAAATGAATATATTTGTTCTGAAAAAAATTAACCCACAAATAAAAAGCACCCAATTTACACAATTTAACGGCTTTTTTTATTTCTCAGTTAATTTTTCTGCAGTGGAACTTCGTGCACATTTCCCTAAGACTCCAAGCACTGTTGAGGATAACAGTGCTTGCAACATTTGTGAACAGAGAGTCCATTGCAATTCAGACACCTAACTAACAGTCTAAGGGGCTGATGATTTAAGGTCTGGCATAATCACAGGACCACAAGCTATCAAATTTTATACCTCCAATCCATCCAATCACAACTTAGAGCTTTTTGACACATGTGTGTGCGTGCGTGTGTATTAAAAAAAATTAATAGATAAAAGAAAAAAGAAATATCCTCAGCATTTCCACTCACTTTTAAACACCTTTTGGGTGTTTTAGAATAAAAGAAATAGTCCAAAAACTGCTGTGCGCTTACAAAGTGTTTCTCAACAAAATGACTGCACAACCATTTGTTCATGTAATTGATGAGGGTATGGTCGCATCTTTCTTTTCACCAGAAATGTCCCACAGTGTATACAATAAATTTATGGCAGAAAGATCTTGCTGACCATTGTAAGTCCAGAATTACAACCAAAAGAATGCTTTGAAAAATTTTATACCAAGGAGTAGATTCACAGAAGTTACTTTAATAGACTGTTTACAAAATAAAATTAAAAAATTTTCCTTATCACAATAACATTCATGACCCATTTTTAAAAGCAACTCTAGAAAAAAATGTAAAAAAACGTACCTGAAAACTAGACCCATTGTGGACGTAAAGACTCGCTGTCCATTTGGTGACCAAGCTGCAACCCTCCTCCTGCCACATGTCTCAGACATGTGCTGCGCTCAGTATCTGGATCCCACACATACACACCAGTGTCAAGAGGAGATACACTAAGCAGGAGATCCCCAGCAGGACTCCATTCCAAAGCAGACACAGGGCTGTGCCCTCGACGGGCCAGGTGGCGCACACATCGACCATACGATGAAGACGCAGTGCCAGACTCTACATACCATAAAAATATGCCCGACTCGCATCCCACAGCCAGTTCCTGGCCAGACAGCGGTCTAGACAAAGAGAAAAATAACAGTTTAAAATGCTTTTTGGAACTCTGTGCATTCACACACAATCCTTGTTGTGCCTATTAAAACAAATTAAAGTTTATGTAGAACATTAGATACTGAAATTTTACATTTTAAAAGCAAAATTAAAATTTACGAAACAAGAAAAATCCCAAAACAAACCTCCAAGCTAGGCAGGAAACAAAATGTTGGCCCTTGCATTTTAGGACTGGCGTGTTCTGTCTATTGGAGGATTCCCCAAAAACTCTCACAGTGTCATCCCAAAATGCCACTGCTAAGCGAACTGTGTAGGGATGCCAAGCCATGGCATTAATGCAACACTTGTCCAAGTCCTTCTGAGTCAGAGAGGCCACAAGCCGTGTTCCACTCTCCTGCACACAAACACAAGATTATTAACCCCACTGTTACCCCCTGCAGGTATTAGAAAGTAACATCATCAATATTGAAATAAAATTGATTTATTGCAATACATAAAATGTTATATTTACATAAGCAACTCCACTCCTAAAGCTCATATAGCCAATCTGAGTTATTGTAATTTCACACACACTTCTCATTTCAACAAAATTAAGATTGAATGTTTAAGTTTCCCACTTTATCAACAAAAACCAAATTAATACTGATGAGAACAATTAGCAGTTCATAGCATATGCCCATTGTACCCATTGTCTAGGATAATATGAAAATACATTATTAGAGAATACAAGTTTACTGGACATAATCAATTTGGCAAAGTGGCAAATCAAACATAAATACTATGATGCAAATTTCATGACTCACATGTGTTCATAACTAAATGGCACAATAAACATTGAGCTCTAAGGCTAATGATTAGAAACAGTTGAAATGAAGGACAAATAATATTTTAGAATATAAATTTTTCTTATATTTTGTGAAATGCTATAACCAAGGGAAAGTGGTTATAGGGACTTGTTTTAATACCAGTTTAAGTATGAAATCAAAATAAACACCTGTCATTAAACAAGAAATACCCTATGACAAAAATTATAACAAGTTTGAAAACAAATAAAATAGGAAAGCGACATTTTGTGTGGGAGGGTTTTTTGATCAGAACTAAGCCAGAGACAATAGGCAATGCACGTCAAATTTAAGTTAGATTCCACGTGAGTGATATAAGGGTTCATGATTGTCAACATTAAGAATATTAAGTTAAATAATTCAGATTCTAAATGCAGTAATAGTTATCGATTAGGGAGATTACTTTGCTGATAGTATAAAGTTAAATTTCATTTCTTAAATTGTTTTATTCTTATCAAGAGTTGAACTTTATTAAATGTTACAACTTGGGAATAGGATGCGTACATAACTATACATTGCTACAGAAATGCTCAGCCGACACATTCGTGATTTTGTGTAATTAGTTTCGTCATTAGGTTTAGGAATTTAGATTTTTAGTATTTTTATAGTTTTTGTTCTTCTAAATAGTAAAATCGCAATTTAGTAATTGTTTTGGGGTAGGAGGTTCTTTAAATTCAAGGATAGAAGCTGCACCCAAAAAGAAAATTCCTTAAGGAGTCCAGAGATTCCAATACAACTTCATTGTCACAAATTTCGTATCTTTGGAATGTCACTGTGAAAATTAAGAACCTGTAATCAAGAAACCCATAAAAAGTAACATGGTGAAAATTTTCCAACAAAAAGAAAGAAACAAATGATCTCCTTTCTGTATTAAAAGTTGGTGACATCATAATTTGAAAAGATTACTTGAATATTTCAATAAATATTGTAAATGTTTGATCAAAAAAGGATGATTTAGTAACCAATGTACTCCCCTAAATCAATCTCTTCTGAGAGAATAAATTTTCAGAACAAGTAGTTTGTACTAGACGATTCGTCGACCTACATAAGTATCATTAAGATCATGTTACTTGGGCACTGACACAAAGAATCAATTCATTTAATATAGAGGAAATAAATTAAATATTCCACAAACATTTCAGTAACACTAAATGCAGTACTGAAGTGAGAAACATTTCAATATTTCATTCAACAAATACTTTTTTATCTTTCAAAAACCTAATCAAACCATTAAAAAAAAAAAATCTCACCCGTTGCCGGTGGATACCAAGAAGGCGAGTGAAAGATAATGCCCACTGAGCAGCAGTTTGCAACCATTGAGGTGCATCAACTGTAGCAGGAGAAGCAGCAATATGGAGGGCTTCCAGAAATCCCTGCTCGTACCTGCAGATATCAACATTAGTTGTTAAACATCCTGGTTATATTAACGAGAAGCAACAATATGGGTGGGATTCCAGAAACCTTTGCTCCACAACTCAATAGGCATTAATGCATCTGCATAAGCATCTTAAATAAAACCTGAAATACGTCTGCAATAATCTTAACTAATTATACTTGTGATAGGAAAGCAATACAGATCTTTTCACAATGTTATATCAACATTGTATCATTCACACTTAACAAACAAAAATTTTAATATATCTAATAATCATTGTTCATAATAAAAGTTCATGCAATAAAATCTCTAAAATGTGCAGTAAAAACATGCAATAAAAAGAACAAGACTTTGCAAAACGGTGTTATGAAGCCTAAAAACTACTATTAATCCACTTATCAGTTTCTTTTTATGTTTTGAATGAGAGATTTAAGGTGCATGAAATATTATAACTTTAATGTTATTATAATTAAATTTGTACATTTTGTTTAAACAAACCATACATGACATTTTAAGTATTACTCACACACAAAATTAAAATCACTAGAGGGGCTACAGAATGGCACAAACTTTCTCATAGAAATATTTTCTAACTTCCTTTGTGTGGAATGGAACTAAACAGTCTTGCCCCTCCTTGCCTGCTGCCATCTATTGCCACCAAAGTACATTTTTTAAAAAAATTCTCTCAACTTTTCGGTTTTGAAAAACTAGAAACAAAATATTATTTAAGAATAATAAAGAGGGCTAAAACCTTGTCCTAAATAATAATTTTCATTGAAAAAATTGGAGCCATTTTTTAGAAAATGGCGTTAAGCGTTACTGTAAATGCGAAATTTGAAGCTCTTTTTCACAGGAATCTATTAAGTTTTTGAAAATTTCATCTGAAGTCATTTGAAGCACTTCCACTTACAAATGCAATAATGTATACAAATCTATTGAAATGTGCATATAAACAGCGTGAGAGATATTTCACATAAATTACATTTGTGTATTTTTGATAAAACAAAAGAATACACTAAAATGAACTTTATAACATATTAAACAGAGCCATTACCACTATCCATTGCAAAAGTTTGAAGAAAAAATTTGGAGCCATTTTTGAGAAAATGGCGATTGAGAATTTCTAAAACTGCGGAATTGCGAGCTCATTTTAACAAAAAACTGTTTAGTTTTTGGGAAACTTTATTTGACATTATTGTATTTATGAGTACATATGATTTAAATAACATGAAGAAATTGCCTTGAACGTAAATATTACCAACGTGAGAGACAAGTCAAAAAAACTATATTTTTGTTGTTTATGAAAAAACAAAAGAATAGATCAATATGGCATTTATGTCATCGTGTAGGGTTTGTTTGGCACTAACCTTACCAAAAATTTAAAGAAAAAATTTGGAACCGTTTTTGAGAAAATTTTGAAAACGTCCTCATGTAAAGTACCCCAAACTTTTGAAGAAAGTTTTTCAAAATTTTGAAAGCTTCAACTAGAGCCAGATGGACAGGGGCAACAGACATTTCTTCAATTCGGAAAAGATCATACATGCGGTTAAGCGCTAGTAGTGTGGACGGACGGACAGACCGACACCCAAATGCTTTGCTGAGTTATGTCATAAAAACTTTTTTCTTAAATAAAACCTTTAAAAAAGATAATAAGTTGATGATATAAAAATTATATTTTATGCAATAAAATCATGAATCTCACAAATTTGCGCAGTAAAATCCCAAAATGTGCAATTTTCAGGAAGCGTTACACAATATGTGCAGTATATTGTATAACCCCACAAACATGCAATTTCGTGCAAAATAAAATATTTACTAAAATATCATCCGTTTCGTGATTCAAATGTCGGTCAAGGTTTTATCCAATTTCAAGTTAGTAAAGAAAAGATGCAGTAACATGGGAATCCAGTCTTTATTCATAATAAAAAAAAAAATTAAGCAACATATTATCATGATTACAAAAACAAAAATTAAAATAGTTCGACTATTTAGTATAATAATATGTAACAGATGAACTTGTAGATGAAACATAAATAATACAGAAACAATATACACAAACAGACAAAACTGGCAAAAACAAACAAAGAGAATGAAAGAAAGTAAATTCCCAAATGCATAACTACAGAATGATGATGAGTAAACCAGAGGTGGAAGCCAAGATCACTTGGGAGCTCGCAATTTGTCATAACTTCAGGTACAGAAGCTTCTGTATGAATGAAGGGAGGAATTCAAATCAGGAAAGGTATTTGAAAATAATTTGTTTCTGGAAGAACACGACAGAAAAAATATACGAATATTGAGAACACAAAGTACATAACAAAAATTAACATAATTTGAATGCTGGGGAATGAATAATTAAAAATCTATAATTAAGAATTGGGAAAAAAAAAAAAATATAAAACAATCGATACATTCTTGAGGTGCAGTAATAAGAACTGAATAAAGATTACATTATTTGTGATTACACAAAAGTTACAAGACAGGCTTACAGGTAGGAACTCACACTCAGCAACTTCAGGAAAAAATAAATGCTGTTGACAATCACTGCAATCAATGCCTTCAGAAACTGAATCAAATTGACATGATACATCTGAACAAATTATTTATCTATATCTTCTCTTGAATGTGACAAATATTATATTTGATTTCAAAATACTTACCATCCATGAACAAGCTTCTTCAAAAGTGTAGTGTGTGATGGTATGAAAACATCACTAGATTCTTCATAACGAGCTGCTGCTCGCATTAATTCATGTGTAACATTCACATGAGGATAATATAACACCTGCAATTGTTACTCTTGATTAAAATGAAATAATTAACAATTTTTCAAAACACTTCTATGGTTTTAATATGTTCCCTGTCCTAACTTAAACATTAAAATATCTCTGCAAGTCCAATTTCCTGAGGAAGTTTTATTGTAATATTCTCAAACAAAAATTCTCGTCCTCACATCCCAGTATACCATATTTCTAAATACTCTGACTGTCCCAGCAAGTCCAGAACAAAATCTGTGCAGTTACAGTTTGTACTGTGGAAATATTTGCTGTAGAAGTTGTAAACATCTGTAATCCACATGTGGTTCATGAACATAATAAAACCATCGAGTATTAGGTTTTCTGAGTCACATATAGATTAGAGGACAGTAAATATAATAAGAATATTTTCATTTGGAAACAAAAATTAAACGAACATTTCCATTGCTTTCTTTTTAACACATTACATCCATTACAGCTTTTTTTTGTGACATTAATCCTTTATGATAACTTACAGAAAGGGACGGACCTCCTAGATGAACCAGATCTTGTAACGTTTCAGATGGAATAAGTAGAACTTTTAGTAACGCCTACGTTTTCTTACCTTTTTGGGTACATGAATTTAAATTTTGCGATTAAAAAAAAGATGAGGTCCAATTATCTCATTAATATATATATATATATATATATATATATATATATATATATATATATATATATATATATATATATATATATATATTTTAAATGGTATACTTACAAATTTTGCTATGCCATCATACTGGGCATTCTCGGGTAAAGAACACTGTGTCTTGCCTCCAGCTTCATATAAAGAAATATAACCCTCGGGGGGTATTTCCGAAAATCCCAAGTATGTCATAATTTATGGTCATTCGACAAGTGAGACGGGCAAAGGAGTCCCTCCTTTATTCAATATCTAGCCAATTTTCCTTCACATTTATTAACCTCACAAAAGTTACACTTCACAACAAACTCATTTATATTCGTATATTTACGATTCACTCGTTAACTATCTTCCACTAACATCACAAGTCAACAACCATGCCGACAGAAACGTTTGTGGCGGTATATACTCTGTCTGTTGCTGTCTGTGGCGGCAGTTTGCGCGAAACGTTTGGATGCGAGCAGACGTAAACATGCAAATGACCGCCCACCAGCTTACCAACTATGTACAATGAAACTTTATTCCGATGGTTATTCTCGACGAAAAGCTTTCATTCTTTTTTCGCTAGATCAAGTATCTGGCGGGTTGTGAAATGTATGAATAATGCATATGCATTTACTAGTAATACGTTATTGGCATTAATTTAATATATTAATTAATATAACAAATTCTAAAGTTGTTGGCAGTGGACAGTTGGCCGTGCCAACCTCTCAAGAAGTACATTCTATACAGAAGAACTGATCAGAATATCTATAATATGCTAAAACCAAATTTTCAAAAACGGAACACGATCAAAACAGTGTGGGCAACTTTATAATGAAATGTGTTGTTAATATATTGATTTAAAATTTACCTTTCTGTTCCATCGTATCACCTACGAAGAAAATTACCTTATGTTTGCAAGCAATAGACTATGCTTATGAAAACATTTCAAAGTCATTAATCCACATTAATATTGATGAAGTGATTATGTTGGTGCTATAGAAACGTAGCGGCCATCTTATATTTATATACGAAGATGCAATTTCCATTATATTTGTGTAATATTCATATCGCAAAAAATAGTTTGCCGTGATTCTTTTAATCAATATCAGGCCTTAAATTGAGCAACTAGTGAAGGTAACAGACATTGCTCTCAAGTACTGGCATGGGCCTGCACGGAATATTGCACTGTGTACTTGTCTTTAAGGATTTCCCTTCGATTCAATAAGAAAATGTGTTTGTCCCGTAGCGTTTGTAGAATTCCGCTTTCTGTGTTGCACGACTAGTTTAGAACATTAGAACATTTTAATGTAAATTTATAGCTGAGTATGTACGATTTACCAGCTGAATGAACACCTAGAATGATTCACAAAATCACTTTAGAAAACCATAAATAAATATCCCATTTCGTTCAAAATTTGTTAAAAATCAGTATTTTACGTAATTCTCGTTTAAATTTCAGCGATTTAGCTAAATGTTAGAAAAGTAGCAGTAGTGTAAACTAAATGTATTGCAAGTAACATTCAGAAATTTTTGTTATATTGCCAATAAAGTGAAAAATTAATTTTCTTTCTTATGTCAACATTCCTTTTCTTTTTGAAACTTCCTCAGATGTAGCCAGCTGCAAGGGGTAAAAATGGATGGCACTGGTGATGCCACTGATGTGTACCACCAACCTAACATCAAAACAGAGTCTTTTTACTCAGAAGATAATGTGGTACCAGACCATCAACCCCAAACCCCAGAATATTACTGCAAAGTATCAGCTGCTCCTTTGCCACCTGTGCAAGATGATGAACCCGAACCTCCAAAACGCTCATCAACCACCACTCGATCCAAACCACAGTCTTGCAAAGTCTGTGGTAAGACACTGTCATCTGCTTCCAGTTATTATGTTCACATGAAGTTGCACTCTGGATCTAAACCATTTCATTGTACAGTGTGTGAAGCTTCTTTCTGTAGGAAGCCTTATTTAGAAGTTCACATGCGCACTCACACTGGTGAAAAACCTTTTCAGTGTGATCTTTGTATGAAGCGATTTACCCAAAAGAGTAGCCTCAACACCCATAAACGTGTTCACACTGGTGAACGCCCATATGCCTGCGATGTGTGTCATAAGCGCTTTGCTGTTAAAAGTTATGTGACAGCCCACCGCTGGAGCCACATTGCGGACAAACCTCTGGCATGCGAGCGTTGTGGGCTTACATTCACAGCTAAAAGTCAGTTTGCCCTCCATGTTCGTACCCATGCAGCAGCTGCAGGCTTTGAATGCCGTGTATGTGGTCGGGCATTTGTACGCGACTCCTACCTCATTCGGCACCATAACCGTGTACATCGAGACCCAAACACTCAAACAGTGCAGGTAGTTCAGTCTCAGCCTCCTGTTGTAACAACTGCCAGTTCAAGTTTTGAAGCGAGTGAATACAGCCCATCACACACTCATTTCATGTCCTGCTGAGAAGGTGCTGTCACCGAGGGCTTATTCTCTAGTCAGACTTCTGCTGAAGCATGCCTTCTGGTTTGCAGATCTTAATATGTCCGTCCTCGGAGACATCTTGAGAATAAGACAGCTTTGATTATCTTTGCATATCAATAAATCGGCAGCTAATGTGTTGCCAAAAGCAGAAACATTGTTTTTTGTACCTGGTGCCAATTGTCAGTGTTGCATGAATTTTGTTCATCTACTGCATAGAACAATATTATTTTATATTAGAAGAAAGAAAACCTTTTATATAGGCCTCAACAACTTTATTTTATGCTTGACATTATACGTGTCATAGGTTTTACTGTGCCATAGAGAATTTTGAACTCAAGATTTCAGACTGCTGTACAAATATTTACAGTCATTGTAGTACCAAAGATGTGTAGCACAAGGGTGCATAGACAAGTGTTTAGCCAGATTGTGGTGCTGTGTAGTTAATTTATGTTCCTTCAACTTTATATACAATGTATCTTACAAAACTATGTCTACATGTTTAAAATGTAGAATGCAATAGCAACCTTTAAAAGAAATTTGAGTAGCAATAGTTTTTTCTACTTCATTCCCTTATTTTTACAAACTTGTCCTTTCCCTATCTTTCACATTTATTCACATCTTAATACTTTAAAAAGCTGAACATCACATTTGAAGCCAAAGGAAACAAATTACAACAAGGATTCTACATTAAATGAAGTTCCCTGTCATGTATAAACCTTTCACACAATTCCTCACATTCTTTCTCACACTTATACATTTCTTTAACTACGAGTAAAATTTACAGACTGATAATACAATAGTTTCAATGGTAAATTCTGTAATTGCACTCATTGATGTTCATTAATCTTGACCACTTATTTGTGCTCCAGGAGAGTGGATGACTGAGGATTTACTACAGTGTTAACTTACTGTAGCAGGAACAACAACACTCAAAAATTCATTTTTCTTTTTCACCCTTCTCTTCTCCGACTTTCTTCCTCCTCCTCCTCTTCCTCCTCTTCATCACCTGTACTGATATCGTCACCATCATCATCATCTTCATCGTCATCTTCCACCTATACAAAATAAATAATTTTTCAGAGCCTGCTGTTTACTTCCATATAAATCATCAGTAAATTATGAACTATTATCAAAATTCTACCTTTTTATTTATAATTATAGTACACATTTGTGTAAGCCAAGTCAGTTTTTTTAATGGATACAAAAAATGTTAAATACTGAAAAATGTAATTTTTTAGTATTTTGCGTTAATTAAGGGACCAGGTATAATTTGATTTTCAAAATGCTGCATAATTGAGTATTTTGATTTTAAATTTCACATGAACAAATGTTTTCAGACAGGTCCTAAACTTTATATAAAGTATCTCGATTCCCTCTCAGGATGTATCTGTGATTTTAAGGCAAAACCTGGCAAAACATGTCTTGGTTGATATTTTGTTGTTTCTAGGCAGAAAGAAAGAGGATGTTTGTTTTGAAACATTTTAATATTCTTGCCGCATTATTGTAAATAAAATCTTAATTCCAGTGAGCCTTTCAAACTTAGGAAAGTATCTTCTGAAAAATCATGTGTTTCGACCTATCAGATTTTGCCATAGTATCACAAATGTACATTCTGACTGAATTCTATTTGAAGTCTTGGAATACATTGCTGGTGAAGCCATAAATAAATTTTAAAAAATTCTGCTGATATATCCTTACAGAAGTAATTATTGCATTAGAACAATGAAGATGGTCAACCACTGGCTATTAACGGGGGGGGACTACGTCAACTGAAAATTGTTTCAGTTTTTAGAGTTCACATGATGATGCAGGTAAAATCAGGTAAAATAATATATGGCACTCGTGAGTACACCAATTATATTTACTGGAGACACAACTCCCTTGGCTCCTACAGTCACCTTGGCTGTTAAATTTGTCTCCCTTTTCCATAAAATCTTATTTTATTCTCTTATACAGTAAACTTTTGTTAGCACAAACTCACTTCACACAAACAAAACTTGGCTTCCAGCAAGGTATACCAGTAATACCGATAATAATTGGATAAAAACAAACTGATTATTTTGGTCCCTTGGAATTCGACTTAGTGAGGGTTTACTGTAATATAGATTATGATCATTTGATGCAGATCAATTTATTTATGATTTTTCTAATTTAAAGTTACCAAGGAAAAGCAATAAGTTTTTATTTTATATTTTATTAACATTAATCTTTGTTAGTGATTGACGCTTGCTCTAGTGTAATGTTAATATAATAAACACACTTTCATTTTTAACAAATATAAATAATTAGAAACTATTCTTTTATACAATTTTTAATATTTGAAGTGATAGGAGGGAGGATATTGTAAACTCAGGTTTATATCATCTCCCCTAAACTAACAAAGGTTCTAGTGGAAGCTCTCAATTGGGAATGAAGATTAGGACACACGTTCAAAAACCAATATCATTATGACATTATTTTTTCAAATATGATCATTTTAAAATTTGTTCTATACTTCTTAATCCAAAATATGCAATGAATCAAGTCATGAAGAGAAACACTAACATGTAGAATAAATCGTATTTTATTAATTCACCTTTTCTCCAAGGTCCCGCAATCTTTGCCTAAAAGTAGTCAGTCTAGCATCTTGGTCTGCCAGCAGCTCCAGTAAATCATCCTGATCTTTTCGCAAACGAGACAACTCTGCTTGCAAATCTGCAACCTAAGTAAACATGTTTACATTTAATGAGAGTCTTTTAATCCATTTCAATTCAAAATAAAATCAAATTTATCCATCAGAAATTTTCTATTACCTCCTGACTGTCTGCAGATGTTCTTTCGATATCATTAGATTTCAGTGGGCTTGACTCCAATTGTTGCTCCTGTAATACACATGTGAATTTTTATGATGAACTTAGTTCTTTTCAACACAAATTTAAATGAAAACATTCATACCTTACACATTATTTACTCAGAAAAGTGCATTTGTTTACTATCTATCCTCTTACTGCTTCAAACTAGACTAAAAGAGATTTTCCAAAAAGAATTTGTAAAAACTTGCCTCATAACTGCAATGATCATGCATTATGCCTAGAATTACAAATGAAACAGTTTACCATTTAAAGTCTCAAAGTTCAATAAAATTGAAAGATAAAACTTAATTTTGCATTAATTCATGTGATTAGACAGAAGAGCAGACCTGGTGGCCTGAGTATCGCCTCATAAAATAAGGCATCATTTCATTGAATTGGAATGAATAATAATTAGTACTATTAAATAAAATTATTTTTATCTGTGATTTGCAACTGAATATATTTTTTAAATTGATGAGGTAAAATTTTAAATGATAATTGTAAATAAATATTGCTTAAGCCTTTCCTACAGCAAAATTTTGAAATAACAGAAACACAACAACATCTGAGGTTGCTATTTTAATGTAAATAGATAGTTGATTTATATACTAGCTATTTGCACAAAGGTGACTAAACAGTAATTTCCTTGTCCAAAATTTCTCTCTCTCTTTTTTTCCATCTATTCACTATGTAAGTTTTACTTACCAAGTCTCTTATTCTCTGCTCCTTGTTGTGACTATCAGCTGTAAGGGCAGCAAGGCGCTGTGTAAGTTCCGCAACATGAACCCCATCATTACTATTGGTGGTCGCTTCTCCAGCGTGAGCATTTGCTCGTGCTCTTAGAAGGGTGTTTTCATCTCTGAGAAGTTGATTAGCTGCCACTAATTCATCCAGACGTGCCTTAATAATAGATTAAGATATTGGCAACAATTTTCCCAAATACATTCAGAAACATATTTTGTTAAAAAGATAAGTTAGAAAGAAATGAAAAAGAAATGGATTTTGTCTTCAAGTGAATAGAAGTAACATTAACTGAAAGCAATACCTCTGAAAATATAGCTATCTTGTGTAATGTATTTTTAAAATTTTTTTTTAGAAAGCTAAATTAGTTCAAATTGATACATGGGAAATAATATTTTTATGAATTTCAATGTAAGTGATGAGAATATACCTGTAAGGCATTCCGTTCTTGTTGCAATTGAATATGTGCTGCTGCCATTTCATTCAGACGAGCATCCTGATCTCGAATCAGTTGCTTGTAGCGGTCTAGTTGAACAGGACTTGTTTCACTATCCCCTGAACCATCTGCGCCATCCAATTCACCTGGTGCTGGCGTCACAGCTTTAACGACTGTCCCTGCATTGCAAATTTCAATTTCTTAATGTCATTAATAAGAAAAGGAACAACTATTAACAAATTGCCACAAGGTTGAAAATATCCTCTCTACATATAATACGGAATTAGGAAAAATTATGGTTTTGTGCAATTTATAACAACCCATTAACTCAAAGACCTGGGTTGGTTAGTGAATATTCCCCCAGACTTGCATGAATCAGATTTATGATGAAAAAATTAAAAGTCAATAGATTATTAAGACAGAGGAAACAGAAGGTGCACATTCAACACATGCAGCAATTACGCATAATTTGGAAACCATGTGTCCCAGGCACTTAAAAACATATTACCAAGTTAGGTTTCTTATGCCATAATCTACAAAATAATTTTTTGAATTTTCTATTTAATTGTTTTGAGGGTGCTCTTATATCATTGGGGTGGTCAAAAACATTTAATCTTTAACTCTAGTAAGAAGCCATTTTCACTATTAAAACAATGTTTAAAAAGTCTGAAGCATTATGAAATGTTCACGCTGGTCCAACTAATAATATTTTATTTATCACAAAGTCAAAAATCAGGCAATACTTGTCCAAATAAGATTTTATTTACAATCAAACACTGAATGTTTATTGTGAACTGTACGTAAAAGAAAAATCAAGAAAGGATACTTCAAGGAAGATCCATTTGTTACTTTTAGAAGAAATATAATACAATAATTATTGATAATTAAAATAATTGATTCATATGCGAGTATAAAAATGTCATACCAAAAACATAAATGTACTTAAGTATTTAATAAATTAATTTATCCAGAAAAGAAAAAATCTCAGGTGGTTGGAAATTGGTCTCTTTAAACTTCCCACATGAGCATAAATGGGTAAGTATTACTAAGAATTCAAGAATTCATAGTTAAGTCTTGCACATTACATAGATTTTTATACTCGTAAATGTTTTTTAAAAAACCTTCCAATTTCTTGCTTGAAATTTAATGATTTTCAAAGCAAAGCAAAGTTCTGCAGACCTGAGTTGGTAAAGATTTTTAGTTGATTCACACCATTTTTACTGTTTTGCTTACTACTAATGTAGTATAAATAATGTAATATAAATCGCTGCAGTGGAAAACTGAGATTTTTTGACCCATTGATTGATTGGTATTTATGGCATGTCAACTGCTAAGGTCATTATTCCTGTAAATGTAGTGCATATTTTATCATGTAGATGGCCGTGATCTGCTGGATAATGAGACCTGGTACCAACCTACACGTCAGCTTGCAGGGTTTTCCCAAATCAGATATTTCCCACCAGCAGGGCATCGCCCCGTCAGTTTATGTAACTAAGAGGTGACGATAGGACTAAGGAGAGGAAGGTAAGATTGCACATGGTTCATCATCTGTTAGGGTACTCCAGTAATCACCTGGTATTGACCAGAGAAACCATGAAAAAACCAATCAGAGCCTCTGGCCACTAGAATTCTCCTCCACACAGTGCCTGAATTCGACTCAATGATGTAGATAGCCGCCAATGTTCGAGACTCCAACCCTAGGATCTCATGATCAGAGGCACTGCAGTGACATCAGTTAATCCTGAGTCACCTAAATTGGTGAATTTTCACCAGAGAAACTCATAATGAGGGTCCGATACCAAAAGAAATGGATAATTCTTGCTCCTATATGTAGTAAATAACTTCCTCTGATACGTTTAGTCATAGTCCACTTTTAGCGGGCCCTTGATACCGAAAGCTTTGTTCACAATGAAATGTCAGTCTTTGAATAACGCTAACAGCTAAACTTCTGGAAGGATTTTCATAAAAAATTATACTTCCCAATCAGGCTGATGTCGCAGCCTGTTGAATTTGAAACAGATATTTTGATTTTTGGAGGTCCTTTACATGAAGCCCCAACAACACTTTCACAATTTTCTAAACTGTGGCTCTAAATTTGTTCTTTAATTTTTTTCTATGAATAAAGCAAAGTACGCTCATAAAAATTCAATTTTTGTTGATTTCTCTCAATTTTCAAAAACTGAGAAAGTTTAAAATATTTGGAGGGTCTTCGAATCTTTAAATAAGGTCAAGATTTTCTCAAAAACGGTTCACAGTTCAATTTTTTTTCTGTTAGTTTGAAGCATGCTTACAAAAATGAATGAATTTTAAAAAGTTGCAAAAAGTTACAAACAATGAGAAAAAGTATGTACTGTTGTAGCATCACTAGTTATTTACTTATATTTTTTTAAAAATAATTTTCACATTAAATAGAAACTTAATAACAGTACTAATTCATATGTAATTCTTGAATCTCTATCAAGAGTAGATTTTTAAAATCCAAAGAAATGATACTGTGAGGGAACCAACTTCCAATTGGATTTTCCTCAGTACAGAAAAATATTGGTCTTTACCTGTTGTTTTTCTTCTTGACCCTTCAAATAGTGGGCTTTAAATATTTGAAAGTCCATTATACACAGATATCAAAGTTCTTGATTAACACGCTATCTTTATTCAGCAAGTCTCCTTTAGCAGAAACTATCAGTTTGTAAATGAAAATGCAAACATTAATAAATATTCCAAGTTAAATACTTAGAGTCACAGCAATCAGCATCATTAATGGAATCCTTCCCTCGAATAAGAAATCCTTTGAAATGTCCTCAAAAAAATTTCCTTGGATTATGAATTATATGCAGTCACATGAATCATATGTCAAATAATTTAAATGCATTTGATGTAAGGTAAAAAATGTGTTGCTTATAGCATTTTCTATCGACACATGTAGAATATCTGAAAGTGCATTTCAACTTAAATTTTTTTCTTTTTATTTGTCGCGTCTTAATCATTATCTTTATTATCTTATCGTTATTATCGTTATCGTTATTATCGTTATCGTTATTATCGTTATCGTTATTATCGTTATCATTATTATCGTTATCATTATTATCGTTATCATTATTATCGTTTTTTTTCCCCTCATCAAGCATTGAGTGCTTCAGAGTAGTCCTCCATTAATTATTCATTATTTGTCAGTGCCCTCTGTATTCCAGATGGCGCTGTATTTATGTCTCCTCTCATCAGTCAGTTGTCAAAGAGGACCGCCAGGTAGCATCTCCGCGTACGTGCCTCTTACTTCACAAGCCCCTGCAGCCAGCAGCCAGAATTCAGAAGGAATTAGGAAAGGGGTAGAGTTTAGGACACTTCACAGGGGTTGGACTAACCCTGGTGAAGCAGGCAGACTTGTTTTGTTGGAACAAATTTCACATGAGTGTGTCCGGGAACCGAACCTAGACTTTCTTGGTGAAAGGTGAGTGACTTCACTCTCACCCAAGAGGTCCTGATTGGTTTTCTCAATTCCATTAGTTGAAGTATTATGAAAAAATCAAAAACTGGCAATAATACTCTAAAAGAATAAAGTAAGTAAATACATGCTGATATTGTAAATTAAAAAAAAGACATCATTCTTCAACAAATTCATTGCTGCATCTCTTTTGCAATAAATTTGAAATTGTCATACTTCTCAATTATTTTCTCATTACTTTCAGTTGTTCAATAGAAAAATAATGTAAAATCATCCTATACTACTTTTTGTAATAAACTGACAAGAGGAAAATTGTATCAACACCATGCAAATATATCTTACCCTCAAGAACACGCAGAAGTCGACAGAATTCATGGTCAAGTAGCAAATCATATGGCGCAGCAGCACGTGCTTGAGGGTGTTTACTAGCACGACCATAAGCCTCATGGCGAGACAATGTGCTCAGGCGTTCCAAGAAGAGTTCCAATCCCACACGGCGTTCAATAAGTTGTCGTAATGTGGCCTAAAAAAGTTCAAACAAAAACAATCTTCAATCAGTATTTTCTGGATTTCCCATTCAAAAATGTTGTTTTCTACACCATGTAAAAGAAGGAAATTTATTCCACTATACACAATATTAGTCACTATTAGCAAAATAAGGTGCAGGAAAAAATTAAAGAAATATGTTAAATTTCTCATTTATTTCAATTCTGATTTTGAACTAAAATATTAGCTCATTTACTTCTAAGATGAATGTGTAATATTTGAAATGTAATGAGATCATGAAAATTTTGTGAAGATGTTCTCAATATAAAAAAAACAAACAAAAAAATCCAAAGAGAACATCATTTGACTAAACAAGATTGTAGTACATTGTTAGTAAATTCTGCAATAATCTGCTCCAAAAAAACCTTACCCAAGTGAATTCTATTAAGGTGGCTCCACACATTCATTATTCAGTAAGTGGTGAACAACCGCTTGCCAAATCCCGAGTGGTGTGGATAAGTTGCTTGCTATTAGCCGAGTGACGAACATTCGGTGCTTGCTCTACCCACTGTCGGTCTTTAGGATCACATCAAAGGAAATGAACATTAACTGAACACATCAGCTGTTCGGGATTGGGCGAGCAGTAGCTCGCTGCTTGGCGAATGCTGAATGTGTGGAGCCGCCTTTACGACAAACACACTCCAACATCCGCTCACCTTTTCACCTACAATCTGCATGAAAGGAACAATCAGTTAAAGAAACATGTTTAAATCAATTTGAAATACTGAACATCTCTTTATTTGAGATACTGCATGCCTCACTCTTACCACAAAAGGGAGATACTAAAAGAGACAAAATACCTAAAAATGTAATTGAAAGTCCCAAAATAAACCGTTTTATGGATGATGGCACAAGGAAAATCACTCAATACGTCCAACCTTAAAACCCAAATTTTAAGGTCCGAAATCACATCATTTTCAAGATATGCATTTTCGATTAAGAAACTCACAGTTAAACAGGCTGTTTGCTGTGGATTTGCATTCATGCTTAACCAATTTTGGTGAGTTTTTCAACAAATAATGTGAAATATTTATAAAATGCAATTCACCCTCTCTCTTTGAAATTCTCTTTCTTTTGACATTTCATTGGTTAAGATTGGTTGGGAAAAATAGAGGTGAAATTTATTGACCTTTAATTTACCTTATCAAATCCAGATGCAGAAGCTGACCCATCATTAAACGCAACACATAATCCAAGAAGGAATGCACACGCCCCCTGCACCAATCCAGCATGCTCATCTTGGTCAGGGGCTGACACTTGTGCCATTAGATGACTGATTGAACTCTGTGCAGATAGAAACTGTGCTACGGCAGAGGGACAATGTGCCAGCCATCCAGAAAGCAGCTGAAGAAGACCTAGACGTGTGTGTGTGCTGTTTGCAGTCTGTAGCAGGTTCGATAATTGCTGTAACAATGGCACAGGTGGTCTACCGCCACCAGTTGCCAACAAGACCCGGAGAAGCTGTTCCTTCTGTGCTGGGGAATCCAATAAAACATGGGAGAGCGCCACAGCCACCAACCAATGAGACAGAGGATCTGGTGAAAATAGCCCTCCACAGAGCAACTGGCCAGGTGTTAATTGACCAACTATAACAAAGTTACAAAGGAGAAATTTGATATGTAAATACTTTCTATAATGTAAGTAAATATGAATTTCCAAATAAATAAAACATTCACGACACTGCCAATGTTAATTTTGATATTATTTCCTCTTTCCTATTCAATATATATTTTGAAAGGTTAATCATTCAATAACAGGATTATAAAGAACAATGTTGTTCATGAAAGCAACTTTCAGAACAGTACAATAACAAAAGGTATTTAAATGTCTCAAAATATTCTTAGATGTTTTGTTTTTCGAATTATTGTATAAAATTCAACTAACATTGCATATAATAACTCTACACTATTACACTATTACTGCCTACTTTTCAAAAAATTACATTCCTTTGGAAGTTTTAATAAAATAAGATAAAAACATCATTCATCAAGGCACCCAATATCTGATGCTTGCAAGGTGCAGCTGACATGATAATCCCCTACACAACACAACTATGCTGCTTCTCTTTTGCAATAAATCATTTGAATAAATCAATGAATCTATTTCTATCTTAGGTTCGTTTTTCTCCATGGAATAGATCTTCGACTTGGTATCTTAAAAGTTTATTATCAGTGAATAATATTTGAAAGAACAGACAACTGTTCCAGTATCTATCAATATTTAATAATTACAGTATATTTTTAGCTTAGTAAAATTACAAAGTTCTCACCATCAGCAGAGGCAGGCAATAATGTTTGCACCAGCTGAGCTTGTCCATGTTCATTACGATATAAATAACATTGAAAACAGTAAAGAACAGCTAGCCGGAGGGAAAATGGTTGTTTCTCGTTCACCATGGACATTAATAAGACTACTAATGCAGGTCTAGGTGGTGTGGAGGGAGCCATAACTGCAGCCAGCATCTCCTTTTGAAAAGATTTTTTTTATTTACACTTAAAGAATTGAAATAAATGCAAATTAACTTTCTACACTTTATTTCATGAGTAACAGACATTCAAAAATTAGTACTTGAAAAATCAATATTGCTGTAATGCAAGAAATAGATGAAATTTTATTACCCTTGTCTGGTATTTGAAATGAAAATTCCAATAATTTGACATGTCATGTAAATAGTTGCACTAGCCAGTCAACAAATTAGATTCTGATGGTTTAAAGTTACAAAGCTATAAAGTTGCATTTTGAATGTTGAAGCTACTTACAAAGCAGTTTGCAAATCAGGAATAACTTCATATTGGACACAAAACAAATTGCACATTATTATCCCATTTACCTCAGCTTTTTTCCTCCATTGCACCACATTTTCCCTCACAATTAAATGCCTTTGCCTACCTTCTTTCTGTAGTATTTCAATTTAAAAATTATGCAAGGACTCTGAATGAGATCACCAAATTTCAACACAAAGTCACGAAACACACCAGAATAAGATGTAAATATTTCACAGACACTCCTCTAAGAACTCAATTTCAGTTGTTAGAGTACTGTGTGCGAATCCAACCCACTCCCGTCAAAAGGTGGTTAGGCCATTTTCCATAAGACATATAGGAGACGTCAAAAGACGCGAATGGGTTAATAGGTTTCCAAGAATTATAATGCATCATAAAATTTAATTTCTTTGGGATAAATATTGTTTTGAATGTCCATCCCTCAAATACTTTTAAAATAAATAAAAAGCATGAAAGGCAATGTTATATTCTGAGAAATCTTGCACAATATTTACTAACTTGATTTTCAGTACAGCCTCGAACAACTTCTCCAACTGTACAAATTGTTTCTGCTAAAACATCAGCAGGAACTCCTGATGCCATTAGTAAAGAGCATAACGAATCTACAAGCCCACATGACCTCATGTGTTTTTGAGATGATGATATAATCTGAGCAGGATTGCTAGGGTTGACTAGAGTGCGTACCACCTGAAACACCGAATAACAACCATTACATAATTTATGCCAACCTCCAAAGAGAGTCGTAGGCTTCCGCGGCTGGAGTCATTGAATTCTTGGCTGTCCGGGATTAGCTGCATCATGGTCGATGGACAGCAGTATAGCTCTGAAGAAGGCCACAACAAAATGCCCAAAATGTCAGCTCCATCGACCATGATGCGGCTAATCCCGAACAGCCAAGAATTCAACCTCCTAAGAGGTTTATGGTATTTTTATATTCCATACAGACAATGTCATTAGTTCCAGAGTTTTCTTCTTTCTTGCCTCCCTCTCACCAAAATGAAACCAGTATTTACAAACATATTATTGATACCACACTGAGACACAAATTATTTGTAAATACTTCAATCCACCATGTTAATTTCATGACTATCTACAATCTTTTTTTTCAATCCCATCTATCTCTTTTTGTGAATTTAGTCAGTTAATATAAAATTTCAGATAATATTTAAGTATTGTGTTTGTAATGCTAAAATAAAATGTAAAACAATTTTACAGTTGATTTATTTTAATATTAAAAATGACATCCCCCAGACAATAAAATAACAAAGAACAAAGTTTACCTAACCCCTAATTACTATTTCAAATAAAAAAAAAAATTAAATTCTACACATTTCAAAATTCTATTTACAGGAGCAACTACAATTTTCAGAAGACTTACCTGCAAGATACAATGGACGTTACTAACTTTTTGAGGTGACCAACCAACTTCATCACTTTCAGAAGGAAGGGACAACATTGGGGCTAACCTTTGTATGTATCCACCTTTAACAAACAAGCAACTTTTCATTACGAATTACTATATATTTTTTAATACCAGATAAAATATTTAGTTCCAAAACATATTCATCTTAAAGGAATACATTTGTATTTACCTATATTTTAGATAATAATAATAGGTGAATAATAGAGAAAACAACCCAAATGCAAGCAAAAAACAAAAGATGAATATCAGTCAACTCACCTTCTTTAAAAAAATTCATATTTGAAGTATTAGAACGAAGAAGATTGAGCATGAGCAACAAACAGTCTTCCACAATAATTCCTCCATCAACTCCTCCTTCCTCAGTGACCACATCTAGCAGCCTATCAAAAGCATTCTCAAATGCCACTATTTTCTGGATATTAGCATTACCTTTTGTAAGCTGAATTAGAAGTAGTAAAGCCTGAAAAAATAATTTTCTTAACCTTGAACTTTTTATTTTTATTTGAGTTTTTGGATTAATTTAATAGAAAAAACACCGAAATTTGTTTTTTTTTAATATAATTTAATGCTACTCTTGAATTAACACCCTGGAGAGAATTATAATTTTATTCACACTGACCTTTGACCCTTCTTTTACTCATGAATTAACACACTGCAGATATTCCCTCTGACCTTTTTGGATAATAAGCATTCATAAATTAAAAGCTTATGGACTTATAGCAATATTATCAAAAGTAGGATGGATGTTCATCTAGGAAATTATGACCTGGCAAAATACACCCTTTAATTATCATTAATCTTCACAGTAAAAAGACTAGTTTGCTTAATCGTCACAAATAAAATAATGGCATGGTAACTGATATCATAAACTCTTCACGGCAATTTTAAAAATTATTACAAGTGCCAAAATCTGATGAATGGTTTTAAGGATCTCAAAAATGTTTTAGTAAGCATACTTTATATTTAACAATACTTTCATTCTTTTTTTTTTTGGCAATTAATCTTGAAATAACAATTAAGTAAATGAAAATTTAAAAAATATTTACAATATGACATCTTTAATGGTGTCATTTATAACATTTTTTCTTACATTATTTCTGATTACTTCTCTCGCATCTCCCAATAGGTCCATTAATTTTGATACGCCCATAGGACTGACAAGAACTGCATCCTGAACTTCTCGTGGCCTGAAGGACAGTTAAAATAATAAATGACATCTTTTTTATCATATAACTTAATATAAAATATACAAATGACTTCACATATTTCTCATTATTTATACAAATCTCCATGTTGGGTAAATCTGTTTTAGTAAGAATTAATTCTGTGCAAAGTGGAGATGAGTCCACTACTAAAATTATGATGGTGAGATCCCAGAATTGGGGATTCAGAAACGATATGAAACTTGGTAATAGCAATAATGAACTTTAATGTTTGCTATGAAGCAAAATTGACTCATTCTGACATACTGAATGAATTGACACTAAAATTTGAAAAAGTATATCATCTTACTTGTTGCTCAGAACAGCACTAAGTAATTTTAGTGCAGGCCATCGTACATGAAAGTCATACTCATCTAGAAATGCCAAGATGAGAGGTATGGCATCAGCTCTCTTAAGAAACATTTCTGTGAATTGCTCTCCAACATTCCCTCCACCATCTGGCCTCTCTGAAACATTAATCTATTTACTAAATACCCATTAAGCTTGTTGTATATTACCTTTCAAGTACATGAAGAACTAAATACAAATATCAATAAAATTATAAGTACCTTCCTCCTCAAAGGTTTCTGGAGATGTTATATTACATAAAGTGTCCAATGCATATCCAACAATTTCTGCATCTGCTCGATCAGATTCCAACACTTGTCGTAGTGCTGTCATACCCTAAAAAAAATTCATTAATCCAGATTCATGCATTTGAAGCAGCATTCTATGAAGCAATTTCACTAATGAGAACAAACCTGCGCCCCAACTTCAACCCTGTATTTTCGAGAGAGAGCTTTGAGAGCTCTGCATGCATCTCGCCGATCATCTAGAAGCGTAGAGGACTGCACCCGATCAACAAGGCGTTCAACCTACAAGCAAACGTCAGAACATATGTGGACATATATTACTGTGTTTCTACCAAAAAATTTTACTCCACAAACAATTATTGTTATTTATATTAACACAAAAAATTCGCACACAAAGATACTAATAATAAGCAGCGGAAAACAATAGGAAAAGAGGATGAGGGGGCGTGCCTGTCATCTTAACCTCAAAATTCATCATGTTTCGAGAGTAAAAATAGTGACAAACTTACCGTTTCTGCACCAGTGGGCTGAACTCCCTCTGGAGGTCCTCCTAATACAGATTTGAGCCCGCTTTTAAAGAAATCCATGTCCTATTTTGCCTCTAATTGGAGCAGACTTAACCACACTATACACGTCACTGTTTCTGATGGCATCGATTGCAGGTTCGTGTTGCAAAATGAGCATCGTGAATGTTCTGTAAACGTTACAAAAATTCCCCTAAACAAGTTCTGATGTTAGTCGACGACTTTTATTGGTGTATTTATTTTTGTAATATTGTCAAATCAATCGTAATTTGTAAACTCTTATTCATCACTTGCTACCATAATTTGCTTCAGCCCTTCAAAAATTTTTGTACGAAACAATACACTTTCTTGCGGCAAAATTTCTCGCTTTGTACCCAGCAGTTAAACAGTATTGGTGATCGAAGGGAAAAAATAAATGAAATATCTACATTTCATAACAATTTCGTTTGATATATCAAGAAGTTAAAATTACTATTATAATTATGTGTTGGATGCATTGTAAAGACAATATCGGAGAACACTGGAATCTCGATCAGCGCATTGAACCCACAAAACATATAATCATACATGGTTTCAACCCCTTCGATTAAAATGATTTACAATCTAAAAATAAGAAATAAAATATCGAAATTTTAGATTATTGAGGTCATTATACTCTGTGATGATACGTTTAATGCCACGATTTCCACCAATCCAAAGTGGTCAATATCCCCCTTTCAGGTCGATTTTGGTACTATAAATTTACTCATCACAATTCCTGATTTTCCGAAATTAGCAAAAAATATTTTAAAACTACAAAATAAACGAGCTGTAAAATGAAGTCAGAATTTTTATTCAGACAGAGTCTGCTGTACAAAATTAGCTCTTAACTAGTGGTGCTACAGAATGGCAGTCTTTCTCGTAGTAAAATTTTCTAATATCCTTGGTGTGGACTGTCTTTACGGTCTTGCACCATTCTCTTGCCATCTGCCATCTATCGTCACCCAAAATACATTTCTTTGGCATTTTCTCAATTATTTATCGGTTTCCTACTTAGAGAACTACCACTTGACATAATACTGCTTATTATTGCTTATTTATCCTTGAAAATAGATTTTATTACATGGGAGTTTTTTGTTGTTTGTTTTATCCTTTCAAAATTAAAAAAATATTGCTTATTTATCCTTGAAAATAGATTTTACTACATGGGAGTTGTTGTTGTTTTTTCTCCTTTCAACATTCAAAATTTAAGTAGTATATGACTTAGTGTAGGGATCACAGAATTTTGAAAATGTGCACACAATTCACTTTTCCCATAGCATTTCCTCATATGCAGTTTTTAACTGGTTTTTTACGTAAAATAAATAAGTAAATAAATAATACTGCTTATCAGAAATACTTTTAATTAGAGAATACTACTTGAAGAATATTGAAGACGAGTCCAGCTCGTCCAAAATGACAATTTTCATTTTAAAAAAGTACAGCTAATTTTAACAAAATGGCGTTGAAGCGTTATTGTAAATGCGAAATTTGAAGCTCTTGAAGTTTCGCGAAAACTCAATAGATTCCAAAATCTATTAAGTTGTTGAAAAACTATATTGAAAGTCATTTGAAGCACATCCACTCACAATTGCAATAATGTATACAAATCTCTGGAAATGGACAAATTACCGTCGTGAGAGAATTACATTTATTTAATTTTTGAATAAAAAAATTAAAAAATGAACGTTATGTCATTTTAAACAATGCAATTAGCACTATGCGTTGGAAAAATGTTAAGAAAAAAATTCCAGCAGTTTTTGAGAAAATGCCGTTTGAGCGTTTCTGAAAATTCGGAATTTTGAGCTCATTTTTTACAGAAAACTGTTGAGCTTGAAAAACATTCTTTAAAATTTGGGGGCACTTGAAGCCCCCGGACATTTTCCAAGTTTTCTCAAAAACTGCTCCAATTTTTTTCTTTACATTTCTTGAAAGAATAGGGTAAAATACACTTATAAAGGTGGCATAGGTTCCATTTTCACGGTGAACTCCGAATTTT
Source organism: Teleogryllus oceanicus (assembly GCA_964035755.1). Taxonomy (NCBI): domain Eukaryota; kingdom Metazoa; phylum Arthropoda; class Insecta; order Orthoptera; family Gryllidae; genus Teleogryllus; species Teleogryllus oceanicus. The sequence continues at coordinate 35,575,840 of CAXIVR010000012.1, read as the reverse complement.
CGAAAATTGTAACATTTTTTAATTTTTTCGGCGTCTTCCTACAACTATAAAATCGAAGATAGAGACGTTTCCTTCAAATCAAATTTGGTGTCTATAAGTTCGTTCATTAAAGTCATGTTCATTTTTTTGAAACTTTAGTCGATTTCGTGCAAAATTGCGCCCAATAATTGCAATGTTAAAAAGTAACCCAAACAGGATTTTCTCAAAAACAGCTCCAATTTTTTTCTTTAAATTTTTTGGTAGGGATAGTGCTACAAGTGCCCTATAGATTTAATAAAAGCCACGATACTCTATTCTTTTGATTTTGATTTTTCAAAAATTACAGAAAAGTATTTCTTTTACTTGACTGTACCGTCGTTAACATTTACATTACAGATGTATTTCATTGTTCAATACGTTTCTTAACACATGAGTTTAAAAGTATCTCTAAAGATGGTTTTCTGAAATGTTCGTAAGCTCTCCATAATCGTTGAGTGTAACTGAACTAAATTGGCAAATGGCGAATTTTCTGAAATGTTTGAACGAAATTTTGTCAAAAATTATGAATAATTTTTCGCCGAAATTCTCCACAATGGAAAAGAGTTCAATTGTCTACGATATTTCAAAAGCTTGATTTTGGCCAAGATATTTGGGGCCCCAATATCTAATAATGCTAAAAAATAGAGGTGTTTTTAAATTATAAAAGGGATAAAAAGTACGTATTGCAGAAAAACGACAAGTAAATCGTCTCAATTGAAAAACTTTCTAAATATTTTGTTTTATAACATTTTCTCGATGTAAATATTACCGCAAATGTGATTTTTCTGCATTCGCTCGCCTAGAGATTTTACCAGTGATTTAGGGATAAAACGGTTACCATGACAAGAACGTTGTTATTAAACAATGTACTTGTGTTCATACAGTCTGAACACGAGAGCTATTATCTGTAGAATATTGAAAAAAATATTACGTATAAGAGAGAGAGAGAGAGAGAGAGAGAGAGAGAGAGAGAGAGAGAGAGAGAGAGAGAGAGAGAGAAAGGAGAGAGAGAGAGTGTGTGTGTGTGTGTGTGTGTGTGTGTGTGTGTGTGTGTTAGTCATAATACGGTACATATACGTGTTCAGGTTTAAGTGTCACGTAGTGACGTTTTATGGTTTACGTGATCAAGTGTACTACTTAGTGATTTTTTTATGTGCATCCCTTGAAATCATTTACTTGGTCAAGTGTATTACGTAGTAATTTTTTAATGTGCATCCCTTGAAATCATTTTATTACTGAAATCGTACGCTGTTGGTGGATCCAAAAAATATACCCATTACTCCTGTGTTTCATATCGCTATTATGTAACCGCTATTACGTAAGTATATAAGTAGTTGAGTAGATTAATTGAAATTTCACAGCTATATTTGGCGTTCGTCATTTTTGCATCGTTTGTAGTTAGACTAAGGTTTAATACGTATTGCTTTCCCTGCTTCAAAGTGCTTGAAGTAATACTTGATGTAAAGGCGAATTTAAACTTTTGTTCTCAAAACCCACTCCAAAATGTTCTTTTAACTTCTTTCCTCGGATTGAGCAAAGGACACTTAAAGATGGTCCATTTTCGTTGAACTCTCTAATTTTCGAAAATTACACGAGTTATAAATTAAGCGCAAAAAATGCTCTGTTGTAGCAGCACAAGTTATATTCTGCAACTAGGGAACCGAAAAATTAATAAATTACGACAAATTATTTTTGATACCGATAGGAAGCCGCCGGGAGGAGAGATGGGGACAAAACCGAAAACCAGACGGAATAGATTGGGAAACCTACTAGTACGAGAAAGCCTGTGCCATTCCGTAGTACTACTAGTTACTTTCTCGTATACGTACGTATATACGGAGTAATATACGTAGTACTGGGAAAGTTATGTAATGCTGCGGATAATTGATTTTGAGATTTCAACTAAAAACGAGTTTCAGGATCCCCTGATGCCGAAAAAGTGGTTCTTTACAAAACGCCCGTCCGTCCGTCTATCCGTCTGTCTGTCTGTCCGTCTGTCTGTCTGTCCGTCTGTCTGTCTGTCCGTCTGTCCGTCTGGTGAATGTGAACAACACTAACGCCTGAACTATTCGAACAATTTTCTCCAAACTGAATAAACCCCTATCAATCTGGCTTGAGTCACAGATCTGCGATTTTGAAAAACTTTCATTAATTTTTGGAGGTACTTTACATGAAGCTCTTTAGACATTTTCAAAATTTTGTCAAAAACAGCCCAACATTTTTCTTTAAATTTTTATTATAATAGAGTAAAATACCCTTATAAAGGTGGCATAGGTCGCATTTTCACGGTTAACTCTGAATTTTCAAAATTGCAGAAGTTTGAAATTTTTGGCGTCTTTCCACAACAATAAAATTGAAGCTAGAGGCTTTTCGTTCATATGAAATTTGTTGCTCATAAATTGTTCATTTATTAAGGTCATGTGCATTTGTTTAAAAATTTAGTCTTCGTGCAATTGTGCGTGAAATATATACAATTCTAAAACATTGAAATAATAATTATAAAACATTTGTATCAAAAACGGCTCGAAATTTTTCTTTAAATTTTTGCTAGGTAGTGCCAAACAAAGCCTATCCAATGATATAAATGTCATATACTTCTTTCTTTTTGCTGTTTTCTTGCAAAAATTTAAGTTTTTACTTGTCTCTCGTCGGTAATATTTTCATTACAGATGATTTATTTACGTTATTTTATTGATGAGTACATTTGATTTAAATAATGTCAAATAAAGTTTCGTAAACTCAACAGTTTTCTGTGAAAATTAGCTCAAAAACTGCATATCAGAAACGCTCAAACGCCATTTTCTCAAAAATGTCTCCAAATTTTTCCTCAAACTTTTCCAATGGTTAGTGCTAATTGTAGTTTGATATGACGTAAAATATTATAAGGTTCTTTTGTTTTTCATAAATTACACAAATGTAATTTTTTGAAATATCATTCATACCGTTAAAATGAACATTCCTATCGATTTGTATTCATTACTACATTTGCAAGTAGAAATGCTTAAAATTACTTCAAATGAAGATTTTAGAAAACTCAATGAATTCCTTTGAAAAGAGCTTTAAATTTCGCATTTACAGTAATGCTTAATTGCCATTTTCTTCAAAACGGCCTCAAATTTTTCAATGAAAATTTCTGTTTAGGACGAGGTTTTACTTTTTCAATATTTCTGAAGCAATATTTCGGTTGTACTATTAGGAAAACAAATATGAAAATGTAAAAAAAAAAATGTACTTTGGGCAACGATAGATGGCAGCTGGCCAGAAAATGGAGCAAAGCCTGAAAGTCAGACCACACCAAGGAAATTAGAAAACTAATACGAGAGCGTCTGTGCCATTCTGTAGCACATGTAGTTACTTTCTCGTATACATACATATATACGGAGTATAGAGAAAGTTATGTAATCGGCGGAAAATCGATTTTGAGATGTTAACGGATATACACGCTTTGGGATCCGCTGATACAGGAAATTTTTGTTTTGTTTCAAATCGTCTGTCCGTCCTTCCGTCCGTCTGTCCTCGGTCTCTCCATCTGGTGTATGTGAACAGAACTAGCGCCTAAACCTTGCGTACGATCTTTCCAAATTGAAGAAACCCTGCCAATCTGGCTCTAGTCGAAGCTTTGAAATTTCGAATAACATTATTTAACATTAATGTAGCACAAGTAAATGTGTTTGGTATTTTCCCAGAATGGTAAGTGCATATTACTCTATTATTAAAAGAAATTAAAGAAAAAATGTGAGCCGTTTTGAGAAAATGTTGAAAAGTTCGTGGAACTTCATGTAGAGAACCCAAATTTTATGGAATGTTTTCAAATTTTCAAAACTTCAACTAGAGCCGATGAACAGATGTTACTTTAATTTGGAAAAACCCTACCCATAGGCGCTAGTAGTGTGAACAAACGGAGAGACAAATCGACGGACGGACGATATGCTTTCAATTGGTTTTCGGTATGAAATACCCAGAAAAAGATATTCTAGCTACATCACATGTTAGAGAATATTTTGAAATGCACAAGCATAAAAAAGACGTAAGTAAATCAATGTGTGTAATATTATAATAAATTATGTAATATTCCTTTTTCCTTGTAGAAATCTATTGCTTTTTCTTCCGTTTTGAACTTCTCAGAAAGTTAGGAAATTCATTTTGGCTCTTCGCAATAAGAAATTACAATTATTCCATTGTTTCATAAACTGTTTTATGATATATTTTTCTCATTGTGTGGCGTGAAATTGCGTGTTTTAATTAATTAATTTATTTAGTCAAAATAGTCAAAAACCGTGTGACGTATGGGGAGAAAATTTGTGGTTTTTCCTGTAAGTCTTTTAAATTGGGTTTTATTGTATACCGAGATGAACAATTCGTACAATACATCGCGAATCAATTGGTGAGTTACTTTTGTCTATCTATTTACTACACCCTTAAAAAAATTCTCTTAAATGTGAGTGTTCCTTTGAAAGAAATTCTCTTAAAAGTGAGAAGATTTATAAAACAGTGTGAGCGCCGGAGCGAGAGCGGAGGCGCGAACCAGGTCACGAGAGCGAGGGCCGGTAGGCGTCAGGTAGGTAGGCCGGTAGGCGAGGGCGATAGGAAATTAGCCGAGGTTTTTGAGAAAAACTTCTTGTCAGGTTCAGGGTCCATAACTATTCTTTTCAGCTAATTTCTGTCAGGTTACCGAGGTTACGAATGCCGGAGCAGTACCCTACCGAACGGACCACGGACCGCGCGCGATCTGCCCTTCCCCTTCCTTGTCCTATCCTCTCCCCTTACACACACGCTTACACTAACATGCACTACACTACCATATATTTCGGGAGACCGGTCGGGAGCTTAGAGCTTGTCCCGGCTGGGAGGTGCCCCGCTGGCGGGAGAGTCCTGGTTAGGGGGAAACCCCACTAGCCGACGATAGGTCGGTGCCGGATCTCGCCATCAAGCGGGGGAAAATCATCGCCATCTCCCGAGAAAGAAACATGCACTACACTAACGGGACTAATGACCGAAGCAGTTGACACGCCCGGAAACACGAAAAAATCAATCAATCAATTGCCGAGTTTACGGATATACGCGTCCAGCGGACCGTTGGATGGGTGACCGCTAGGGAACTCCAGTTGAACTGTTTGAACACTGTTTGAAGGGATAAAAAGAAAATATTCCCTTTCACGTTTCTGCGTAGTAGGGTTTACTCAGCGTCGTGTAGAAATTTATGAAACGCTACTATTCGTCTAGTAATTTTCCATGCAATGGGATTAGTAAATATTAAGAACTTTTTTAATGAACCTTAGTATATGTGCTTTAGTGTGCTTAACTAAACAGCAGTTTCGTGAACGTGACTAATCACTTTGTTTCCCCAAAATATGGTATACCGTATAGATCTAATACGTGATTAACTGCATGAACTAAACATTTCTATCCATACGAATATACTATTAATTACCTGAATTAATAATATTTTTCCTTTAGGTAGTTATTGTTCGCCGTTTTAACTGTTTACGTTAACATCCGTGACATTATCTAAAACAACATTCTGTGCAGGTCAGATAAATTAAAAAAATAAAGGAAATACATTGTGCAGTTCATTAAACTTTGGGCAAACCTGCATCTAGTGACGTAGATAAAATATTTTCTTCCAGTCTTGTTTATTTTGATGGAAAACGAGATAAGGCGCTCTAGGGTATTGCCTTATCTCCGGGAGACGTGTTTGGCGGGTCTGCCTAAACGTTTTTTGGGGCATTATTATCTTGAGTCGGAGTCAGAAGATTGGAATCACGCTTATGCAAATGAAAATAGATAGTATACGAGTACAAGTTCCTTTCTCTTTTAAAATCACTAGGTATCGTTCGTTGTCATTGGCACTACTAAAGAGAGAGGGTCGTAATACATCGGTTTCAATATTGTAACTTATTTGCGAATAGCATTAAGAAAACTTTTTTCATGAATTTTCCGTAAGAAACAAGACCTTTATCGCATACTGGCAAGCTCTGGAAACCAATGTAAATATATATCAATTTAAAAAATGTGTTTAACAGATTAAAAGGAAATAAATGTTAGATGTCTTTGTTATCTGTCTTCTGAGAGTTTTATTTTTTTAGAAAACTAGTTATAAACGTTACGTTACGTTACGTTATATCTCCTTGAGTCTTCCACGTTTCCCGTTAATCGCACAATTCACGAAACAAATTCCTTCTGATCGGGAGGTCCTAGGTTCGAGTCCTGACGGTGGCAGGATTTTTACACTAGTTTGTCAGCTAGGTCGAATTCAGTCGCAGTCTGGAGGAGAATTCTAGCGGCCGGCTGCTCTGATCAGTAGTTTTCCGTGATTTCTCCGATCAACACCAGGCGTATGGAGCATTACCCTAACAAACGGGCCACGGAGTCTCTCCCCCGTACAGGGACGGGGATCAAGAAATCTGGGTAGTTGGGAGAAGGGTTATTTTGTTGAGGTGAGATGGGTTTGTTTGTTAGGGAGTCTGGACGATGATGGGAGAGAGTGGGGAGGGATGTTGGAGGGGAATGGGATAGGACAAAAATTTATACTTCTTCTTGTCTTTTTATTTAAGGTCAGTCATTGTCTCGTTTCAGTCGTTAGGTCTAATTTAGTCTGCCTTCTGGTCTAGTTTATGAGAAAGAGGAAGTTGATGAATGTTCAAGGGTTGCTTTCTTTACTGGAGCCTGGGAGGAGGTCCTAGGATGTGGTGATGGGGTAGTTTAAGGTTTCGGAATTGGGGGTTATTTATGAACTGTTGGATTTGGATGACTGTGAAACTATGGAGGTAAGAAAGGATATTGGGTTTCTCCGGAGGTTATTAAAGCGGGTGTAGGGTGGTGGGCGGAAGGTAAATCGGAAAATTCGGTTTTCGGTGATGTAGTAAACCAGGTGGGGATGGGCATGGGGAAGGAATGGGCGTATGTAGGTGTTGTGAGTCATGATTTTCTGAGGAATGGGAATTTAAGGATTTGTAGGGTAGACGGCGTTTGTTATCTATTGGTTTTGATGATGGTGTTGAGGAACGGTGGGTCCAAAGGAGCCAGCGGGAAAGGGTAATAATTTTAAGTAGGACTGCTAGGGGATGGGGGTTATTGTCAGGGGAGGAGGGCTTCATGAGTAGGTTTTGTACGAGAATAGGATGGCTTAGGATTTTGTGGGGTTATTGGTTTTTGGGAGGTCCAGAGGTGGAAGGAGTCGAGGGATTTTTGGAGGTTTGTAAGAACTCGGGTAAGGTTGCAGTAGGAAGGAAGGCCAGGTCTATGCAGCACACGTAGTCTTATTGTTGAAAAATAGTCAACCTAACAATTGTAAGTTTTCATAAGTCGTTCTACTGACCGTACGTCGATTGAGGTGCAGCACAACATTGATAATGAATTGGGCGAAATTAGTAGAAATTTTGAAACACGAAAAGAGATATTTGGAGCACCTGCCCAATCTTGTAGTACAAATGTTTATAATTATTTAATTTATAATAAAACTGTTTTGGATATACACTACGCTTTATGTAAATCCTGAATGCCAGTCTCCGAGTCATTTTGAAAACGCTTTGAACATACTCAAGTATTTATTTATTACAGGTTGTACAAATAATGTAAAATAACATTACAGGTTGTACAAATACAAATAATGTAAAACAATATTATTTCCAAGAGAACAGAGTCCTGTACGCGAACTTGCAGTGATTAGATTGGCGGTGTAAAAATTATTTTCCATTATTTTGAAAAAAGAAAAAAAAAAGAAAAGTATGATTATGTTTTTATTTTTATGAATATTAATTTTATGTGTTATTAAATGAAGCTAATCCATTCCTTGGTTGGTCATTTTATAGGTTGATAATATGACCTATTTCTTTTTACTTGGCAGGATCTTATTATCTTTTTACTTGACAGGAGCGAGGGAACCAAATAAGGGCCCCGCTTACGGAGGTTCGTGTATTTTCGTAAAATATAATATTGATTCAACATTCGTGTCGGAATTCAATTTATATGCAGTAGAAAAAGTTTTTGGAGTAACAGTCGTACATCTTTCAACGCTCGTACTTTGCATTTAAAGACCACCAACAAAACAAGCTTTAGATTCTGTCATTTTCTTAAAAAATCTAGAGACAATTCTGAACAAAATTAGTAATCTCCATTTAAACTCTATTGTCATATGTGGAGATTTCAATATTGATTTTCTGAGAGAATCCCACGAAAAAGAGCAGTTTCTCAATTCACTTCTTTGTTTTAATTTTGATAGTACAGCAGATGTACCAACAAGGAATACATTTAAATCACAAAAAGCAATATATCAAATTGTAATCAACAAAACACTAGTAGATACGAAATAATAACGAATAATCTTGGATACAGTGTCCACGATGCACAAATTCTTACAATTACTAATAACATGAACACTGACACAATAAATAATAACGCATGTGCAGAGCATTCCCCAAAGTTAACGTAAAATTATTTACGGACTACTTACTGAACACACGTAGTTTATAATCCGGTTGACACAAATGAAAAATATAATTTATTTTTCTCATTGCTTTCGTTTTATTTTAACGCATTTTTTCCTCTTACAAAAAGAAAGTTAAACATCACGGGAAAGTAATAGTTGGATCACACAAGGAATTCGAACATCGTATAAAAACAATCGTACCCTTTACTTCTTTTTCTAAACATCATGACATCACCTATGTCTACTTCCGAGAATACAAAAGAATATAAAGGAGACTAATAGCTTTGGCAAAAATAAGAACACCAGGCGAATGACGGAGCAGCATCCTAACAAATGGCCCACGAACCGCGCGCAATCTTTCCTACCTCTTACTTGTCCTATCCTCTCCCCTTACACACACACACTAACGGGCACTACACTACCACACATGCCGGGAGCTTAGAGCATGTCCTGGCTGGGGCGGTGCCCCGTTGGTGGGAGATGCCTGGTTGGGAAAACCCCGCTAGCCGACGGTGGGTCGGTGCCGGATCTCGCCATCCAGCAGGGAAAGAACAGCCACCTCCCGAAAAAAAAACTTTCGCTACACTTACGGGAATCATAAATTTTTCGAAAGGCAATTGAACACTACCCACCGAATCAGGATGTAACTAAAGATGCCAAATAAACTAAACAGGCTAAAAAAGACAATGAAATATGAAAAAAATAACCAGGAAAATACGCAATTTAATTACGAAAGAGAACGTGAGCGAAAAAAGAAGTATGAGCGGAAAAAGAAGTGTGAGCGAAAAAAAAAACGCAATTATATTCATCGAAAGTAAATGACAAACGAAGGAGTCGGCAATTGTTTCTAGAACTTTAGCAAGACTGACAAACACCAAGTCAGAGCGGTACTAGACCTGGTACGTGACGGATCGGATAGGGAATCCATGTTGGTATAGAAATGCAAGGTGATATACTGGATGAGAAGTAAAGTACCGATAGGGACATGAAATGGAAAATGGTAATCCTCGAAGTTGGCGAGGTGTGGGTTGATTTTTCTGGTGGAGCTCGGTGGTTAACGACAAGGACAAGGACACTAAAATTTCTATGTTGACTATATATATATATATATATATATATATATATATATATATATATATATATATGTGCTGTTCATGAAATGTGTTATATATATGCCAGGAGAAGCGACAATAACGCTAGGTAATTATTTTGATGCTCAATAAACAAAGTTGCATCGACACTTGCGGCGGCAACGATTAATTTCGAAATTTACTGTTTTATTTAATTGTGAGCAAGAGCAGAACAAACGTACGTCTCAAGTTCCCAAAATCGATGATAGGCACCCCGTTTCCCGTATGGGGTCGGATTCGCGGATTCACACCTTTAAATAAATTTATTGAAACAGTACATTAATTCCAAAACGTAGGAAAATTGTTTATTTTCATTAAAGTGGTCATTTACAAGTAGCATTTTGGTGTAATCATGATAAATTTTATTAGAGCAAGTCCGGAACCTTATTGGTTGGGAAAATTTCCTCTTGTAACAGAACAATTAAAGATTGGAACAATTTTCCCGCAGCAATTTTCAAAGCTTTTCCTCTAAGTGTCCGAAGCTTTAGAAATAAGTTAGAACAATATGAGAGTAATAGACATTAAATGAAGTGCGGTGAAGTGTTGTGAAGTGCTGGTAAGTGTAATTCAAAGCAAAAAAAGTGTAGTATAGTGTAGTGTAGAGCAGTGCAGTTAACTGTAGTGAACACGATCAAATTAATAAGTTTAGTTCAATTAAATTTAGAATCACCGACATATAATTATTAGATATCATGACAGAGTTGAAATATTTGTTATAATACTTAATATTAGTGATAGTATGATTATTGCATGTTCGGTTTTACTTTTTTTTTTTATTATTATTAATTATTATTATTATTATTATTATTATTATTATTGTAATTCATATTAATATTGTTATTATTATTGTAATTATTGTTATTTAACTGCCACCGGGCCATACCCAATTGCAGTTCAAATAAATGTATGTACCTATATGTACTCCCAGCGTGAGACGAAGGACTATATTAATATCGCCTCCTATATTATTTCAGTATTATACATACCCTTTGCGACTCTCACAAGCCACCAATCTTTATAAAGGAGATCTCTAAAGGAAGAGAATTTCACGGAGACGTGACGAATGGCACTTTGACTTTAAAAATATGAAGGATTTGTTTTAAAAAAACGCATCTAAATATTCATGTCAAATGCAACCCGCTACACTAAGTCGGTTTTTTTTATCTTTATCGTTAATTAACTCCTGAACAAAGCATTTTAGGGCCTTAAATATTAAAATTCTGAGGCCAAAGGCCTCAAAGAAACATTCATCACAGCGTATTCTGTAGGATGACTTCTAGAACATTCTATTACATTTTTGTTGGTTCCACGCTTCTCGATTCTACCCCACCTGTTCAGAGCCTATAGAATTTGCAACTGTATGTGAAATTAAATTACGTGATATTCTACGCAGTTGAATTACACGGGTGTACCTCTCTGCTTGGTAATAACGTTAAATAATAGTTTGTATTGACAAGGTATTATTTTGTTATCAATTACGAGGAGACATATAGAACAAGTGGCAGAGAATAACAGGGTCTTGAAGAAAAAATATATATTACAGGCTTAATACGGAAATTAAGAAACAAGAAAGGGGGTGGGGTTTAAAATAGGAGAGTTTTCGCACGGGTACTCTAGTTTTTGTTTATTATCATTTTTTTAAATTTATTTCTTCTCGTTCGACATACTTGTCTTTCGAGGAGGTTAAATTATGAAATACATGATTTTTAACTTTTTGGGAACGGCCATCCATAAGCAGTGGTTTATATTATTCGGAATAACGTAAACATTGGGCTAAAGTAAATGAAGCGAGGTTGAAGAATGTTTCAGTTTGATCTATTGACAGTTATGGGAGATGACGGTGGTTTGAATCGGTCTTTGGGATACCTGGATTGATACGTGAGTATGCAGCATTGCGACCTAGGCTGAAGATTAAGGAGCATGGGGAAGTGTGAAGGTTTTGGTAAAAGTTTTGAGCTATTTGAGTTATGTGTTCGGAATGAACCGGGGGCATTTAAAGTTCTTCTTAAAAATACATTCTGAATGGCTGTTAATTTTTGGAGATTGCTTGTCGCTGCACAACCCCAAACTGAACATGCATAAGTCATGGATTATGCATTATTATCATAAGAATAGAAACCTTTTCAATCGACGGCTCAGCGCGGGGAGAAATCATTAGATATCAGTTAACAGTAAATATTCATATTTATAGTGGATTACAGGAAAAAAAGAAACCGTTTGAATATGAAGTATAAACCGTTTGAATATGAAGTATAGAGATATTACTATCTATCGGTCCCTATCGCTTCTCTGATAACAACCTCATATAAGAGTACCTTCGTGCTCCTCGAATATCGTATAGATCTATCTCGGCATTGTACCATTTTATACTTGCCCATAGTATCCCTTGGCCCCACTGCAAATAATCGATCTCGAACTTTTAATTACAATACATTTATCGAAGGGGGAGGGCAGATACTGGAAAAATTGTTCAAAGTTTCTGTCTTGGTGTTATTTCAAAACTCTTGTCTTCTAGTCGGTGAACACGAGCTTAACATCTGTAACATACATAGAATTTTCCCAAAAATTAATATACCCCAATTGATATACCTCAAGAATGCTCTGCAACTTCGAAATTTTTTAAGTTTGGGAATTGATTACTGAAACCCAGACGAATTTTCAAAGTTTTCACAAAATGGCACAAAAAGACTGATTTTTTCTGTAATTTTTTACCTTTAGATTAGTGCAAAGCATGCTCGTAAAACAGGTGCAGGTCCAGTTAACATCTCTTATCTTTCGAAAATTACAAACGCTTAAAATATTTTGAAGGCTCTCCTGCAAGAACATCATTAAAGGTAGACATTTTGTTCTCAATGAAATATTTTCTTAAAAATTAAATCTTTAAATATCATGAACAGTTTTTCAAGATATTTGTAATTTTGACGTAGGTTTCAATGGATTTCTGTCAATTAAAAAATACACAAACAAGTGTTTATTGAGGATGGTCCCATATTTTACGTACACGTATTTCTCGTACACGTACGTATATACAAAGTAATAATATATGAAGTATTAGTGAAAGAGAATAATTTCTTGGCCTGACATGAAACTATTTAGTTAAACTTGATCTCTTCACCGAGAACAAGGGTGCCGTGGTGGGGCCAAGGGATACTATGGACAAATACAAAAGAGTACAATACCGAGATAGATCTATACGATATTCGGGGAGCACGAAGGTACTCTTATATGAGGTTGTTATCAGAGAAGCGACAGGGACCGCAAGAGGATCTGTTTTAGGGGCCGATAGATAGCAGCTGGGAAGAGGATAGGGCGAAATCTTGAAGCTCACCCCGATCCAAAAGAACAGAAAATTGTTAAGACATTGAAATGTTTTGTTTTATGCTCGTGAGGTGAAATAGCTCAAATCTTTAAACTTGGCGACTTTCTGAAAACCGCCTTGCTCGTTCTTTCAATACAGAATTCTGAAATGAAAAAAAAATCAATACTGTCATCACACAACGGTGTTAGAGTCTGATTTCCAACATTAAGTATTTCAAGAAAATATCATGTGACACGTTCTGGACTTATTTTTTTTTTACCCTTTCTCTAAATCCACGCGTGAAACAGCAGCCGTTTTCGCGCGGGATTGCATGTGATCACGGAGTCATTATATACGTCGCCCGGCCAAGGAGTTTCGATAATTTCCGGAGCGTTAATAAAAATTCTATCGGCGTCATGTATACAAAATGTCTCCCGCTTTCATGAACGATGTCATTCGCTACCCAGCTGGCTCAGCTTTTGATTTTTAACAATGCGTGCTAATAGCGTCTTACACAGAAAAACGGCTACCTTTCTCGAAAAAGTGACAATTGGAGAATCGAGTGGAGTGCTGACTTCGGCTCGAGCAGGGCTGCACTGCGCTCTGGTAGCTACGTTGCAAAGCAGTTTCGAAGCGTTTATTCTTTAGACCTTAGTTTGTTTTTTCTCTGAACTGACGTTCAGGTTTTTAAATTTTTTTTTTATTTGATAAAGATTAATCTCGGTGGCGGGATGTTTGAAATGTACTACATTCTTAGCTCTTAATATATACTAAAGAAAGGTTACAATTGTTTGTATTTGTGATAAGACGTCAAATTTGAATTATTTTCGGCGCTTAAATTTAAAAATTAGAGAAGCATTAGGGACCGTAAGGACCTGTTAGGTGTTTTAGGCGCAGATAGATAGTAGCGGGGAAGAGGATGGGACGAAACCGTAAAACTAGCCCCGATTCAAGAAAACAGAAAAATAACTTATATTATTAAGTCTGTGCCAGTATTAGAAAGTCTGTTTGTAGCATCACCAGTTTTTCTGAGGGTTGATTTGACGTACAGTCCTTCCGAAAAAAGGAACTTTTCGAGAGGAGTGCTTTATCCCCTGTGCGAGGACAGCTATTTGAGTCGAACTGTCCTTGCCCACGAAACGCTTTCCCTAGGAAGCTGCATGATTTCGCAACGGCGAGGCACTCCCCTCGCTCACAAGACTCGACGTCTTTCATAGGTAGTGTGGCGTTACGCATCGCTTCCTTGCGAGCCGGCCGGGAAAACCGTCCTCCCTCATGTTTAAGCCGGATGCGGGGTTGGGGGCGGTTGGCATGCGCTGTGCACGCTGACGCGCGCCGAGCTGAAGACGCGCTGAATAAGACAGGAGGATGGGGCAGGAAACTCTCCAAAAATAACTATAGAGAAAGGTTAGTGCGAGTCGCAAGACTCCTAGAGGAGGCTGGCCGTCGAGCCTTCTGACGCCCGCCGGCATGGGAGCGCCGAGGGGAGGGGGCGAACCTCCGGGTACTTAAGGCTGCATCAACTGCGCCCACGCGGGATTGTAGTCCAAAATGAATGCCTAAGGGCCGCCCTCTGCGCCCCCAGGTACACTCGTATAAGAGACTTGCATCGCGACATTTCAATGCCACTGCTTAAAGATCACTTTAAAAGCATTAAAGCAAAACTTTTTGAAAAAACAGCTGACTCGGAAAACACTCTCATTTCTGAGGTCGCTTCATACGAACCCGACAAACGGGCGAAGTATAAGCGACCCAAGCAGTTCCTGGAGTAAGAGAAATCTGAAACAGCGAAATGAGACTTGAAATATAAGCCTTGAATTACTGCACACGCAATGCGCGCGCCGGTTGGCTAAAATCTTTTTTGATCTGTTTTTTCTTTCATGTTGCAGGATTGGCCATAGATGCCCGTAAGGGTAGGAATGGTCGCACCGCAGTGGCGTGAACGTACATTGCACTTCGTGCGTTCACAAAACTGCACAAGTTAGCTCTCGCCCACGCGGGATATGTAGAGGGTCGAAAGGCCGAGTGATATCTCCAGTGCTATCCTAGCGCGCGGTCTTCGAGGCGAAGACCGGTTTGGCATCAGGCCATGTTCTAACGACAGTTAAGGGACTCTGTGTCCGACAGCTTCGCACCACGCGTTCCTAGCCTGCTTTAAAGCAGTGGTACTGGGCTGGGCCTAGGGACGGTCGCGGGGGTTTCGCGGCTAAGGGATTGGAAAGGTTGCCGGAGGTTTTTATTTTGTAAATTATTGTGTAAATATAGTTATATATTTCTGTTAGAAACAGTCGTCTGTGTTATTTATTTCCAGTACGTCACAGTAGTTTCCCAGAACTGTTGGAAGATTATTTCGAAAGGCAAGGGAACCATCTCCGAATTATTTTTCATTTTACAATTATGTTTGCACACATTCCCATTTATTTGAAATCATTCCTATTTTTAATACTGAATTTTTACTTTCTCGCTACTGCTTACTCAAAGTAGAGAAAATTATGTTATGTTGCGGGAGAAAACGTGAATTTTCGGTAAAGAAAATCTTTTTGCTGGGACGGAAAAGTGGATATATCCTGTTGCTAAATGTAGAGAAAAATCCTCTAACACGTGGTGTAGCCAGAATCCGTACTTTGTGGGGCCTTGATACCGGAAAATCGATTGGCGGCAAAATGTCTGTCCGTCTGCCAGTCTGTCCGTCCGTTTGTCTCTGTCTGTGAACAATGCTAGCGGCTAAACCGTTCAGCAGATATCCTCCAAAATTGATATTCCCCAATCAATCTCGCTCATGTCACGGCTCTTTGAAATTGAAACCGATATTTTAATTTTGGGGGAACTTTAAATGAAGTTCTCGGGACATTTTCAAACTTTTCAAACTTTTTTCGGCGTCTTCCTACAGTTGATACATTGAAGTTAAGAGATTTGTTTAGAACAGATTTCTTTTCAATTTCATTCAAATCGTTCTTTAAAGATAAACTTTGAAATAAGGTCATGTACAAATTTTCCAAAATTTGAGAAGTTTTTGCGTAATTTTGCTTTCAATAGAGGCAATTTTATATTTTTTAAGCATTTTTTTAAAAATAAGGCATCAAATTTTTATTAAAATTTGCCCTCAAATACCTTAAAGGACGCTTGAAGAATGGTGCAAGTCTCATATTCGTGAAAATCCCTGATAATTCGAAAATTGCAAAAATTCAATTTTTTTCAGCATCTTCCTACAACTACAATTAAGAAAGAAAAATTTTCTCTATAAAATGTGTTCATCAGAAACAGGTCTCCAAATAAGGTCAAGTTCAATTTTTCGAAATTTAAAAGGTTTTAAAAATTTTAAACCAACATTTGTCTTTAAATTTTTCCCAAAGAACGGAAAGAAATGGGGTTCCTTTTGGCCACTCTCTGTATTTTCGAAATTAAAATTTGGTGAATTGAAATTTCCGGCGCTTTGTTTGAGGCGGTGATGCATTGGTCTCCGACTAGCAAGCAGAAAAACAATTAGACACATAACTGTTATTTAAGTACAAAAGGATTTATGTTCTACAATAAGCGCGTCTCAGATGAGCGCTGTCAATTCGTCCTGCGTTTTAACAATGGAACGCCTGGACCTTGCATTTACCGAGAATGCCCGCGCACCGTCATTTTGACGGCTCATGTATTTAATGGGCTATTTCTGGATTTTGGGGAGTTTATACACACCAATACACACAATACGTACTTCAGTAATCATTTTATTGATTAATTACAGTAATGAGAAGAATATGTGCAATTGACATCGAAACAATTACGAAAATTCTTTCTTTCGTCGTAAGATATCACAGACAGTCCCGATAGCGTTTCATTTCATCACTGACTTCTAATATCGACACTTCAGAAAGAATGAATACTAATACTTTTCAACAAAGGGAGCGTCATGTTTTTTCGGAAGAGAGATCACATAATATAAACAAAAGCCAACACACGGAGCACACAGTTTACCAGCAATTAGGAAGTAGTCGATTTGACGGCTGTCGTGCGTTGAAGATAAATCGATCAATATAACAATTTCGAATGGATGAATATCTCCGTAATTTTCACATATGATTTAAATAATAAATACAATTAAAATCAAGTAACCATAATTGCTTTCTGTTCATTTTTATAACGATAACATTACTTGAATATGTTTTAGCTGTCAAAATGACGGCGTCGGTCGTTCTGGTGTTAATTGGAGTGTAACACAGATCTTCATACGGATTTTCCGGAACCCTTGGATCGCCGGTGGAGGAACAAGTCGTGCGTGGGGCGGAGGGGGTGAGGCGGGGCGGGGCGGGCGCCGGGCGTAACGCGGGGCCGGCCGCCATGGCCGGGTGGGGCGGCGCGGCGCGGCGGCTGGTGGGCGCTATCCCCGGCGCGACCCACGGGGCCGGCCGGCGCCACGCATTGGGGCAGCCGCGGGGCGGGGCCCCGACCGGGCCCGACCAATGCGCGCGGGGCGGGGCCCGGCCCCTGACGGGGGCGGAGCGCGGCGGGGCGCGGCCGACCGCCCGGGCCCAGCGGCCCGCGCCCGCCTCAGTGCCTCCCGCACGGTCGCCGCGGCAGCCCATGGCAGTATCCACGCTTAACATGGCTCCGTACTTCACAGGCTATCCCTTTCAAGGTAGGTGATGACAGCCCAAGGCACGTTGGGCCGTTCGTCGTGGCCGAGTGACGTGACCTGTGCCGTTTCTTTGATAATGGAAATTCTTGTTGAGACGAAAGTGACGCGAGTGTTTAACATGTGTGAGTTCTTTGATGGCCAAATTGACGGGCGTTCAGCAAGAGAAAGGAAGAATCCATGGGATCGCTTGCCTGGAATAAGATACTACTATCCATTCCACTCACGTCCTCGCAAAAGCAAATTTCTTACATTTTTCTTTTTAGATAAAATTTTCATGTTTTCTTCCGAGTGTGCAATTCAACCATTCGTCCATAGATGGATAATGCGAGAAGTGTCGTGAAGGCGAAGAAGTATTGAAGATAAATATTTCATTTACCGCTTGTAAAAATTCGACAAGTTCAATATGGACACACTTTGACATATTCCGTTGTTAAAACAGATTGTATACGGAAGACGACCGCGAAGTGCGAAATTCAGAGAAAGCAAAAAATAAATTCAAATGAAAAATACATCTTGTTCTTCCTGACATAGAAATTTCCATCGGTTTCATTTTTCATTATGTAAATAAATATTTCTGTTAAAAGGATGAACTAAATGTAATTATAATATTAACAGTGTTTAACGTATCGATTCATTGCCTCGTATTACTTGAACTCATGACTGATGAATATAAAAAATAAGTGAAAATACAACCTACATAGAGCATTTTTTGTTCGATAGTCATTGAATGAATATGTAATGTTTGTTTCCATTTCACGACGGGTCTGACATACGTTATTTTCATTGTCTTAAAAACTTTCTACCGTATCTAAAATTAGCCCGCATCTTTTGATCATAAATCTATTATAAAATGAGTGTTGACTTTTCATATAACTTTAATCCGACATAATTCTGTCTTTGATCAAATTTATTGTTATACAGTATGTTTTTTAAAATAATTTATTTAATTCATTTTCCGCCAATATACTGCTTTAGGGATATGTATTCATTTGCATTCCTGGCTAATGCTTTTTCTTGGTAAGGATCATTACGCGGCCAATAAGCGATTAATTTTTATGTATCCTCTCCTATCTCTCTTTATCATTTTCAAAGTTTTCATTTTACTCACCCTGAATGAATTAGGAAAATTACTAGATGACACTATTACGGCAGAAAAGATTAGACATTACGAACTTTTCCAATTGAGAGGATCGCAAGTGTGCATTGTGAAGTTATAAACTTTATAATATTTACAATAATTTTATAGTATAAAGTGGTACCATTCAACGGCTTTCCGCGTTTGAAACTTCTTAGTTGCAAATATAAACACAGATGTGCCGATGAAAGAGGCTGAAAAGAAAATTCAATTTATTCAATTGAATTGTTCACAATGAGACTAAAATCAACGATAGCAATTTCAACAAATTTCTTTTGCAAAATATATTACCTTAATCAATGATTTATTTCGGAGTGGGGTTGCTACCATATTCGCAATTCCAAATGTCGTCGGGTCCTGGATTTCTAAGTGTCAACGGTTACGTACTTAAATAAAAGTTGGAATTCGGAAAGGCATCACGTCTTGGATATCACGTATTAGCCCATCTTGGAGATCATAATATATCTCTGCGTCCTAAATGACATGAAAATAAATCGGAATTGTGATTTTGTTGTGACGTCATAGGTATTTTAATGACTAGTCAATATTTTTGTTGTTCACTACAGTCTGGTCTGAAAAGTTTAATGTCGTGTATACTATTTTCGTCAAAGTTCAGTGACGTAACCGATATCATGCTCTTCTCAAATTGACAGCAAAGGCACGGATTCTGAGTGAGAGTTCAGACAAACTGGTTGCCATTGGCGGGCTACATGTACTACTACAAATGAACACAAGGGATGGAACAAGGAACGGAAAATACTATTCTACTATTAATGCAAAATCATAGTCATATTTGTTGTTTTGTTGTTGTCTATCAGTATATTTAGTACACATGCATAGTTTTAATTCTGAGGATGAAATATTATTCGCCTGGAAACATATACGAAGTATATCTTAAAACGAAGTATTTTAAAATGATTTTAGATAAAAGAACTTAAAAGTTTAAAGATAAAAAACCATTTTTCTTGTGACAATCTTTAGCTTAGAGACTACTTAGGCTTGGCCCAAAGAGGTATATATAAGGAAGCATACAAGAATTCTTTACATTTTTTATTAATTGTAGTACTACATTATAATCCTATTTAGCCTATTTCTAATACAAAGCGAACTTTTTTCTTTCCTCTTTTTTTGAAAACTCACCGAAGTTATATTTCTCATGATTCCTTATTTTCTGTTGCCGTTTGATCATATCGTCTTCATTAATTTTAAGAGCGAATCAAATTCATGCAAAGAAGATAAAATTAAAATATTAATTGGTGTAAAATATTAAGACTGTATGCGATAACCAAAATAAAAAAATCTTCGAATAATTACATGTAATCTACTAAGAATAATAAGTAATACTAAGATACTGACAATAAATAAAGATATGCCTCTTTGACGATATCGTATGAAACATCTATGCTGAATTCAAACGAAAAAATCATAAAAATATTTACATAAATAACGGCTTCACAAATAATGTGTTAAGATTTTTTCTCCGGCAGAAGTGTGGATGATAGTATGTTGAAAATATTCGCAAAATAGGCATTCTATAATCCAAACGTAGGGAAATCAAATAATAACATTAATTGCCTATGAACATTTATCGTTCAAAGAGATATACCGGGTGTCCAACCGACTATGGGATATGGGCTACCCACATAACTTCTGAACGGTTCACAATATCGAAATGCAGCTTTTCACTTAACAATGACGAATCATGGGGCAAGTAATAAACTGTACTGATGTTAGGAATATTTTTAGTTTTCGAGAAATTTATTCGTCTTTGATCTTTAAATCGTTCTATATTTTTCTTACTAGGAATGGATAGATCATAAAAAGAGGAATTCGATGATGTAACATTTGTTAATGTTTTGATAGTAGTTTGACTATAAAATTGTGCTTTCTGACATCTGATTTTAAATTAAACTGACATTTTTTTTCTGTAGGACCCCTTGCAATTGTCACCTTTAGGAAAGGCGGCAATTACGGCGCCGAGACTTACGGGCAGAGAAGAAACTGAGAGGGGTAGAAGTTGAGGGTACAGGCGCGATTACAGCAATTCGTAATCTTGACTAGAAGTACGCAGGAACAAACATCAATATTAACGATCAGATTGAAAGATTTTTCCATTGATTCATAAGAATTTTACTTTTATTCCACTGATTGAAATTCCAAAGCATCGATTATTGAAGCAAAGAAACTGTTTATTCAAGGAAAATACTAACACGGTCATTATCAAACTTAACGTGAATCCAGCTCGATGACTAATGGCAGCAAGAACAAACCAGCATTGAAAACATTTCAAGAACAAGGAACGGGAATTAGTTGTTAACGATTGTCACTGTAATATCTCAGATAATTCCATCATATCGTTAATAATTTTGTTATTATTTACTGTTACGCAACTTCCCATTGTAAATTTCCAATATTAAAATAAATCGTAGATAATTTTAGAAAAACCAAATTCAATTGTAGTAATGTATGTATGTCTTTGGCATATAAGAGTCAGATTATTACGACTTTAGCCAGCTAGAGGTTTTCGCAGGAATGGGCCCTGTTTTTATTTATTGCCCACGCCTGGGGGTAAGCGATTCATGTGGCGAGCATGTACGAACCCATCACTTACTTCGCCTGCCTGAGTTTTTTAGTCACACTGCTTTTGAAACTGAGACGGTTACAGAATACAAATACATACATAAATTATTTACATTTATCCTCTGCGTCCCCCATCATCAGCAATGCACATCTGCAGTCGTGTGTGCAAGGACCGGCGAACTGACTGCAACGTTTCGAGGCGCTAAGAATCGATGCTTTGGAATTTCCACCAGTAGAAGAAAAGTTCAATTCTGGTGAATCAATAGCAAACATCTTTCTTTCCGATTGTTAATATTGTTCTGTGTCTGTCGTGAGCAGACCGTGGATTGCTGTAGTTACGCCTCTACCCTTCATTGCCGTCCCTCTGTCTCCCCACCCCCGTAAGAGTAGGCGCCGTGAGGGCTTCTAGAGGAAATTCTCCGAAGGCACCAGTTGCGAGGGCTTCTGCAGGAAATTTGGTCGGCTTAATTTAACATCACATGCTAGAAAGAATATTATTTTACGACCAAATTATTAACAAAACATTAACATATATTATAATCATTGTATTCCTCTTTTATGACTTATTCATTATATATATATATATATATATATATATATATATATATATATACACATATACAAATACAAATACTTACATTTAAAAAATAAAAAATGAATAATTTTCTCGAAAACTGAAAATATTTCAAACAATTTCTCTACGGCAAATTACTTGAGCCCTGGCTCTACAGTGTTGATGAAAACTGCATTTCGATATCGTGAACCATTTAAGGGTTACGGGAGTGCGTCATGGTTGGTGGAACATCGTGTTGTACACTAGAAGTTTGGGGAAGAAGTACGCTTACATTCACAATTTATGAGAAAGTTGTGTTTCCGGAAGCATGTTCGTTGACGACTTGTAAATATTTTCAAAACGTTTCTCCAGATTTTCAGATTCGCTTATGTTGCTGACCTGAATGTAAAATGATTTACAAGTTCTTCATGTTAAATTAACTTTGCGATAGTTTAAAATATTTCTAGAACAAAAAAAAAAAAAAAAAAATGAAAACCTTAAAATTTACTTCTTGAAAACTTCGGCTTCGCGAAGATTTAGTAGAGAAAGAAAACCCTAATAGAATATTTTTTAGTTAATTTTTAGTCGCATCAACACCGTGGTTATTAGCGACTATTTCTATTGCAAATACAATACATCAATAAAAAAATAGAACAGTATAATTTGCAATCATCTTACAGTAGAAACAATTCAAAACCAATAGTGACAATTAACAAGTGGCCTTTGGATTTAAACGATCAGAAATATATTGATGGCTTTAGAAAATTTAATTTTTCTTTCATGTTCTTCTTTAGAATGGAGTATTGTTTCATGATTTTATCCAGTTAATTCTCTTTGAGTGTATATCTGGGATATATTTTGAAAATGTGATCAAGATTTAGAGAAATATTGCACTTTTCACATGTGGGAGAGATGATTTTTCAAATTAAGACTTTGCAAAAGAGATCTAAAACTTAATAAAATGTCAAAAACATTAAAATTTGCTTCTCGATTTACCCAAGACCAAAAAAGAATAATTAAATTTTGTAAAGCCAACAATATATTTCTGAACATTTAATTCCAATGGATACATGTTAATTGTCAGTAATGTTCAAAACTTTAATTATCTAACAAAAAGACATTTTAGCAGTGAATTTTATTTAGTAAGATCAATTAATGGATGCCAATTTACAGGAGATGATCTTCTTACGTTTTAAGTGACTTGTTCTCCTATAATTTGCTCAAAACCACGGTGTGTCAGCGTGCACGCTCTCTCGCAAGTTGTTTCAAAAAATAGGTATTGTTTTAATGTATTTTTCAAATTTTCCTACGGGTTTTGAATGGTTTAAAGCCTGAAAATCACTGCAGGTGCTGTAGTGATTTTCAATAGCAAATTATTCCACGTCAAAAATCCCCAACTATATAAAACACTTTACTTACCAATTACTATCTAAGATGTACTAATTTATGTTACAAATTTTAACAATTTACGAAAAAAATTTAAACAACATTCCATTGCGTTTGAATGTAAATGTGATCCGTGTCCTCTTCGAAATAAAATTTGTATGAATATCTTATGAGCACGTATGTGTGCGCAAAACTAAATGACAAATCGTTTCACTAATAACCCGTTTAAATAAGTAAATAAAATAGATGATTAAATGTGAATGTGCGAACCAAAAATGGGTGTTTACGCATTTCTGAAGAAACCGTGTGATGTTGTGGCTAATGCCATGCTTTTTCATAATTAAGACAACTCAACGAAAACAATAATTGATATGGTTGGATGATAATTGATATGGGAATGGTACAAGTAGATTAGTAAAGTAACTGCGAATACTCACGGTTGACTACCAAATAAACGAGCGCGTTAGCTTACTCTGATCGAGCTATCATACTGGGAATGTCTTAAAATGACTGTTCTTGACAGACATCCAACAAAAATAGGATTGAATTTCAATTACTCAAATTTCAATTTAAAACATTCATGTCTGCATAATTGCATAAATCACAGGCACACAGAATCGTCCTCAAATTTCTTTTGAAACTGTGAAATGTGAGCTCATATCGGCGGAGTATCAGCGTGTGCTGACACTTGGGCGATTTTATTAAAATTGAATTTGCCGAGTGAAAAAAATATTCTTGTCTATGCTTGGTTCCAGAATTACCATTCGTACAAACGACGCGTGAGACAAAGATTTGGGATACTGCACGATTAATTGAAGTTGAGTATAAAATATGTATTGAGAGTGGAATATTTATAATAGAATAGTGTATGTTTTGAAAGAGATAAAAAGGTCAACTTACTGTTTACAAAACTTATCATGGTAATTCATTAGCACGTTTCATATTGGCTTCTAGCATATGTATTTAGTTATTCATCACCACATTTTAAAGTCCGATAAAATAATTTTCCCCTGTAATATGACAATACTCGTATTTCTACAGTATTCTGTGTCCATCGAGCATGAAAATTATAGTTCTGCTTTGCATTTTCATCCTGAAGATAAAAATTAGTTTACTTGGACACGTGCGCAAATGATTGAACGATTTTTTGATTGATTGATGTTTCCGGGTGTGTCAACTGCTGTGGTCATTAGTCCCGTTAGTGTAGTGCATGTTTTTTCTGGGGAGATGGCGATGATCTTCCCCCGCTGGATGGCGAGATCCGGCGCCGACCTACCGTCGGCTAGTGAGGTTTCCCCCTAACCAGGACTCTCCCACCAGCGGGGCACCGCACCAGCCAGGACAAGCTAGAGCTTGTCCCGACTGGCGCAGTGCTCCGCTGGTCCGCTCCCGACCGGTTTCCCGGGATATGTGGTAGTGTAGTGCATGCTAGTGTAAGTGTGTGTGTAAGGGGAGAGGATAGGACAAGGAATGGGAAGGACAGATCGCGCGCGGTCCGTGGCCCGTTTGTTAGGGTACTGCTCCACATTCGCTGGGTTGATCGGAGAAACCACGGGAAACTATCGATCAGAGCAGCCGACCGCTAGAATTCTACTCCAGACAGCGACTGAATTCAACCTAGCTGAAGAGCTAGTGCCGAAAATCCTGGCGCCGTGGGGAGTGGGAACCTAGGACCTCCCGGTCAGAGGCGCCGCAGTGACATTCAGTTGACGCACTGAGCTACCGCTCCCGGTTTGAACGATTTGATATAACTGACGATTTATATTATTGTCAGGGTCTCATCTTTGAAAAGAAGCAACGACTTTTCTCTAGAATCACTTCTATTTTTATTTGAGCAACCAAGGTTTTTATCTAATCTATGAAATTATTACCTCGACGAAAAAACCTCTGCATCCAACACTGCGAAGTTGAATCTTATTTTATCCCGTCGATCGAACCTGCTGGTGGATCCGCAAAACTTCCCGCAGATGGCGCAGGGAGCCGGGTGCGCGAGCACTGGCCGAGGCGCCGGGTCCAGCGCCACGGGACGACCCGCCCCCGCCAAGGACGATCGACCGAAACGAAAAAAAGAAAGGCGAGAAGAGCTGGCGAGGCGGCGGCGGGATGCAAGTAAATTGAAAAAGGCTCCGGCTATGAATTTACGGCGCCCGACGTCGCGCCCGACGGACGGGAGCCTTCCTCGTCCGGCAGGCCGGCAGGCCGGCTGGCGGGCGCGCGGGCGAGTGAGCAGCGGGACGGGCCAGAAGGCGATCGGGGGAGCGAGCAGACGCGCTGGCAGGCGGGAGAACGAGCAATCAGCTGAGTGAGCATGTGATGGAGTGAGCGGGCAGGAGTGCTGGCGAGAAGGCGTGCGAGCTGGCGGGCAAATGAGTAGTCGGGCAGGCAAGCTGGCGGCGGGTAAGTGAGTGAGCAAACGGGAGAGCGGGCAGTCAGATGAGCGAGCATGCGAACGAGCAGGAGTGCGAGCATGCGGGCGAGTGAGCGGGGGCGGTGGCGAGCGGGCGGACTGGCATGCGAGTCGTCGGACAGTCGGCACCCGAGTGAGGGAGTCAGCGTTTGAACGAATCTTTGGGCGAGCGATGGATCTAACGGGCGATCGAGTAATCGGACTAGCAAATAGATGGTTCAGCTAGCAGGCAAACGAGTGGGTGAAGGAGTCGATGAACTAGTGGGTGAAGGAGTAGGAGGAGTGGGTGAAGGAGTGGGTGAACGTGTGATGAAGGAGTGGTTGAAGGAAGGAGTGGGTGAAGGAGTGGGTGAAGGAGTGGGTGAAGGAGTGGGTGAAGGAGTGGGTGAACGAGTGGGTGAACGAGTGGCTGAACGAGTGGGTGAACGAGTGTATGAACAAGTTGGTGAACGAGTTGGTGAACGAGTGGGTGAACGGGTGGCTGAACGAGTGGGTTAACGAGTGGGTGAACGAATGAGTGAACGAGTGGGTGAACGGGCGGTGGAACGGGCGAGGCAGCGAGTCGGCGTTCGGCCGGGCGTGCGGGCGGGTGGATGGGCTAGGGGCGGGCGGCGGCAAACCGCAGGCCGGAGCACCTCGGCAGGAGTGGCGGGCGGGGGAGGTGTGTGTGCGGGAGGCAGGTGCGGCTGATGAGCGGTGAAGCCCGGATCGTGAGCGGGCCAGCGCTGCACGCATTACCGCCGGAGTGCGTTCAGTCTGGATTTAGCTTCGCGGCACCCAGGATCCGCTTTGGTGTTCTCCGCCGGAATCCTCTCCGGCGAATTGACGACTTGAAAGGAAGAGTCGGCAACAAAGAGTTCAATTTTCGGAATTCACGTGACGAACATTTATACTATTTTTAGTGTTCGGTTATATTATTGCTTTGATTTTTAATAAAACGTATGACTACTGATGTTGAAGCACTGAATCAGATTTGTTTCTTCTTTTGATTGTTATATGTGTATTGAAATTTGACTCAATTGACATATGTGTATTGAGAAAGATGTTTGTTAATATTAAACTATCTGGGGTCAATGAGGTATCTACCACAATAGTATTAATTATAATTTTAATATGATTACATTAGCCAAACACGTGTTTCGGGAACACTCTTCCCATTCCCAGAATTTATGCTTCCGCTGCCACCACAGAATTTATTTTCTTAATATTGGTTGTCCATTAACTGTACTCTAAGCACGTGATCAGTTGCCTTTGAATTATCACATTAGCTCGCAATTAACACCTTGCAGATTCCCTCTGTATTTTAATTTGTTCTTTCTAAAGTTGTATTCAAGGCTTCTTCTGAAAATTGTGCCAAGAATGAAAGTTGCATAAAGGAACTTGCCGGTTCGCAAAACAAATTAATCAATTCCATGGAAGAGAGACGTGCCTCACTTTGTAGTAGAGTTGAAGAACAGTTTATGTGACATATTTTAATAATTTTGTATGTTGAGAATTTGTGGTTCAATTTGGCTTCAATTTATTTCCGAAGATATTATCGTATTGCGATGAGACTCAAAGGAGACCCAGAAAGATTTTTTCTTTCTCTGAAAGTTGTTATTTAAAGAATTACATTGTAGGCAAATGAGAAAGCGATGTGTAATCTCATTTGTGATAGCAATGAAAAGACACTTTTTAACTAAAATCAATTATTCAAATTCGAAAACTGATAGGAACTTTTATAAAAGAAATTATAATATTGCTTTTATAGTTGCGATATGACATTAATTTTGTACTAGTCAATTAAGATATCATGTCTGAATTCAAAGGGATATTTTATAAGTGATGGCCAGCATTGGTGTGAATATGAACGTTGTTTAGCCATAAAAGAGCAATTGTGTTCATTTTCTGATACCAAAACCAAAATATTATCACTAATGATAACTGGCACCGCATTTATAACATCAAATTAAGATAGAAATCTCATTCGAATTTCAAAACTTTAAATTTTTTCGAAATTATAAATGTATTCTTACCATTGCTTTTTCCTTAAAAACATTATTATTTATTGAACGAAAAAAATATAAATGATACAAATTAAATTAGTTACAATTAAAAAAACAATTACATAAAATGATAATTCAAACATTGAAGGTCTTAAAAACATGATAATTAATTTCAACAATTACACAAGAGATCTACAAGTGGTTGCAAACAAAATTTCGAGAAAGGATGCTGCAATTTTAACTAAGCTCTTGGATGATAAATAACGATAATAAGAATCCCCCCAAGCATTTCGAGTCGTATAAAATAATTTTGTGTGAAAGCTGAATCGGAGTGCAGTAAGAAACTTAGAAGTAGTATATGTATGAATGTATTTGGCGTAATTGCGTCGATAGTCCGACTTCGCCGGTCAGCTACCGGTGTGTCTCATGCCTGGGCCTAGTTAAATTCCCATGTTTGAGGGTAAGAGTTACATGACGCCAACATGACGTATTCTCTTCACCGTAAATGGCAAGATTCGCCTGCTTGACCTTTTCTTCGTTACACAGCTACAGAAACTGGGAACGATTTTATAAGAAAGCTACAACTTTAGTTTTGCCTCGACCGGGAATTGAACCCGGGGCCGCAGCACGGGACGCTAGTACGCTGCCCATGAGCCATCCCAAAGGCTAGAAGTAGTGCATGCATCGCTAAATAACCGTGAGACTTCAGTAGTCCCGACACATTTACAGCAACAACCTTGTAAAATAACTCATCAAAACGTCAAGTGTTCTGGTTTATTTTTACTGCACATAAATACGAAGGAATTGTGTCTTTTAAATACAAAGTTTATTGCATTACAAACATTACAACGGTAACATAACTCAATCTGAAAAATAACGTATGACCCTTTTACATTTAAAACGACCTTCACTTATTGAAGAAGTTCCTACAACACTTACGATCATCTCTGATAACAGATTCTCTGCGACGCTTTTTGTAGACTTAACTGATGTGGTGTAATCTGAATACACACGCATAAACAACTTGGAGAAACGTAAAATAACATCTTCATCAATGGCGGATCCAAGGGGGGGGGGCATGGGCGCCACGCCCCCCACCCCAAAAGGCCTAGAGTTTTCG
This sequence comes from Teleogryllus oceanicus, assembly GCA_964035755.1. Classification (NCBI taxonomy): domain Eukaryota; kingdom Metazoa; phylum Arthropoda; class Insecta; order Orthoptera; family Gryllidae; genus Teleogryllus; species Teleogryllus oceanicus. The sequence goes on along the minus strand of CAXIVR010000012.1, from coordinate 35,547,176 downwards.
TTTGTTTCCATTCTTTACTCAGCTAAATTAATTTAAATATTTATTTGTTTTAATTATGTAATTATTTAAAAAAATAATATTGTATAGTATTATATATGCACCACATAAATCGTATCCAAAATAAAAATATGTTTACTATTAAAGAAAAATCTATGATTAACCGGCCCCCCTTCCCAACCCCAGGTCTTCGACCACCCGGCGCGCGCGATCGGGATATTTGGCGTCATTCACGCCTCGTGGCGGCGGTCAGCGTTGTTCGCCAGAAAGCGTGAAGCGCGGCAGGTCGAGCCGGGCGGGCGGGCAGGAGGCGTCCATTCTCCGTGCTCCCGCATTTGTCCGCCGTAAAGGAGTTAGAGCGTCTTTTCCCGGCGGCCTATTACCCGGCTGAAAGGACGTCTTATGAATTAGAGGCTACTGAGTGGCAGCGGCCGCCTTTGACGCCGCCGCCGCCGCCGTCGGTGGCGGGCGCCTGGCCGCGGCCGTCGCCGCGCGCCGCCGCCCAGCGACCGCCCTCAAAGCCCCGCGCCTCAGCCAGGGCAGCGCCGTGCAACTGCAAGGCTCCGGCGAGCAGGTTGCATTCATTGAATTGAATTGAATTTGCTTTATTTTACGTGGCGAGACTCGTTGCTCTTCCGTCTGACCACGCAAATTTCCTTACACTGCTTTCACCAATCATGGGAGAAAGAAGGTATTACTTGGGTGACGAAACAGGCGATTCGAATTTAGCTCAGAGGCGTCATTTAGGTTTGAGAATCTTTTACATGCAGTAAATGTACTAACATGGGACAGCCGGCTTTACTTCCCCTCCGAAGGAAGGCGTACGAAGGATTTTTTTCGCCCTTAAAAATCCACGGCTTCGATCGGGTTTGAACCCGCAAACTTGGGTATAGCAGTCCGATACGCTAACCGCTACACCATCGCCGCCGCAAATGACCGCAGGGAGGCTCGCATGCCTGCAAAATCACACAAGAGATCTACAAGTGGTTGCAAACAAAATTTCGAGAAGGATGTTGACCATTTTAACCAAGGTTCTTGGATGATAAATAGCGATAAGAAGAATTTCCCCCCAAGCATTTCGACTCATAAAATACATTTCGTGAACAGCTCCACCGGAGATTTCTTTTTTATTCGATTTTTTGATTTTTTCGTGTTTCCGGGCGCGTCAACTGCTCTGGTCATTAGTTCCGTTAGTGTAGTGCGTGTTTTTTTCTCGGGAGATGTTGGTTATCTTCCCCCGTTGGTTGGCGAGATCCGGCGCCGACCTACCGTCGGCTAGTGCGGTTTCCCCCTAACCAGAAGTCTCCCACCAGCGGGGCACCGCCCCAGCCGGGACAAGCTCTAAGCTCCCGACCGGTCTGCCGGGATATGTGGTAGTGTAGTGCATGTTAGTGTAAGTGTGTGTGCGTGTAAGGGGACAGGATAGGACAAGGAATGGGAAAGAAAGATCGCGCGCGGTCCGTGGCCCGTTTGGTACGGTACTGCGCGGGCATTCACCTGGTGTTGATCGGTGAAACCACTGAAAACTACCAATCAGAGCAGCCGGCCGCAAGAATTCTCCTCCAGACAGCGACTGAATTCGACTTAGCTGAAAAGATAGTGTCGAAAATCCTGCCGCCGTCAGGAATCGAACCCAGGACCTCCCGGTCAGAGGCGCTGCAGTGAAATCAGTTGATGCACTGAGCTACCGCTCCCGGTTGCATCGGCCGAGCATGTAAGAAATTTAGAGGAAGTAGTATATGTATGTATGTACTTGGCGTAATTGGGTCGGTGCCGTGCTCCGGTGAGCAAATTCGATTAAACCACTGCTTGAAGGAATTTTCCACGAAACAGAGTGCAAAAATATCGAATAGAGAGGTTTAGGAAATATTTATTTTAATTACCGGTTAGGAATGATGATGATGATCATCATCATCATCGTCGTCATCATCATCTCATACCCGCAGATGTGAATAGTCGCGAGTGCAATTTCAACGGTCCGCTGTGCAGGACGAATTAACGATGAAGCATGAAGGAAGTTTCTACAAAAAATGTGAAAATTACAGAAAAGAGAGATTTAAGAAGTATTTACTTGAATTAACTTTTCGGAATCATCATTTTCATGATCATCATCAGCTCATTCTGCAGATATAAATGGTCGCGAGTGCAACTGCAATTCTTCGGTGCGCAGGTTCGATTAAATCACTGCGTGAAGGAAGTTTCTACGAAAAAGCGCAAAAATACCGAAGGTTTAGGAAATATTTATTTTAATAACCTGTTAAGAATTATCATCACCATCATCGTCATCATCATTTCATTCTGCAAATAAGGATGATCGCGAGTGCGACTGCAATTCTCCGGTGAGCAGGTTAAAGCGTGAAGGATACGAAAAAGCGCAAAAATACGAAGTTTGGAACATCTGCAATAGGATGATCGCGAGTGCAATTCCAATTCTCCTGTCAGCAGGTTTCCTGTCAGCAGGTCAGTTCGATTGCATGAAGGAAGTTTCCACGAAAACGAGTGCAAAAATATCGAGTACAGAGGTTTAAGAAACATTTATTTTAATTGCCGTTTAGGAATTGCCATCACTATCATCGTCATCATCATCATTTCATATCTGCAGATATAGATGGTCGCGAGTGCAACTGCAACGCTCCTGTGAGGAGGATGTAATCCATCGTGATGTATCTTCACATAATCACTGCGTGAATGTAACTTCATTTCCTGTGCACGTCTTCTAGAATTCAGTGGGAAATACAATTATTCAAATTATCGTTTCCATGTTGTCGCGGCAGGAAGTAATAAGAGCCAAAATTTATTGCTTATTTATCCTTGAAAATAGATTTTATTACATGGGAGTTTTTTTTGTTTTTTTTCTCCCTTTCAAAATTCAAAATTTATTGCTTATTTATTTTTGAAAATAGATTTTACTACATGGGAGTTTTTTTTTCCTTTCAAAATTCAAAATTTAAGTAGTATATGACTTAGTGTAGGGATCACAGAATTTTGAAAATGTGCACACAATTCACTTTTCCCCATAGCACGTCATACGCAGTTTTTAACTGCTTTTTGACGTAAAATAAATAAATAAAAATAAATAAATAAGAATGTTTCTACGACAAAGGGTGAAAAAAATGGAATAGAGGCTTAAAAAATATTTATTTTAATTACCTGTTAGGAACCATCATTATCTCATACCTGCAGATATGGATGATCGCGAATATTACTGTCATGCTCGAGTGAACAGATCGAATTAAGACACTTCATACAGGCAGGTTCTTTGCAAAAGAGTATAAATACGAGAATATCGAATGCAAGCAGTCTGGGAAATGTTTATTCCGATTGCTCGTTGGGAGTCATTATCTTCATCTTCATTAGCAGACTCCGAATCTAGATCACTAGATCATTGGGTATAAACCTTAGTTCTATACCAAAGAGATATGATGTTTTTACACGAACCGAAGAGATAGTTTTACACGGACAACATGTATATTTTCTTGCAAAGTTGCAACCAGTGCCTGTTTGATAGCATTATTTGAATTCGTCTAAATCGTTTGATCACGAGCGAGGCAACCTTCTTAAAGATCGGGCCAATCATGCTTTGCTCTCTGTTCACTAGTACAGCTACTGGAGCGTTACGAGATCAGTACGTAGACTCTTTATTAGAGATATTATTCCACTTCGCGACTTTCGGCGCAACATTCAAACGGATTCTAAATTTTTACTATTGAGACTTAGTAATTATTTTTCCGGGCCAAATCCAAACGAGAACATCCTCCAAAATCATCAGGAAGACGAGACCGAATATCCAAATCTGGATTTCAAGATCGTTGGTGAGAAATATTAGATATATTTCCAGAAGGATTTACTTCAAGGAGTAAGTTCTCTCTCTTGTCAATCTCAGCCAGTTTCAGGGAATGCCTAATTATTTGGAATCGTCTGAAGCAAGACATTAACAGTTTACACACCTTTTTATTCCAGGGAGTTTTATTCTTTCCCTTGAGTCTACCTGGCTTATGTTCCTATGCTACATCCGTTACACTTCACAACTTAATCCGACCGTTAGGCTGAGAGAGACTGCGCTGAGTAATCGTCGTGTTTTTTCACCCAATACTAGTTTACGGCACGAAGACGGTATGCAGTGCTCAAATGTAGACGGTACATAAAGATGATCGTTCATTCTTCACAATGCCAGTGAAATGATATGTGTAACAATATATCGGTTGTCCAGTGATGTTAGCCGCAGAACTTCCTTCTACCTCGGGTTTGAGGCATTTATCACTAATCACCATTAAATACTTCAGAAAAGTAAACAATTTTTTAAAGTTATTACTGGTTAAAATAGAGTTTTTATGAGGCGAAACTAATCAATTTCCTTGGGCATTTACAGATTATAACCGCAAATCGATAGTTCTTTTTCACAATTTTTTCACTTTTTCATACGCGCGTTATTCCGCTTAGACACATACTTAAGAAAGAGAACGAAATATGTCCTCTAATAAATTAATAAGTTGGGTTCATCCTTAATTAAAATAACACTTCAAATGAAAACGAACCCAAACTCAGGAGCTTTTGTTGTTGTTGTTGTTGTTGTTGTTGTTGTTGTTGTTGTTGTTGTTGTTGTTTAGGCAAAGTCATCCAGAATGCCTTTCCAGCAGAAAACGAAATATAATGAAAAGGTTATAAGATACTGAAGATAATTCTAAAACCCGCAACTCTGTGTCGTAATGTTTGAAACAGAAATAAACATGTCATTCCCTCGTTTGTTACGTATTTCTGAGAAAAGTTGCTCCTCGTAATGGTCTTTCAGACATCTTACAAAATGTTGAACCTGTTAAAAGATAAGAGAAACATAATTTTATACTTCACGAAAGAGTAACATTGTTACATTTGAGTAAACTCTATTTAGGATACCAAGAAAATACTCGAAATATATGATTTAGTGTAGGTATTTTGAATGCAAACACAACTAAATATGTAAGATCTAATAAATGTGTTCCTCTATCCAATAAGCGAAAATTCAATAAATCTTTCAATACGCTAAATTCTGCAAGTTATTTAAAAAAAAACATCCTTTCAATTTTGAGAAGATTGGCTTTATTTTACTATAAATAAACGTCATATGGTATAAATCGTGGATTTTTTGCACTAAATCGTATTATAACAATTATTTTCAATGTAAATTTGCACGTATGAGATTGGCCATTTTGCAGTAAATAAGGAAGCTGTTACGACTAAGACTGATCATCATTTAATCTACCGTTTAAAAACTACTAACGCAAATATATTCTTCTGGCAAACTTGAAAAAAGGCATTTTGATGCACATGGAATGATAAAAAATAGTTGTCAATATCGCGTATCCTTATGCGACCCAAACGTTTCAAAAAACCCGAAATAAATTTCTAAAACGACGGCAACTCGTCTTCTTTTTGAGTGAAAACGTGTAAAAATAGCTCGCACCATCCGCGTCATTTCACGCGTCGCTGATGAAAATTATGCAAACGACCCGAGGCGCGATGCAGCGTCGGCCGGGTCGCTTTGAAAACCGCAATGCAGTGCTGCTGCCGGTGCAGGAATCAGAAAAAGAAGATCGAAGGAGGCCGGGACATTTACGAGCGGACGTGTTTCTGTGGCTCCATTACACGACACGAATTAGCATTAAAACAAACGAGTGTTTTTAGGAAGGGAAAATTGTAGGTTGGGAGCTGGCGCAGGTAGCGGCGGAGGCGCGGTGGTGTCCGGGGGCGGGTAGGGCTTTTGACACGGCCCTCGGCAGTGTCGTCCTGGAGGGCGGGCCGACGGCTGGGGACGTTTCGTCCCTTTCATAAGTCACCACCGACCGCCAAGCGGCGTAAAGGCGGGCGGTCGAAGGGTGTCTTCCAGCCAGTCCCCTGCCTCCAAAGCGATAATTTCAACTTCTCCAGCTCCGTAATCGGTGTGATAATGTAGAATGTGTGATGAGTGACTACAGACGGGAGCTGATGAGCGGAAAGTATACCGGCATTATTTACGCTTCCTGAGATGAGGCTAAGGGATAATTTGGGTTTCTAATGATACACATGAGTTTGTTTATGCGGGCAAATAGGGCGTTAAGTATAATGGTTCATGTTCATTGTGGCTATGTGTAACAAGTTGATCAAGAAGAATAATGTTTAACGAAATTTAGCATAAAATGTCATTTCCGACGCTAATTTAAAATCTTTTTTAATAGAAAATCAGAAGATCAACTGAATGCGTAATGAACGTTCTAAATATTTGTTAACGAGGGTCTAATGACACTACTTTCTATATGTTTACGTGGATATTCGTGATGTATAAGTCGTTACAAAATATTTTTATTTCATTTTGATATTATTAAATAAAAATAATTTTGTTTATTTTCTTATTACAACTAATCAGAGAGTATGTAATGCCGATTCAGAGTACTCAATCACCATCGTCGGAGGAGAATCAAGAACATCGTCTTAACTCCGTAATTCACAATTCAGTTTTATTTTTCACTGAGAATAATGAATTTTTTAAAATAACATAAAAAGGAAAGACTGCAATATTCACTATTTAGGGATTTATTTCGAGAATAATTATTTTCAAAAAAAATTGTGGAGGATACTTCCATTTCATTACTCGAATTAATAAATTAATGGCAATTTTATTTCAAATCTTCAAAATAAAACTTGGATTTAAAACAAACCTGATGAATTTTCCTGAATATTACACATAAATGCGTCAAATTATTAAGTATAACATTTTGAAATAATTTTGGAAAAATAATTTGTCTCAAATGTGTCATTATAAAGTGTAAAGATGAATTTTCCTTAATATTAAACATGCTAAAAAATTAAATGAATTTGATTGAAGTTTTTCAATGCATTTCTCGACCTTTCTCAAAACACGAGTTTATGACTCTGTACAATCTTTGACATTATTTAACACTCGTGAATTAGCAACAGCTGACCATAACTGGATCTCAATTTCTCATCTTGACTTCTACTCGTATCTTCTCTCTCTCTCTCTCTCTCATTTTTTAAATTTTAAGTAGTATATGACTTAGTGTAGGGATCACAGAATTTTGAAAATGTGCACGCAATTCACTTTTCCCCATAGCACGTCATACGCAGTTTTTAACTGCTTTTTTGACGTAAAATAAATAAATAAATAAATAAATAAATAAAAACGCTTTATGGGATGACCGAAGCAAACCAAAACACTTTGGGCCACCTTCATGGACGGAGGCTGTGGCGGTCGCCCGCAGAGGCTTCTCTGGGTGGGAGTGTGGGTGGAACCGCAGGCAGCCGCGGCTGGGGCGGCTTTCTCCGCGGTGTCGTCACACGCGTGGGAGAAAGGGCGCGGCAAAGGAGGCAGTGCGGTGGCAGGGCGCGAGCGGGACACCAGCGGAGAGGCGGGCGGGGGCGTGAGCGCGGGCGAGGACGTGGGCGGAGGTGCAGGGTGGGGTTTGATTGATTGATTGTTTTCGTGTTTCCGGGCACGTCAATTGCTTTGGTCATTAGTTCCGTTAGTGTAGTGCAGTTTTTCCTCCGGAGATCGAATCCGCATGCCCCTATTTCAGGTAGCCAGGGCCAAACCAGATCACGTAAGGAGAGGACAGGCGGGGAGCGAGGACAGATCGCGCGCGAGTCCAGGGTAGGATTATTGTTGATTGCTGTTGATCGGGCACGTACAATTGGACTACTGTCATAGAAACCGATTAGTTTATCCGACTGTTTTTCCTACAGGCTGAAAAGATGTCTGAAAACCATGCCCCGTATTTCGAACTAGACTCTCGGAGAAGCGGAGACAACAGTATGGAGAGACAGCTGCGGTCGCCCGAGTAATGTATCGCCTGCGACCACTTTAAAGATTTTAGTTGTGGCCGTTGAGGCCTTACAATTGGGCACCCCACTTCTAGAAACAAGGTTTACCCGCTTTTTCCTTACCAGGGCCTGCAATAAGAATGTTCCTGCAGAAAATTCCCCGTTTTTCCGCAGCATTACAATACTTCTCTTCTGACGGAGAAAGGGAGAAAAAGTAAAGGGAGAAGTCTTGCAGAGTTTGAAGAATGGAATTCATAAACTTGAAAAATTTCTCGAACGTTTAAAATTTAGAATTTCTTGAAATTTACTTCATTTAATGAAGTGCACCAGAGTCTCATTCTGGAGCTCCTTTTTCGTGTTAAACGAGATCTGTTGTAAATCCTCTCCCTGATTTTGTTTTCCCTTCGCGTGCGTCATTTTAGTATAAGAAAATGTGCGTGATATTATGGTGCATATTTTATCGCGTCAGGCTAGTTTCAAGTCGTTAGACTACATTTTATTCGACAGCGAGTACTCTGAGCTTTCTTCTTCTTCTTCTTCTTCTTCTTCTTCTTCTTTTTTTGTTGTTCTTCTTCTTCTTCTTCTTCTTCTTCTTCTTCTTCCTTTCAGGGATTAGGCATGAATGTCTGTTCCGACTTCAGTTGCACTTCAACTCCATCTATTCCTGGGCCTCCCGACATCTCTCCTACCCTTCGGTCGGTATGGCATCACTAAGCGTGGAATTCTTTCTTCACCCATTCTTCCAATGTGATGTCTCCATGATTCTCTGTATTCCTCTATCTTTACATTTATATTATGTATATCCAGTTCTTTACGGATATCTTCGTTTCTTATGTATCTTGTTTTATGCAGCCTTTAACGTTCCTGAGAAATCTCATTTCCGCTGCTTGGATTTTACTTTTATATCTCTCTTTTGCTATCCACTCGCAACATAGTAACATAAATGGAAGGGTTCAGGAAATAAAGAGTTGAATGTTGACGTAAAGACAAGGCAGTGAGTAGTCATCAGAGTTCATCAACCACCAGTCATTAGGCGTCAAAGAGAAATATATCTTGTAAATTCACTTTTAAGAAAGACAATTCAAAATTTTTGGTAGAAATTTATTTTGTCGGTTATGTTTTCAGGTATAGCCTCCGTCAAGTTGCTGAACCTTTCATGTAAATTTGCTGCGCATAATGCCAAGAAAATTAATTTGCCGGCGACGAATATCATGTTGATATATTTTGACAACAGATTCAATTTGGTTTGTTGAACATTTAGTATAATGAAAACGTTTTCTTGCGGTTGGCTGCACATTAATTAGTTCCATCTCGTTGCGACATAATTTTTCACATTCTAGAGGATTCATACTTTTCTCAAATTGCCTAGAATAACGAGGTTATGAGTCAAATAATACTCTACGTTTCCGTGTTTTATTATGTCTTTTTTTAATGTTAATATTTTGTGTTTATTACTTCCTCGGTACACGCAAGTAATGCTGACTAGCGTATTTGTCATCAGAAAGGAAGGACGAAGGATTGGTTTGCATTGCACAACTCTAACCAATGAGGGAGAAAATGACGCGATGGTTACTCAAACGCCGGACAAATGTCATTTATTACAATTCTGTTACCTCACGGTTCTTTCACCTGTCCTTAAAGTTTATGTCAATTGTCATTTCCAATTAATGATAGCTGTGAGTAACCAAACTTGGGTTGGCTCACGCGTTATACACTAAAAGTGAGGGACAAGGGGAAGAATGAAGTGGGTCGAGAAGAGTGGGGCCATACGGTCCGACAAAGTGAGCGGGTATGAGTCAGGTCGAATAGTGTTGGGTCCGAGCGGGTCGATTGATTGATTGATTGATTAATTGATTTTTCGTGTTTCCGGGCGCGTCAACTGCTTTGATCATTAGTCCCGTTAGTGTAGTGCATGTTTTTTCTCGGGAATGGCGGTGATCTTCCCCCGCTGGATGGCGAGATCCGGCGCCGACCTACCGTCGGCTAGTGGGGTTTCCCCCTAACCAGGACTCTCCCATTAGCTCCCATTATCGGACCGGGATCGGTAGCTCAGTGCATCAACTGATGTCATTGCAGCGCCTCTGACCGGGAGGTCCTACCTTCGATTCCTGACGGCGACAGGAATTTCGACACTAGCTTTTCTGCTAGGTCGAATTCAGTCGCTGTCTGGAGGAGATATCTAGCGGCCGGCTGCTCTGATCGGTAGTTTTCCGTGTTTTTTCCGATCAACACCAGGCGAATGCCGGAGCAGTACCCTACTAAACGGGCCACGGACCGCGCGCGATCTGTCCTTCCTATTCACTGTCCTGTCCTCTTACCTTACACACACACTTACACTAACATGCACTACATATTCCACATATTTTGGGAGACCGGTCGGGAGCTTAGAGCTTGTTCCGGCTGGGGCGGTGCCCCGCTGGTGGGAGAGTCCTGGTTAGGGGGAAACCCCACTAGCCGACGGTAGGTCGGCGTCAGATCTCGCCATCCAGCTGGGGATGTTCACCGCCATCTCCCGAGAAACAAACATCCACTACACTAACGGGACTAATGACCAAAGCAGTTGACGCGCCCGGAAACACGAAAAAAAAACCATACCATCGGGGAAGTCGAGAGCGTACGTACGAGTGAGGTCGGAGTGATTCGAGTTAGATCGAGTCGGGTGGAAATAGAGGAGTCGAGTGGAAGGGAGGTCAGAATGAGTCATGTTGGGGCAGTGGTGGTTCGCGCCCCCAAAATTTTTTGGTTTCCCAAAATAATGGCATGGGGGGGTACTTTTATGCAGACTGGCATAAAACGAATTTATAATTTTCGGAAGTTTTCTGCACTTACGTTTATTTAGGGTGCTGATTTTTATGAAAAACAATCGCATTCCCAAATACCAGTTATCGTTACTAAAAATTCTTAGAAAACACCATTTCTACTTACCTATTTGGTAGTTGTAATTTATAACTTTCTTGCATGTACAACGAATGTACTGTAAGCCTAGATTCAAGGAAATTATTTTAATTGGTGGCGCTATTTGTGGCGCGATTTGCATACTGACTTGTCGCAACAGTTTCTAGGCTGTGTTTACATCAAGGTCGAACGTGGGTGGGGTCCTGTCCTCTGTGATTAGTTGACTAACATAATTGAAATATGTGCCAACCCTCCCTCCGTTCATAGTCAATAGTTTTTCATCACCTTTTCTTTTGCATTGTGGGTCCCGGATAGAAAAGCGGGGTAAAGCATCACACATGGAGTACATGCGAGGATTCTCTAGCGTCAGATTTGCAATTAGTGCAAGAAAATTATCGAGTGATTATCACTAATGTGAGTAATTGTGAATTCCATAAATGTGCAATGTATCTAACTAAAATATATCAATACCGAAAGAGCCGGTTGTAATGCAATCATGCTAGAACTGTCATGAGCAACCACTGGATTCGGAATAGTTTGTTGGAGCGATGTCCGAGCGGAATAGGGCAGCGAAGGGAGGGGAGAAGCGCAGCTAGGAAGTGCGTGAGGGTGCGGGGAAGAGCGTGGCGAAGCGGGATAGAACGAGGGGGAGCGAGGTGAGAGGCAGCGAGGTGGATTGAAGTGGGGAAAAGGGGGCGGTTGGCCTGGGGCGGGGCGGGCGAGAGAGGCGGAAGGAGGGGGGGACGAAGAGGGGGCCGAAGACGAAACGGGGGAAAAGCTCCGTGAGTCGTATTCCGTAAGTCGGAATGGATCGGGGCGAGACGAGAGAGTGCGGAGAGAGCGCCGTAAGTCGTATTCCGTAAATCGGAATGGATCGGGGCGGGGCGAGAGAGTGCGGAGAGAGCGCCCTTAAGGCGTATCGACTTAATCGTATTCCGTAAATCGGAATGGATCGGGGCGGGGCGAGAGGTGCAGAGAGCGCCCTTAAGGCGTATCGACTTAATCGTATTCCGTAAATCGGAATGGATCGGGCTGGGGCGAGAGGGAGAAAGCTCCGTAAATCGTATTCCGTAAGTCGGAATGGATCGGGGCGGGGCGAGAGTATGCGGAGAGAGCGCCGTAAGTCGTATTCCGTAAGTCGGAATGGATCGGGGCGGGGTGAGATGGAGCGGTGCGGGGTAGGGTGGGAGACTGTGAGGTAGAGAAGCTGCATAGGCGCTGGTGGAGCAGCGAGGAGTAGCGAGTGTGACGGATCGGGGCGGACGAGACTGTGCGGGGCGGGGTGCGCTTGTAGCGCCGAGTGCGTCGGGCGGGGGCGGGAGGGGTCGGAAGGGGGAGGGGCGGGGGAGGAGAGATGCGAGGAGCGCCTTATGCGCGGAGCGGGCGGAGGAGGCAAGACGGAGCGGAGGGGGGAGGGTGAGGCCGAGTGGAGCAGTAGCATGCGAAGCGGAGAAGTCTGATCTAGGCTGTCGGGGTGACGCCGCGTCGAAGGCTGAGGTGCCAATGTTTCCAGGGACATATCGCGGTCCTCTTCAGGGCTGTACAACCCTGGCCGCGGAAGCCTACGATATCATTGAAGCAGAGAAGTCGCTAGTACGCGCTGGTTGTTGGCGCGGGGATAGCCGAGTGCGTCCACCGGGAGCGGTAGCTCAGTGCATCAACTGATATCACTGCAGCGCCTCTGACCGGGAGGTCCTAGGTTCGAGTCCTGACGGCGGAAGGATTTTCGACACTAGATTTTCAGCTAGGTAGAATTCAATCGCTGGCTGGAGAAGAATTCTAGCGGCCGGCTGCTCTAATCGGTAGTTTTCTGTGGTTTCTCCGATCAACACCAGGCGAATGCCGAAGCAGTACCCTACCAAACGGGCCTCGGACCTCGCGCGCGATCTGTCCTTTCTCTTCCTTGTCCTATCCTTTCCTCTTACACACACTTTAACATGCACTACATTACTACATATTCCGGGAGACCGGTCGGGAGCTTAGAGCTTGTCTCGAATGGGGCGGTGCCCCGCTGGTGGGAGAGTCCTGGTTAGGGGGAAACCCCACTAGCCGACGGTAGGTCGGCGCCGGATCTCACCATCCAGCGGGGGAAGATCACCGCCATCTCCCAAGAAAAAGCATGCACTACACTAACGGGACTAATGACCAAAGCAGTTGACGCGCTCGGAAACACGAAAAAAATCAATGAACAAAACCGAGTGCGTCTGAGCCGGGCGGGTGAGAGTGTGTGGGGCGTGCCCGCGCGTGGGCTGAGCGGCGCTGCGGGGGGCCGGGCGTGCGCGCGGGTGACGCAAGGGGGCGGGGAGAGCGAGGGCTGCGTGCGATGGGCTCCAAGGAGAGCGGCACCGCTCAGGGACGGCCACTCTGTTCCGTTAAGGCTCATTCACAATGCAATCACAAACATAAGCATAGCACATAGACATAGACATTAACATAAGCGAAGATTTGGCGTATTCACAATGTCGAACATAAACATAGGCAAAATAAGTGTTTCTATTGGCTATGAGACATTCTAGGTTACTATTGGTTGGATATGAGAATCGATTTTGAGATTTCAAAACAAATACGACAAACACAACCACGCAGCACACGAATAGTTCGCCAACCGACTTCGATATTCGATTTTGAGTTATCGAACTGTGATTGGCTCATTCCTTATGTCTGTCATAAGCATATGCACAGAGGCTTGAAGCTTGCAAGCTCTTAAGTTAACGTCTTACGTGTTATGCTTATGCGAACACATTGTGAATGTGTCCACTTGTAGACGTAGTCCTAACTTTTATGTTAACGCCATGCTTATGCTTATGTTTGCATTGTGAATGGGCCTTTAGTCGCGCTTATGCCGTACACAGTGAAGAACCTTGCCTTCGCTTCCTCTCCGGTAAATTAGTTCATTGATGAAGTATGTGCCGGTAATGTTCGCTTACACAGCATTATTATCATTCAAACATAAACCTCGTTTCAAAGAGCTGTTGAACACCACCTTTAAAAACGCCTAATTTGAGTTAGTGCTATAACCTAAATTAAATAAAATCTAAAAACATATTTATCTTCACTGGAACAAATAGGAACATACTTAGCTCTGGTCTACCTAGCCTCAATGAGTAGGATATTTGCATTATTAAGTCATTGTACTACCAATACATCTCCATGAAAAAGGTTGAATGAAAGAGAGAAGCTTTTAAATATTTTTATTTACTTATGACATTACCAACATTGATTCATATGACTGCGATTTCCTTACGCAGAACTTGATTAAATTTATTTTGCCCTGTCACTTGAGGTTTTTCAATATCAACACGAGTTTTTTTCTCTTCTTCTCTATGCTTTCAAAGTATTATAGCTCATGTAAGTCTCATTTTCTTTTAAATGTAGTGTTCACCCATAATATGCGGGATGAAAGAGGGTAACGTTCAATATTTAGAGATGTAGAAAACCAAACCTTTTCTCTCACTATAAACTTTTCAAGGAATGTTTCATTCATCTTCACTACTGCTTACCACGTTGATTTCCAAGTTTTAAATCAATGGTTCCGAAAATCTCACATAAGTAAAATATTTATTGCAAACAGATAAATGTGGAGGAAAAAAGTGACAAAAAAGGGAAGTGAATAACAGAGTTGAAAAGAGATAATAAATGGGAATATTTCACTGAACTAGGTCTTCGGATAGTGATCAATGATTTTATCATCCTTCAACATAAATCAGTTTTCCTTTTACGTTTGTGAAACGGCGATGTAAAGTACAAGATCAATAGCTCTTATGACATATGCTAATGGACGCTCGCCGCAACATCGGTCTGACTCACCAGGGTGATGTCTAAGATGGATTTCCATTTTCGAAGGAGTACTCAAGGCCGGGCCCAATACACACCCAGAGTCACTGCAGAACCAACAAGACAAGCATGCTTGACTAAAATGTTTTTGCATTACATGTCTATGTTGGATATGGATAATGAGTTTGGTTTGGTTTGGTTTTTTCGTTTTTACGGGCGCGTCAACTGCTTTGGTCATTACTCCCGTTAGTGTAGTGCAGGCTTTTTTCGGAAGATGGCGGTGATCTTCCCCGGCTGGATGGCGAGATCCGGCGCCGACCTACCGTCGGCTAGTGGGGTTTTCCCCTAACCAGGACTCTCCCACCAGCGGGGCACCGCCTCAGCCGGGACAAGTTCTAAGCTCCCGACTGGTCTCCCGGAATGTGTGGTAGTGAAGTGCTCATCCAATGTTGTGCTGTATGTGGAAGTAAAATGTTTGTGAGGAAGGAGTGATTGGAGCCTCTCTTGGAAGTTCCGGCAACCTTAGAAAACCATAATCCAAGTAATGCATTGAATTTCTTTTTGATAACAATTCAAATAGGATTAGTACTTAATAAAATTACGAAAAATCGTAACAATTTTTATCTGGACTCACTCAACAATGTTATTAATGTAGAAAAGGTGAACATAATTATTAACCAAGCAGGCATGGATAGCGAGACTGAAGGGCAGTAGCTACCTCGACTCGAAGGGTCGCGGGTTCCAATCTTGCCTGAGGCAGGGATGTCTGGGTGTGTTCGTATTGTTCTTACGTTAGTCCGCTCTACAGTTACAGCAATTGTAGTGGTGGCTATATGAATCAAGTTGTTAAAAATCGAATTAAAAGATCATTTACCAAATTGAAATTTGTCAGATTTTTCAGTACACGCTTCTTAATTGCAATTATGTACGAGTGGTCTATGAATATTTCTGATCCCACCAAATGGCCAAAAAAGCTCCGGAATTTAGCCGATCAAGGGGACAGCTTAGCAGACAACAGCGTTCCCAGTCTCCGTGCGGGCGGAACATCACACGCAAGTCGAGCGCCGTAAACGACGCGAGGCGCAGGGCACTTAGGCGCGAGGGGTGAGTGTGTCGCCGCTGGCGCGGAGGGGGCAGAGGGGCCCCCCGGGTGCGCGGGCGGCGGGCGCGGCCCGCGGTCGGGGCTATCACTTACTCCGCCGCCGCACACGCGCCCGCCCCACCGCCCACGCCCCGCCCCGCGCGCGCAGTCGCGGCCTGGCGCGGTCGCGCGCCCGCTAATGCCCTCGCTTTGGACACCCGCCGCCCCGCTCCCACCGCCCCCACCGACTCCTCCCCACCGCCCCCGCCCCCGCCCACCGCCCCGCCCCGCACCGCCTCACCGCCCCGCCTCATCGCCCCCGCCTCATCGCTCCCGCCTCATCGCTCCCGCCTCATCCGCCCCCGCCTCACCCCCCCGCCTCACCGCCCCTGCCTCCCGCCCCGCCTCACCGCCCCCGCCTCACCGCCCCGCCTCACCTCCCGATCCACCTCCCCGCCCCTAACCCCACCGCAGCCCTCCCCGCCCCACCTCCACGCCCCCCGCCCCGCCCCACCTCCCCGCCCCCCCGCCCCCTAACCCCACCGCAGCCCTCCCCCACCGCCCCCGCCGCCGTTGCCTCCACACGCGCAGTCGTGGCCCGCTAATGCCCTCGCTTTGGACACCCGCCGCCGCCGCCGCCGCGGGCGGTCAAAGGCCCGTTGCCGCCGCCGCCGCCGCATACTTCTCTTAATGTCCCGCCGCGCCGCCCGCGCCTCTTCATATTTCCCCCAACAGCGCGCCGCCGTGCGCCTCCCGGGCAGGTGTCGGGCGGGACGAGGAAGGCCCGGCCGGACAGGACAATGTCCAATGATGTAAACCAGACACCTCGGGAAAATTTAATAGTTTCGTCTATAAACTAAACGTTTTGGGAAGTACTTTCTTGTTCATGTTCAAAGCGGCCTACGAACCGGTCAAAACCGCTACATGCTCAAAATATTCACCTCGCTGGGTGAAGAGCTGATGAGTTGTTCGTTGGGATCGAAATTCGACAGCAGATGTGGTGTGGAAGGCATGAATGACTTCCTTCCCCGTAAAAAAGTAAAGAAGAGACACCTGAATTGACCGTCTGTAATATACGATCTACGTGTATGAATTGTACACAGAGAACATTGTAATAGGATTAATTCTGCGTATCTCACTTTCACGAGCATGTCTCCAAATTTGAATTTCCATATCAGATGTAAAAAAGAGGGAAAATGAAACACTGAATTACTCGTTGAAATTTTTAAATTTTCTATACAGGTTTTATTACTGGTACATTGGATGCTGAATAAAGCACGTATAAATGGAATTTTACGACGAAAGAAGCAAATACATAAGGAAAAAATTGTATTTCAATTAAATAAAAACACAATTTTTCCAGTTAATTTTCAAAAAATGATGCTCAGTACTAGTTCATCGGTGCGATGTAAGTTTCTTTCAGTATCACACATGCCGGAGCTAAAACGAAATATAATACGTAGCATTTGAGTTCAGGTCGACATATCCTCAAGCTTCCCCAAGCAGTTCTCTCCAGCCCTCTCCGTCCATCCGCGTTTCCCTCACGGGCGGCGAACTTCCCACGTCACTCACCTAAACAAAAGACAATTACCGCGCGATACCCATCGATTAATTTCGAGCATTCTCGCGCGTGGCGCTGCCGCGGCATGGAGCGAGCGCAGCGTCCAGCGATCCGCGGGCGCGCGCGCGGCCCGCCCGGCGCTCTATTACAATATCGATGTCTCGTTATCGAAGCGGGTGATCGCCTAATGAAGGGCCGCGCGCGCCGGCCCGTGCACCCGATCGGCGCTTCCCGAAACGCGGGAAGAACAAAGGCGCGGAGAGCGGGGCGTGGGGGGCGGGGGGGGGGCGGGGAGAGCGCCGGCGAAAGACGTTAGGGGCGTGCGCTGGGTGAAGCGGTGGTGATGGGGGAGAACGGCGACGGTGGTGATGTGGGCGGGGCCGGGGAATCGACGAGGGCGCGGATGAGTGGGTGGGTGGATGGTTGGTGGGGGCGTTTGTGGTCGAGGGAAGGTGAGGACCGGCGAATGACGTATGTATGAAATAGGCGTGTAGAATGGATGAAGGCTGTATAATTCAAGAGCTAGAATATTTTGTCATATTAATCAGTAAAGCAGTAGAATAAGAGAAAATGCATCGGGAATGTGGGCGGACATCGGTGCCATCCATCAGTAAATTGGGGCGGGTACTTCCTCCAAATCAGGGTTAGCTGACTAGTTGCGCAGTTTAGGAGGATTATTTGAGTTCGAGGCTTGTATCGGGTATGAGAAAAATCTCTAGGCAGCCTGGAGAGACAATTTTTAAGTATTCAGAGTAAAATGTCTTCATACAGAGCAGTATGTAGGAAAAATTCTGTGTCTAAACGTGTCAAGACTAATCCAAGACTTCTGAAAGGGTTTTTGGAAAACCAGTCAGAGGTGAGTAAATAGACCAGTACACACGTACAAATAGGAATGACAAAGCGAAAAAGGCGTCTTTTCTCTAGGCAATACAACGTGACATAATTAATGCCAACAAACAAAACCTGACGAAAAATATAACTTATAAAGATAACCTGATAAAAATGAGTTACAGGTCATTTCCATAAACCTCTCCACAAGTAAATGTAAACCGTATCTGGTAATTATAGGTATACTTGAATCCAAAATTCCTCACTTGCAGGGAAGGGTAAGGAGTTCTTATGTGCTCGTGCGTGTGCGTCGTGGTTGGGTACGTGTGTCCGAGTGTGGTGACCGGAAGTCTCGGAGGGCGTTCTCGGCAACGCAGCCTTCGCCCGTAGAGTGATTGATGGAGGCGACGTCTAAATCTCCGCGGAGGTCTGGCAGCGCGTCGGAGCCAAATGATTTGACCGGCATTCATCTCTCAACTTTCCACTGCCCCTTAATGAGTTACCCTGCTGCATGTTAAGTCGCGATGACACCTGATTGAGTTTTGATTTTTTTGTGTTTTTGTTTTTGAAGTGAAACTTATTTTTCTCTCGTTAGAATAAGGCGACACACTGAGAAATAGGTGCCTTACGAATAATCCAACGCTCGTTTTCTGACTAAACCACGCGTCGAAATCGAAAGGTTGCACGACATTTTCGTATTCCTCTTTGGAGTTGGATTCTTGTTGATTTTTTCGTGTTTTTCGGATTTCAATTGACGAGAAACATGCCCAAAAATTGTCAAATAATAGTCGCGCTAATATAAGAAAATACTTTGCGATGATTCGACTTAGTTTCTCATTTTAGTTCCGGAGTCGTCAGTTGGCTGTGGAACGCCATCGTAGCAGATTTTCTTTCTTTAATTTTTCTGCTAGGGATTATTATTAACAATACCGAAAATATTACGCAACTGCACTTAGTCGTAAATGAAATAGAGCGCACATGGAGTGTCGTGCAAATCTTTACCCTACAAAATATTAATTTGTCAAACAAAATTTTTATTCCATAACATTGAAGTTTCAATTGTAACGTGCGTGGTGACCATGCACCCTCATTTTTTGAAAATGATTAAAGAAATGTACACCTGTTATGGGCGAAGTCATAGGCTTCCTCGGCCGGAGTCATGCAAATGATCATGATTGTCCAGGTTAGCCCGCGAAAAGGCTGCAGTTCCGAGATTTTGACCATCTTGTCGTGGTCTTCCTCAGGTCTGGTCCGCCGGCAGTGCTGGTCTGTAGGCTGATCTGTGGCTACAGCTGGTCTTAGGCAGACCGAAGGGGTGTCACCCGGACAGCCAAATCATTTGCACATGTTATGAGTAGTGAGCTTCCGCGGCCAGTCTCGCAAATGATCTTGACTGTCCGGGTGACGCCGCGCCGAAGGCTGTGGTGCCGACGTTTCGACCGTCTTGACGTGATCTTCCTCTGAGCTGGTCTGTCGACAAGGCAGGTCTGGAGGCAGACCAGCCCTGAGAAATGTCAAAACAAGATGGACGAAATGTCGGCACCACAGCCTTCGACGCGGCGTCACCCGGACGGCCAAGATCATTTGCACATGTTATGAGTAAAGTCGAGGCTTCCGCGGCCAGTCACGCAAATGATCTTGGCTGTCCGAGTGACGCCGAGCCGAAGGCTGTGGTGCGGACGTTTCGACAGTCTTGACGTGGTCTTCCTCTGATCTGGTCTGTCGACAAGGCAGGTCAGTAGGCACACCAGCCCTGAGAAAGGTCAAGACAAGATGGGCGAAACTTTAGCACCACAGCCTTCAACTCGGCGTCACACGGATAGCCAAGATTATTTGCACCTGTTCGGAGTGAAGGGGGCACGGGTCGATTCTTTTGTGGTCGTGGGGAATCAGAGCCAGCGCGGAGGCCGGAACTAGAGTCCCTGGATACTGAGAGTAGCGCATTCCTTTGTGCCACGAGTGCCGCCATTTTATATCCAATTGAATTAAGCGGTATTGCGGGTGATTTAGGAACCACAAACTACCAAAAACCAACGATAATATACTCGAAATTCCTCATAATGCCTTCCATTGTTATCATTTCTCCTTAACTCGTGAATTCGGCCTTTTGGGGCTATCGAGTGAAAGGATATTAAATGGCGGCCGCGTTCGGGTTGCGCTACTCTCTATATCTAGGGACTCTAGCCGGAACAAAAGGCGAGCGCGGCGTGGGGTCGACGCCGGCCGTCCGCGGTCAGGCGAGGGCAGCGCTGGGAGGGAAGAGCGAGGGGCTCTGGGCCGTCTGCTCTCAGCGCTCGACTCTGCCTATACCGATCATCTCCACCTGCGCCGCTTGCCTACGTCCTCGGCCTTCTATTAAGTTTTTATTGATTTATTCATGTTTCCGGGCGCGTCAACTGCTCTGGTCATTAGACCCGTTAATATAGTGCATGTTTTTATAGTATTACGTTTTCGGTTGTTTTTTAAACACATTTATTAATTTTGGAAGGTTTACATCGATCAATACAATTACTTTACAGATGTATTATTTCAGACTTATTCTAGTTAAAATATCTAAGCTAACTTAATCTATACGTTGAAGATGATACTCTAGGGAAGAACCTCGGGGTTAAGAATCATGGTTCGCTAAAATTTTGAGGAACGCTTCAGAAGGGAATTTTTTATTGGAGTGTGTGTTGGATTTTTTGGTAGTTTGTAATTGAATGCTGCTGGTATGTCTGTTAGGTTTTGGTAGAAGTTCTGTGATATTTGTGCTATTTGGTTTATTATAGTATTGATGTTTAATTCTGAATGAAGTTGTTTATTACTTATGAATCAGGGGGCATTTGTGATTAATCTTAAATATTTATTTTGCATTACTTAAATTTTATTGACATTTGTGGGGGCTGGTTTGTCCATATGGGGCATGCATAAAGCAGTAGTAGTCTGATTATAGTTTGACTGTTTGTGTATGAAGGGATTTGTGTTTGTTGATTAAGGGCCGGAGTTGGAATAATTTATTTCTTGCTTGTTTAATTTTGATATCTATGTGAATTTCCAGGTTAGTTTTGTGTCCAGATGAAGTCCTGAGTATTTTATGGGTTGTCATGGTGGGGTCCAGGTGATAGGGGAACGTTTTCACTGCTCCTGTTTTCCTACATCGACCGTGTCCGCTACTGCCTTCGTCTTCGCCAGATGCCTCCGACTTTGCCGTTCTTCTCCTCCTTCGCGGAGTGATTGCGTCTTTCACGCAATTCATATCACCTTCGTTCGTCTTCGCTTTGCCTCTATCTTCGCCACAGCCTTCACTGCTCGCATTAGTCTTCGCCCACACTGACCTCCTTTTGTCATTCACCATCTTCACTTTTCCAATTTTAATTTTTTCCTTTTCCCCCCCTTCGCCAATCGCTCCCGTATCCCTTCCCTTTTTTTATATTCGTTTTTGTCACTCTCCTCCATCTTTGCTGGTCGACCCCTCCGTTCATAGTCATCTTCACGCACCAAGCCGATTTTTCGTCCAGTTCCCTCCAAATTCAGGGATGTGGTAGCTGTCTTGTTACAGTACCAAAAATGAAATCTGTAGTTTGTTTACTGATGCACTTAAGTTTTCTGTAAATTATAGTTTATCAAATGTTGCTATCCTCTTTATTGGTCCGTTTTTCATCAAACAGCTAGTGATGATTAAAGTGTAGGGAAAAGATCTCAGCACAAGGATATGTATGCAGATTGTACTTCTCCATACATCACGCACGCACGCACGCACGCACGCGCGCGTGTGCGCACACACACACACACACACACACACACACACACACACACATTTTTACTGTTCTTGGACAAAAATAAAATCAAAACTGCTTCTTCGACCGGACCGTTGTCTTCAGTCTACTTCGTCAGCGTCAGCCACCTCCTCGATTACCGCCTGCCCTTGCTTGTATCGCCGCCTCTCTCCCTCTGCCTACATCCTCCTCCTCCTCCTCCTCCTCCTCCTCCTCCTCCTACTCCTCCTCCTCCTCCTCCCCCTCCTCCTCCTCCTCCTTCTCCTTCATCTTCTTCTTCTCCTTCTCCTCCTAATCATCCTTCTCCTCCTCCTCCTTATTCTTCTCCTCCTCTTTTTCATCCTTCTTCTCCTTCCCTTCCTCCTCCTTCTCATTCCCTTCCTCCTCCCCTCCTCCTCCTCCTCCTTCTCCTTCTCCTCCTTCTCCTCCTCCTCTCCTTCTCTCCTCCTCCTCCTCTTCTTCTTCTCCTCCTCCTTCTTCTTCTCCTCCTCCTCCTCCTCCTCCTCTTTCTCATCCTCCTCCTCCTCCGCCGCCAGCGCCGCCCCGGAAGCGGCCGCGCGTAGTATCGCCCTCCATCGCGGGCACGTGCCAGCCGGGCGGCGCGGCGCCGGCGAGGGCGGGGGCGGGGGCGGAGGAGGGGTTGGGGGCGTGGCCGGCGCAGCGGCGATCTCCGCTCCGCCCCCTTCCAGCGCAGGATCCTGATGCTCTTTCGGCTCTTCCTTCAGACCCCATTACGCAGGCCGCGGATTGTGGCACGTCGCTCTGGTCGGTGGATCGGTACTTCCCTGAAGGAGAGCCAACCAACAATATACATAGTACCGGTAGCGGTAGCTCAGTGCATCAACTGATGTCACTGAAGCGCCTCTGACCGGGAGGTCCTAGGTTCCCACTCCCCACGGCGGCAGGATTTTCGACACTAGCTTTTCAGATAGGTCGAATTCAGTCGCTGTCTGGAGGAGAATTCTAGCGGCCGGCTGCTCTGATCGGTAGTTTTCCGTGATTTCTACGATCAACACCAGGCGAATGCCGGAACAGTACCCTACCAAACGGACCGCGCTCGATCTTTCCTTCCTCTCCCTTGTCCTATCCTCTCCCCTTACACACACACTTACGCTAACATGCTCTACACTACCACATATTCCGGGAGACCGCTCGGGATCTTAGAGCTTGTCCCGGCTAGGGCGGTGCCCCACTGGCGGGAGAGTCCTGGTTAGGGGGAAAACCCCATTAGCCGACGGTAGGTCGGTGCCGGATCTCGCCATCCAGTGGGGGAAGATCGCCGCCATCTCCCGAGAGAAAATATGCACTACACTAACGGGACTAATGACTGAAGCAGTTGTACCGAAGTAGAAATACATAGTGAACAAAATTGTTTGTATTTTGTAAAAATTTGTCTCTTCATTTCAAACTAAGGTAATTTTATTATGTTCAGTCTCGTATTAATGGTTTATCGGAGCACATATTAGGCTCTTGTTGAAACATATTACAGTCCAGAAATAATTCATTCCTGGGACACTTAAAACTGCTGACATGAATTTGAATCTGAAAAAAACTCACAAAAAAATAGTTTTACAGTGAAATACGAAAACTTTGCGGCGTTGACGAATGACTTCCAATCATAATTTCCATAACCGCGTTGACGACTCGTTTTGCAAGGTCTTCCTTCTCTCTGAACGTAACACTCTCGTAAGATGTTTCTTGAAAGTGCAGACAATTTT
This sequence comes from Teleogryllus oceanicus, assembly GCA_964035755.1. Taxonomy (NCBI): domain Eukaryota; kingdom Metazoa; phylum Arthropoda; class Insecta; order Orthoptera; family Gryllidae; genus Teleogryllus; species Teleogryllus oceanicus. The sequence continues at coordinate 35,523,773 of CAXIVR010000012.1, read as the reverse complement.
TAAAGTTACAGAAATATACTCTTTTTGTAATGTTACAACTGACCTTTTTTACGAAAAGATAATACCAGCAGCAAGTTGAAAAGCGTCAAATCAGACAAGAAAGAGCGGCAGAGCATATATCATCCTTCCCTCCTGCTCCTTGCATCACATTTCTCGAAGACCCCTCGGGACGAGGGAGAAATATACGAAGTCCATATTTAATATCGAATTCAGAATATGTATGCGATACATGATTATCAATATAGATTGGCGGCCGTGGAAGGAAAACATTGTAATGCAGAGTGAAAACGTCACAGTCGTTCATGGCCCCATAAATCGAGCTCCGGGAGCGGGGCGCGGACCCCCTCGGGTGCCGCCGCCTCGCCCCTTCGCCGCCGCCTCCGCCGCCGCCGCCGCCACCGCCGCCGCCAACCTCCCGCTGGGAACCGCCGCGGCGACCACACCAGCACAAGATTTGAGACTGGGAACGAAACAGGCGAAGGACAGAGGGGAAGGGGCGAGGGTGCTGCGGCGGACGGACGAGAAGTGCACCCTCCTGGTGCTGATTCCTCTGTGTATGCGGTGGGGGATTCCCCTCCCGGAACCACGGTCTCTTTCCAATAGCTTCGGGCAGCACGCGGGAAGAAAATGTGCTGTCACTGATGTCGTACAGTTAACTTTCTCCGAAAATAAAACACTCTGGGTAACACTTCGTGGGTTATCATTCATTAACATTATGAATTAAAAAGACAAGTTTGGAATGCTTTAGAAAGTATTTTATTCATCTATGAATAACAAAGAAGTTAAAATAAATATTTTGAGAACTTAATGAAACAATTCAATGTCCCCTTTCGACAAATTATTTTGAGATTAAATTGCTCCGAAAGATAAGCCTTTCGAGAGAAAACTATTTTCACTGGAAATTGAAACATCATTTCTAGTCATTACCGACGGCAATATCACGATCATCAGCAACGGGTATTGCGTATCTCAATATGCTAACAAAAAGATAACACTTTGTTTTATCTTCGTAATGATTGATTAAATGGACCAAACGGACGTTTAGATACGTTGCGCATGTTTCCATTTGTTATTATCATATCACGCGTAATTAACCGTGTTCAATAATGATACATAAATTAGCCGGATTTTTTACATTGATAAAAATTAAGGGAAAATGTGCTATTAAATACTTTGTATTTTTGGATTATATTTATTACAAGAAAATCGACTTCTAGCACCCAGTTTTTGTACTATGACAACAGTGCATATGAATAAGAATTTGTTTGTCAAACGATTCAAACATTTGAAAAGTCACATCAAAAGAAAAGAAAGTTCAACAGAAAAGCTGCTAGTGACCACATGACTAAAGATCGACCAGAGGGTGAAAGAAAGCACTCCTGTTTCGAAATTCCAGAAGGTTGTTAAAACTCGCTGCGACCTCCTCATAGCAATTCACGATGAACTGTCCAAGGCTCGGCTTCAAAGTTGGAGTTCCACAAGGCGTATGGTATAACTTGTTCTACAATTTTAAGAGGGCTTACTGCCAGAGGTAGGTGCTCCAGCAGCCTGACGGAAGTAAGGACTGATCTAGTACGAAGAGGACATGAGACCATTCTAATTACAAATGTTTCAAAATGATATATTATTTATTAATTGATTTAAATACTCTCAACAATTAATTATTAACACTATTTTTTATAATTATACATTTCAAGCGTTGACAGTCTTTAAATACAGTTAATATGTATTAGAAACATCGTTTTCCTTTTGGGAAAGTAGTACCGAGTGTGGTTTTAGAGAGTAGCGCGCTGACTTCGCATTCGGGAGACCCGGGTTCAATCCCCTTGCCGGCCATCCTGATCGAGGTTTTCGTGGTCTCCCTCGGCCATCCAAGCATAGGGGATGGTTCTAGTGAAAGGCCACGACCGAAAAACCGGCGACGCTAGCCGAATTCGTTAACTACGTGAAGTCACGAAGGTTGAGCGAATTCGAGACATTGCGAGTTACTGGTTGTGCGACCGACTACAAACCCCGGGATCTACTGGCGCCGAGGCCAATTACCATTTACGAGACATACAATGGCTAAATACTGTAGAACAAATACATCTGGAGAAGGACAAATACTGTAGAAATATTTATAAGAATATAGTTTAGATGTTTTATTTTCAAACTGCTTATAAAATAAAAACCGACCTGGATGGCCGAGGTGGCTAAGAGCGAGTACCGACTCAGCGCTTGGGTCCGAAGGGTCGCGGGTTCGAAACAATCCGCCTTGGGCATGGTTGTTTGTCCCTTGACTTTGTACGTGTTGTCGCGGAGGGCCTCGCGTTCTGCTGTCCCCATATCAGAGGAGAGAAGTGTGTTGGTCTAGTGTATGGTCGAATATGCGTCCCGTTGGGACGTAAAGGGTAACCGGCTGTTGGCTGGATAAAAGCACCCCCAAAAAATTACATATGTAAACCAGTAATATAAATAAATTAATAAAATATGTCCTGCAATTTTTACCAAGAGTAATATTAATTATCAAAAAAATCTTTTAATTTTGGAAGCACCCTCTTCCCTTTCAATAGTTCCCGAAGTGACCCTAGCGCGGGTGTCCCCCAAGGCAGTGCAAGGTGCGCCGGGGGGTAGGGGCCGAGGGCGAAAGCAGCCCGGCGGCGCCTTTGAAGCCTCCCACCTGTTGGGCTTCCGCCACCGGCGGCGACCGCAAAGAGGGCGAGGGCGAGGGCGAGGGCGGGACAGCGCAGGGCGACAGGGCTCAAGAATGCTCAAGGCGCGCCGCCTTCCGCGCTCCAATGGGCTCCAACGAAAGTCACGTGGATGAACAGCTCTCGACAAAATGTTGCGACACTTCATTTGCGGTTCAAAGATACCGCACCACGCTCTCGCCGGACTGCTTTTGCGAGAACGCAGTTTGAGTATTTAACCAGATCGTTGGAACGTTCTGGCGGTGGTTTCTGAATTCGAATTCGGAGATAGATCAGAAGGAACTGTTCGATTGTTTCCATTATTTTCACAAGAAGTTGGTAGGACATCATTTAAAGTTCTTTACCTAATTTCGCAAGCAAAAACTGATCTTCAATACTTGGATTTTTTTTTTCAAATGATCAGTTAAATATTATTTCACACTTTTCACTTTCTAGTACATTTGAAAAAAAATTTTTTGGTTTCTTGTATAATATTATCATATGATCATTCCATGTCAAATCAGCCAAAATTTCCGACCAGCTTCCGATTACTGAAACTTTTATATCGTTTAAAGACGAAACAACAATAAAATTAGATATAAATTTACCATTTTTCTTCCATTAACTTCATTTTGAGAATTATGACATTTCATGTTTTGCACGAGTCTCAGAGGATACTATCAATAAAACTACTACTTCTTCTTCAAATTTGATTTTACTTTGCAACTTGCTTTATATCTCTATGTATACATCCCATTCTAAGAATTAAAACAATAAACTAAATATAAGGCTATTAATAAGGCCATATTAAGGCCATAGTAAAAAGACGATTTTTCAAAATTCATTTTCTCAAATACTCATCTCAGATTTTCGTTTTTCTGCTGTCAAATTACAGCGGAGACATTGAAGTTTACAGTAGTGAAAGAATCTTGATGATAAATTGGAATTTGCTAAAGTTATTAGCAGTTAATTTCATTTTAATTTTTGCTTTTTCGGCTTACGAGAACAGTACATATATAGGCTTACCATTTGTATCTCTTGCATTTGTTATTTACTGATTGATTGAAGACAAGCCCAATGTGAGCAAGCCCGATGTTGAGGCAAGCCCGATGTTTAGAAGCCGATGTTGAGGCAAGTCCGATGTCGAGGCAAGCGATGTTGAGGCAAGCCAGATGAGGAAGCCGATGTTGAGGAAAGCCCATGTTGAGGAAAGCCCGATGTTGAGGCAAGACAGTTTTTGAGGTAAGACCATCGTTGAGGCAAGACCGATCTTGAGACAAGATCGATGTTGAGACAAGACCCCTGTTGAGTCAAGATTGAGGGAAGGCAAATGTTGAGGCAATATTGATGTTGGAAGTCGAAAACGAATAAAATGTAAACCATTTAAGAATACGAGAAAGTATAAATAAATTGTGGAAGTTATACATTTATTACTTTGCTTTATGAACCGTATGTAAATTACTTTCCTGAAGACCGGGGAAACAGAAAGGTGAATACTTTCAATTTGTTTGACATGGTGACATATGGCGACACGTGTTATATCACATTACCCCTCTAGCCTGACGAAGTGTGCACGTTAATTGACAAGTTGACTTGAAGAGCGAGTGGCGCCTTGCGCAATAGGTGGCCCGAGACAACACGCGTGACGAGCATGAGCGAACTTCGCCTTTGGAGTGGACGTGTTCGTGTGCACTTATGAGAGCACGTGACCTACAGAGGCTGCAAAATACACACGGTGTCAATGATCCCGTCTAGCAACATAGAAAATTCACGTGGTGTCCCTGTTACTGACTTCGATAACTGTTCACAGATAGAGATGTTCTTGCAATGATGGCATTCTTGATTTAATACGATATATCAAGAATAGTATTGTTACGTAGATATTAGGAAACTTTTGGGGATTTTTCTTCCTTTGGTAATTTTCATGTAAATGGTAATTTTCATTTTCCACTTGTCTGTACAAATACATTGATACATTGATTTGTTCCGTCTTATACCTGATTTATAGAAAATATAACTAATATTTAATATAAAATTCTTTGACGAAACTACAAGTTTCAGGGATTAATGAAATTAAAACCAAAATTTTTTTTGAGAATTCCTATTTTTATTCTTTAACTTCCGTTTTAGTCTACGGGTGAAATAATTCAATATTTCCGTTTAAAGATTTAATTTTTCCATTTTGAGACCAATGCAATGGCATATGTTGTTTAGTACCCACTAAAGAACCTATACATCTTCAAGCATCACCCGCATATCCGGCTTGCGCTGGATGCAAACCTGTCGCCATTGAATTGACTCTCATTGTGGGTATTTACACATTCACAACTAGCAGAAGCCAGGCCTGCGAGCGAAATCTTTGGAAGTGAGCGGTTGATGTGGTCGGCGTATGTGCAGGGCAAGGCCAAAGTTTTTCTGTTTCCAAATTTTCCATTTTGATCTCAATACAATTAAGCGTGTTCCAATCTAAGAGACTACGGGCCACCAATTCAGCATTTCCGTTTCAAGATTTAAATTTTCCATTTTCAGTCCAATGTAATTGCGTAGTCAGTTCCCGTTAAATGACCTATACATCTTCAAGGGTCGATCGCATACCTGGCTTGTGCCGAGTCCTGAAGCGCCGCTCGCATGCCTGACTTGCGCCGGTTGAAAAGCCATTGCCACCGCATAGTGGGAGTTACAACCGGTGCAAGCCAGGTTTGCGAACGGCGCTTATAACCGCTTTAGTGTGGAGCGTTAGAAGTGAGTTGGTGTGCTGGGCGTGTGCGCAGGGCAAGGCCAAAGTTTTTCTGTTTCCAAATTTCCATTTTGATCTCAATACAATTAAGCGTGTTCCAATCTTAAGAGACTACGGGCCACCAATTCAACATTTCCGTTTCAAGGTTTAAATTTTCCATTTTCAGTCCAATGTAATTGCGTAGTCAGTCCCCGCTAAATGACCTATACATCTTCAAGGGTCGATCGCATACCTGGCTTGCACCGAGACCTGTAGCGCCGCTCGCATGCCTGACTTGCGCCGGTTGAAAAGCCGTTGCCACCGCATAGTGGGAGTTACAACCGGTGCAAGCCAGGCTTTCGATCGGCGCTTAAAACCGCTTTAGTGTGGAACGTTAGAAGTGAGTGGGTGTGCTGGGTGTGTGCGCAGGGCAAGGCCAAAGTTTTTCTGTTTCCAAATTTCCATTTTGATCTCAATACAATTAAGCGTGTTCCAATCTTAAGAGACTACGGGCCACCAATTCAAAATTTCCGTTCAAGATTTAAATTTTCTATTTTCAGTCCAATGTAATTGCGTAGTCAGTCCCCGTTAAATGACCTATACATCCTCAAGGGTCGATCGCATACCTGGCTTGCGCCGAGACCTGTAGCGCCGCTCGCATGCCTGACTTGCGCCGGTTGAAAAGCCGTTGCCACCGCATAGTGGGAGTTACAACCGGTGCAAGCCAGGCTTGCGAACCGCTTTAGTGTGGAGCGTTAGAAGTGAGTTGGTGTGCTGGGCGTGTGCGCAGGGCAAGGCCAAAGTTTTTCTGTTTCCAAATTTCCATTTTGATCTCAATACAATTAAGCGTGTTCCAATCTTAAGAGACTACGGGCCACCAGTTCAACATTTCCATTTCAAGGTTTAAATTTTCCATTTTCAGTCCAATGTAATTGCGTAGTCAGTGCCCGCTAAATGACCTATACATCTTCAAGGGTCGATCGCATACCTGGCTTGTGCCGAGTCCTGAAGAGCCGCTCGCCTGCCTGACTTGCGCCGGTTGAAAAGCCGTTGCCACCGCATAGTGGGAGTTACAACCGGTGCAAGCCAGGCTTGCGAACCGCTTTAGTGTGGAGCGTTAGAAGTGAGTTGGTGTGCTGGGCGTGTGCGCAGGGCAAGGCCGCGTCAACCAGCTGGGCGGCGTGTTCATCAACGGACGCCCGCTGCCCAACCACGTGCGCCTCAAGATCGTGGAGATGGCGGCGGCGGGCGTGCGGCCGTGCGTCATCTCGCGCCAGCTGCGCGTGTCGCACGGCTGCGTCTCCAAGATCCTCAACCGCTACCAGGTGAGACGCTGCACCACTCTCAATGTTCAATCTGTGTGCGTGTAGCACGGCTACGCCTCCAAGATCATCAACCGCTACCAGGTGAGACACGCTCCCCTCTCAATGCCAATTCCCTCAATCTTCAATCTGTGTGCGTGTCGCACGGCTGCGTCCTTTCAATCCTCACAATCCATCCATCCTTCAAATTCCTCACAATCCTTTTAATGTTCAATTGCTGGTTGAGAAGACTGATTGAGTTGACCGGTTTAGTTTAGCTCAGAGCGGTTCTGCCCAGAAAGTCCTAGCGACTCTGACCAGAAACGTCCTGGGGTTCGAGTCCTGGCAGTAGTAGTATTTTCGCCACTAGCTTGTTAGCTAGGTTGAGTTCAGACGCTGTCTGGAGTTGAATTCGAGGTGTCGGCTGCTCTGATCGGCAGTTTTCCGTGGTTTCTCCGTTCAATCCCAGCCGAATGTCAGAGCGGTACCCTAACAAACTGGTCACATACCGCGTGCTATCTTTCCTTCCTCTTCCTTGTCCCATCGTCACCCCCTTACTTACACGTACTAACAAGCACTACACTACCACACATGGCGGGACACTAGTCGGGTGCTCGTCCTATTTGGGCGATGTCGCCCCCGGGGACATACCTGCAGGGGGAATTTCCCCGCAAGCCAATTGTAGATCGGCGCCAGATCTTATCTTCCAGCGGGGGAGGAACACTGCCTCCTCGTGCGATAAAACATTCACTACATAAATGGGACTAATGACCACAGCAGTTGATGTGCCCAGAAACATCAAAGACGCATTCGTGGCAGAATTTCTCGAGGTTCTCCAAAGACTTGCAATAAAACTATAGACCTATTTTAACTTGTTGAGAGTTCTCCAATTTTCCTTGCAGCCTTCACTGTCATTGCTTACCCATCATAACATGATCATTACTGGATATAATTTGAAGGAGGGTTGAAGGGGTCTCACAGCCCTATGTTGTCCCCTGCCGCTAGCCGAGGTTGTCCCCAGCTTTAAAAATATTAATAATCCTTTACAGAATCATAGTTCATTTCTAGATACCTAATTCTGATTTCCACCCTTTGAAAGTCTTTAAATTAATGGGTCATAATCAAGGAAATTTGAGTTGGTAGCAACGGGAAGCGTTATTACTCCAGTTTCTTTGAGCATTAGACCTACTGAGAAGATAACCGGCAAAATCCACATTTTAATACACTCACAGGACACATGTTTGTATGATCAAATCCACAGTCTAAAAAAATTAAACCCTGATTTTGTCATGTCACCTCTGTTTACTTGTCTTATTAATAGTTGAACGTCTCTAGGGAAAAATGCCAAATCACTCCCTGAATCATCTAGGCATCAAATCATTCAGCTACCTCAAAGTCTCCTACCATGTCTCCTACCGAAAAATAAGAGGTCGAGATTTTGATCATAAAATCCGTTTTGAGTGTCCCTGAGACGTATTTATGATGCATCTAGTGCGATAATTTATCATAATGTGTATCTAAATAACACTCAAAAAATATTTTTACAATTTTTCGTAACCATTAAACCCCAGATATTACGTAGAAAGTATTAACATTACAACGACTTTGAGTAAATCTTAACATTCACAATTATGAATAAGAAAAAAATCTGAATCGCGATGTGATAATTTCAGTTGTAATGTTTATTACATGATAATTAAGTGAGTTTTTGTGAGCTGTAATCGGCAAATTAATCTCTCCACAAAACCACTTTCATTAAATGAATCTCCAGCGTATAACCGTGCCTCCGGTGGGAAGTACACAAAGTATGTTCGCAGTTGCTCGTCCTCCTCCTCTGTGACCGCTGGTGATAGGTGGTATAAACACAGATAATGTGACCGGGAGCGGTAGCTCAGTGCATCAACTGATGCCACTGCAGCGCCTCTGACCGAGAGGTACTAGGTTACACTCCCCACGGCGGCAGGATTTTCGACACTAGCTTTTCAGCTAGGTCGAATTCAGTCGCTGTCTGGAGAAGACTTCTAGCGACCGGCTGCTCTGATCGGTAGTTTTCCGTCGTTTCTCCGATCAACATCAGGCGAATGCCGGAGCAGTACCCTAACAAACGGGCCACGGACCGCGCGCGATCTGTCCTTCCCTTCCTTGTCCAATCCTCTCCCCTTGCACACTCACTTACACTAACATGCACTACACTATCACATATTCCGGGAGATCGGTCGGGAACTTAGAGCTTGTCCCAGCTGGGGCGGTGCCACGCTGGTGGGAGAGTTCTGGTTAGGGGGAAACCCCACTAGCCGACGATAGGTCGGCGCCGGATTTCGCCATCCAGCGGGGGAAGATCACCGCCATCTCCCGAGAAAAAAACATACACTACACTAACGGGACTAATGACCGAAGCAGTTGACGCACCCGGAAACACCAACAAATCAATCAATCAATCACATAATGTGTAAAAATTTAAGATTAAAAACGTTTGATGACTACAGAGGCAAACCTTAAAGAGTTTCTGTCACGATTTCAGCTAGACCAGAAGCAATGTTTTTTCTAAGTTCTCTATTGCATTAAGCCTTCAGCGTTCTTATTGTTCAGCATACAAAAACATTATCAAAAATTATAAATACATATTTAGATTATACATATCTTGTTCACAATTCTGCTGAAAATTGTTTCGAATGAAATCTTTGGGATTCGTCAATGTCAAAATAAGATAATATTATTCTTGTCACAAAAGCACACTAGTTTAGTTGGAATTTGTGTTTATTTATTTAAATTGTGGCTTAATACATATAACATACATAAAGACACATAGTGAATTATAAAATTAACACCAATGCTACATATTTTAATAGGATAGTACACCTCATGACAACAAATTGAATTTTGACTTGTAAAACCGGTAACATACTGGAAAACCAATAGCGTATAAAAGGAGATATTACTAATATATCGAAATCTTCCAAATCAGTGCGTTCCAAACATACACAGACACCAAAGGTGGAAATAATCAATTTTAGAGCCAATTGTAAACATAAATTACTTTTCTTGACCCTACAACAGAAACAAGAAAGACCATCATATTACTTGTTCCTACTACGTTCAAGTGTTATCAAAACTGTGTATCAAATGGAATCTCTTATATAAAAATTGCCTATGTTTCATGCAAAATTACGCCAAAAATATCATATTTTCGAAAAATTAATCATTCCCTATTGGAAGATATGTTTTTGATGAATATACTTCGTTAAGGTAAAAAAAAAATATCTTCAGTAATGTAGTTGTAGGGATGTGTCAAAAACAATTGTAACTTTTGAAATTTTCAAATATTCAGAAAGTTCAACCTAAGCCATGTCTTTTATGCGCCATTAGCTCCATTAGAGGAAGAAATTTAAAGTAAAAATTGGAAACATTTTTGAGAAAATTTTGAAATTGTTGTTGAGGCTTCATGAAACTACCCCCAGAAACAAATATATCCGTTTCAAACTCACAAAGACTGGAGCTCGTTTAGTTGGAGGAGGAATACAAATTCTGGAGAAAATCTGCTGAACGGTTTAGGCGCTAGCGTTGACCATAGTCGAACGGATAGACTTTTTGCCGTCAGTAGATTTTTCGATGTCAAGGACCCACGAAACATTCACACTACACATCGTGTTACAGGGAGTAATTTACTACACAAAGGAACAAGACATTTTACTTCGATTAAGTAAATAAATGTTACGATAGCAAAAAAGATTCTTAATTTTTTATTTCCTTCTTTATATTCGATAAACATTATTATTAAAATATTCGTTATACTCAGTGCTTGATTTTTAAAATTTTTGGTCTCGGAACACGCCTCGAATTAATCATTAATTTAATAGAAATAGTTATTTACATATAATAAAATTTAATAATTATTCCCTAGGTATCAGAACGCCGTTTCGTCGCGTGCCGTCAGAAATCAAGCCCTGCTTACAAGGATTAAACAGTTGAATACACCTGATTTCGCTTATAGACTCTAATTAAAAAAAGAAACAGGATGGTAAAAGACCGTGTTTTATATTTAAAACATCGATATTTTTAAACATCGATGTTTTCATAGACATCGAAGACATTTTGGTGATGTATCGATGTGTCGATGATGTTTGCAGGAGACGGGGTGGATCCGACCGGGCGTTAAAAAAAGAAAGAGGATGGTAAAATACCATGATTACGTAGGCTTCCGCGGCCGGAGTATGTCTCTAGTTATTCCGGGAAAGGCGTCGGTTTGATCGTAGCTGACGTTTCGGCCAACATATTGTGGCCTTCCTCAGAGCGTACTGCTGGACGTGCTACTACTGGTGTACTCAGCAGTACGCTCTGAGGAAGGCCACAATATGTTGGCCGAAACGTCAGCTACGATCAAACCGACGCGGCTTGTCCCGGACAGCCAAAAGACACGGTAAAATACCATGTTTTATATTTAAAACATCGATGTTTTCATAGACATCGAAGACATTTCGGTGATGTATCGATATATCGACGTGTCGATGATGTTTGGAGGAGACGGGTCGATCCGGCCGGGCTTTAAAAACGAAACAGGATGGTAAAATACCATGTTTTATATTTAAAACATCGATGTTTTCATTGATATCGAAGACATTTTAGTGATGTATCGATGTGTGGATGATGTTGCAGGAGACGGGGTCGATCCGGCCGGGCATTAAAAAAGAAACAGGATGGTAAAATACCATGTTTTATATTTAAAACATCGATGTTTTCATAGACATCGAAGACATTTCGGTGATGTATCGATGTGTGATGATGTTTGCAGGAGACGGGGTCGATCCGGCCGGGCGTTAAAAAAGAAACAGGATGGTAAAATACCATGTTTTATATTTAAAACATGGATGTTTTCATAGACATCGAAGACATTTTGGTGATGTATCGATGTGGATGGTAAAATACCATGTTTTATATTTAAAACATCGATGTTTTCATAGACATCGAAGGCATTTCGGTGATGTATGGATGTGTGGCCGATGTCCGCAGGAGACGGGGTCGATCCGGCCGGGCGTGATCGGCGGGTCGAAGCCGCGCGTGGCCACGCCGCAGGTGGAGGCGCGCATCGAGCAGTACCGGCGCGAGCAGCCGGGCATCTTCAGCTGGGAGATCCGCGACCGCCTCGTCAAGGAGGGCGTGTGCGACAAGGCGAGCGCGCCCTCCGTCTCCTCCATCAGCCGCCTGCTGCGCGGCGCGCCCGGCGTGCCCGGCCGCCGCGACGCCGCCGGCGCCGCCGACGCCGCCGACCCGCGCCGCAACCACTCCATCGACGGCATCCTCGGTGAGTTGCACTCGCCACTCATTTACCCCGTTTCACAACGCAAACACACACATAAGCAAAACACATATTTTTTTTTTGTATTTATTTAGTCAAAAACTGTATATGACGTATGGGGGAGAAAATCATCTGCCCACGCTTTCGTGAGTTTAAGAATCCCTTCCCAACAATTTAACTATTAATAGTTGAAAGATGAGTAATAATAATAATAATAATGATAATAATAATAATGATAATAATAATAATAATAATAATAAGAATGATAATAATAATAATAATAATAATAATAATAATAATAATAATAATAATAATAATAATAATAATAATAAATTTTAAAAAGCGAGAGATTAACATTTCAAAAACTAGATATTTTTGTTGCCGAATTATAGAAAACTTATTTTTAACGGTAAAGGAACGAACATAGACGTAATAATATTAATTGTCAATGAAAACTTATTGGACCTTACATCATTGTTGTATCGCATAACGAATTGAATGGCAATCTGTACCTTATGTATATTAAAACATAGGCGTAAGCATTAACATAAGTGATAGACTGAAGTATTCACCATGAGAATACTATGTGAATTCGTACGCCGCTTACCCGCGCCGCAACCACTCCATCGACGGCATCCTCGGTGAGTGGAGCCATACTCGCCACTCATTTACCCCGTTTAAGCGCCATTCACAACGCAAACACAGACATAAGCAAAGCACATATTTTTTTGTATTTATTTAGTCAAAAACTGTATGTGAGGTATGGGGGAGAAAATCATCTGCCCACGCTTTCTTGAGTTTCAGAATCCCTTCCCAACAATTTAACTATTTATAGTTGAAAGATGAATAATAATAATAATAATAATAATAATAATAATAAATTTTAAAAAGTGAGAGATTAACATTAACTAGTTATTTTCGTTGCCAAATTGTAGAAAACTTGTTTTTAACGGTAAAGCAACGAACAGATTTACGATAAAGGAACGAACATAGACGTAATAATATCAATTGTCAATAAAAACTTATTGAACCTTACATCATTGTTGTATCCCATAACGAATTGAATGACAATCTGTACTTTATGTATATTAAAACAAAGACGTAAGCATTAACATAAGTGATAGACTGAAGTATTCACCATGGGAATACTATGTGAATTCCGACGCCGCTTACCCGCGCCGCAACCACTCCATCGACGGCATCCTCGGTGAGTTACACTCGCCACTCATTTACCCCGTTTCACAACGCAAACACAGACATAAGCAAAACACATATTTTTTTTTGTATTTATTTAGTCAAAAACTGTATGTGACGTATGGGGGAGAAAATCATCTGCCCACGCTTTCTTGAGTTTCAGAATCCCTTCCCAACAATTTAACTATTTATAGTTGAAAGATGAATAATAGTAGTAATAATAATAATAATAATAATAATAATAATAATAATAATAATAATAAATTTTAAAAAGTGAGAGATTAACATTAACTAGTTATTTTCGTTGCCAAATTGTAGAAAACTTGTTTTTAACGGTAAAGCAACGAACAGATTTACGATAAAAAAAAAATTCAATAAAAACTTATTGAAAGAAAGCATTAACATAAGTGATAGACTGAAGTATTCACCATGGGAATACTATGTGAATTCCGACGCCGCTTACCCGCGCCGCAACCACTCCATCGACGGCATCCTCGGTGAGTTACACTCGCCACTCATTTACCCCGTTTCACAACGCAAACACAGACATAAGCAAAACACATATTTTTTTTTGTATTTATTTAGTCAAAAACTGTATGTGACGTATGGGGGAGAAAATCATCTGCCCACGCTTTCTTGAGTTTCAGAATCCCTTCCCAACAATTTAACTATTTATAGTTGAAAGATGAATAATAATAGTAATAATAATAATAATAATAATAATAATAATAATAATAATAATAAATTTTAAAAAGTGAGAGATTAACATTAACTAGTTATTTTCGTTGCCAAATTGTAGAAAACTTGTTTTAAGGGTAAAGGAACGAACAGATTTACGATAAAGGAACGAACATAGACGTAATAATATCAATTGTCAATAAAAACTTATTGGACCTTACATCATTGTTGTATCCCATAACGAATTGAATGACAATCTGTACCTTATGTATATTAAAACATAGACTAAGCATTTACATAAGTGATGACTGAAGTATTCATAATGTCGAACATTAACGTGAGCGAAATAAAGAGTTTCTATTGGCTGTGAGACATACTAATTTACTATTGGTTGGATGTGAGAATCCGTTACGAGATATCGGCTCTGTCCATGACCGCGGGAGGGGCGAGGTGCTCTTGCCATGGATTTTTCGTCTATCGACTTATTTTGATTTTCGATTTTGAGTTAAAGTACTGCGATTGGTTGATTTCTTATTTTTTACATAAGTCTAAGCACAGAAGCTTGAAGCTTACAAGCTATTAAGTTAACGTCTTATGTGTTACGGTTTTGTGAATGAGTCCCCTTATGGACGTGTCCAAACTTTTACGTTAACGCTATGCTTATGTTTTGTTTGCATTGTGAATGGGCCTTTAAGGCTGTAACTTTATGAAGCTGAAATCGGTTTCATTATAATAATTATTGGAATATTGCTGTGCTAGTAATCCACGGGTTGCTATCAACATCAGTTTTCATCTTTTGCAGTATGAATTTTGTGAAGGTAGAATTTAGGACTTATTTTTTTAAAAATTCGCATTTTGAAAATGGGGTTATGGCATTTTATAGCATTATAAAAATGAAGATTTAGCATTTTGTAGCATTTGTTGAGAAAATTATTATTAATGAACGACTTCGTGACATAAAATTATTTTGATGCTTTTTCGATCTTCCCATTAAAATCAGGTAATAAGGGAAACTAATTTAATATTTCGCCATTTGTGAACTTCCACGAATATAAAAGCGTAAGAAGTAACGTGTGTGCCGTAGGCGTAAGGTCGCCCTCTTCTTCCCAATACCTTCTCCATTCAGCGAATTGAGGAAGCTGAGACCCGTTGAGATGGCCCTGAGCGTTCAGGCTTTTAGGATCAGTTTTTTAAATTGTTGTTTTTATTTTTTACTTTATTTTGCCAGTTACGTCATGTTTATAAATCAATGAGTACGGCTACTCTCAATTTAAATGATTTCAAACATCGTTGTGTTGTTGTCGATGTCGCATTTCTAGTAGAAGAACGAACACAAAGGAAACTATAAAATGCAATATCACAGAATCGCGTTTTGCGACAGATTTCGCATTTTATCGCAATTTGAAATCTTCGAAATATACTGCACCGACCGTCAAAAATACATTTCTATTTTTTTTCATTGCGTTTGGTAACATTTCGCATATTTAGCGATTGCTAAAATCTACTATCTTATAAATAGTTTATTTAAATTTTTAAAAACAAAACTTGTAAATATTCGAATCGTAATATGTTATTAAAATTATTCGATTGTTTATAATAACCTAAGGGTCTTGTTTGTAGGTCTTTTAATCTCTTATCATAAGATACCTCCGATACTCATTTCCTAATCAACTATTACTTTACGCAAAAAATCTATGAGTAATAAGTTATATTTAAATAAATGAATTGGAATATAATATATAATTTTAATTTATGTAAACATATAATTTAATAAAAATATAAATTAATATTAATTACCTTTATATATTCCTTAAATTAATTGTATTAAATTAAGGGGCGAATTCTAAGTGGTTCGTGAAATAAGAGTTTCTTAACACCTATTCTTATTGACAGTCAGTGTGGGATAGAAAAGCTAAACCAAACTAAAACAACAAACTATCATGGCGTGTATGCAATGGATCAAGGAATATTGCAACCAATGGATTGAGCCACCTGTCCTTCGATTGTGTTCACTTTTATTAATTTATTTTATGTTATGTATGAAATAAAAAGTACACTTACACTATACGCCCATGTATGGAATACTCATTACATGCACTTAACGGTGTTGATGTATAAAAACTTCGATAAACTTTTGGCGATGTATATGAAAAAAAGTCCAAACATCGTTATGGATATTAAAAATGTCATAAATTGAGCATTGAGGATTTTATGTTGATTTGCCGTTCAAATATTTTAATGAGAAGATATTTGGAGAAGCTGAAATACTCGTTCTCATGAAAATTCTCAACAAATTTTATTTATTCTCAGACTTTTGCTGTACCACTTCGTTGCACTACGGTAATTTCCTTGTAATTGAAGTAATGCTCCCCCCGCAAAAAGCATCTACAGGCTTCTGGGATTTAACTTCATTATTCTTCCCCAGTGTTCTTTTAATTTAGCTGAAAATTAAGAAATCCCTAAATACAATTGCTAATCTTGAGAAGATTAGTCAAGACAAGCACAGTTCACGCTAATTTCGAATAGCAAATGAGCATTTTTATCGCTTCGAACATAATTAGGAGAGGGAAATAATGCAAGGCGTTAGAGATACTGCCGTTTAAGAGGTCTTTTACACATTAGAAGCGCTAATTTTGGGTAGTTATCTTGCCTAATTTGTAGCGTACTTAACACATTTATTATACCACCAGTTTCATCGAATCACCACAGTTAAACACTACGTCTGGGTGGAGAATTGATGGGCAACCATTCAAAAATGATTTGCATTGCGAAACACATATAAGACTTGAAAAGGGAAATAGTTCATTATCGAGAAGAATCATTCAGAGACGTGTAGATATTGAGTTATTAGTTCCACAAGTTCTATGTCGTTGGCTGGATATACTGAATTCTGTTTAAATTGCCTAACGGAATAATTACCACTTATTATTCTCCCCCACTTATCTTGCCTCTCACGAAAATCGTTTTCCGATTTTAATGATTTTTTTATTTCACCTACACAGCATTCCTTGCTTTTACTCTTAAATACAGCATTCCACATCCTTTAGCATACGCCTAAAATCGAGAAGAAAAATGAAATAAAGTTATTTCGTTGTGTCTTTCATCTTAGTAAACTATTATGCCTTACAAATAGTCATGCCGATAGTTTAATATTTTGAATTTCACTTAACTGAATTTAAAAATAAAAACAAAATTGATAAGTAGGCAAAGCACTAATCAGAGAAATAGTGCAAACCGATATTTAAGTATGTAGTAAAATGTGCTGTATGAGGATAAAGGGGATAGCTGGTCTGGAACACAAAATATATGTCATTAAGGTTAATTCATTTATTATGTTTTTCACAAACCTTCGTGTGCCCATATATGTGCCCATATATTTGCCCTAAAAAACGGGCAGTCAATATCAACGTTTAAGAAAATCTCATATTCTTATACAGCAAATATTATCTCGTCAATGAATGCAAGCATTCTAAACGAAACATAAAACGATATAAACCTACAAGCCAAATCAGGACACGTGACCAATTTCGTAGGTTTGAGTATCTTTCAATCTGAAAAACGTATTGAAATTTCTTCAGCTTAATCACGAGAATTGGTTGATCAAGCATCCCTCATTCCCAAAGATAATCCTGGCTCAATTAATTGATTGATTCGTAATTCAGGGCACGTCAACTACTGAGGTCATTAGCCCCGTAAATGTAGTGCATAGTTTGCATCGGCAGGTGGCGGTGATCATTCCCCACTGGATGTCGAGATCCGGCGCCAACCTACCGTCGACTAGCGGGGGTACCCCAACCAGGTATCTCCCACTAGCAGAGTACAGCCCCAGCCGGGACAAGCTCTAAACTCCCTACCGGTCTCCCGGAATATGTGGTAGTGTAGTGCATGTTAGTATAAGTGTGTGTGTTTGTGTAAGGGGAGAGGAAGGACAGATCGCGCGCGGTCCGTGGCCCGTTTGGTAGGGTACTGCTCCGGCATTCGCCTGGCGTTGATCGGAGAAACCACGGAAAACTACCGATCAGAACAGCCGGCCGCTAGAATTCTCCTCCAGACAGCGACTGAATTCGACCTAGCTGAATACAGGTCGAAAATCCTGCCGCGTGGATTAACCTGGACCTCCCGGTGAGAGGCGCGCAGTGACATCAGTTGATGCCCTGAGCCAGCGCTCCCGGTTCCTGCCTCGAGCAGCAAAGGCTGAGCAAGAGCGTCGCCAGCGCCGGGGAGCGGAGCGGAGCGGAGTGGAGTGGTGTGGAGTGGAGTGGCGTGGCCGGGCCGCACTGCACCGCGCTGCGCTGCAGGATGTTCTCAGAGATACGCAAAGTGCGCGCGGCACCTGTTTCTTTATCGCGCCGCGTGCAGTGCGCCAGATCCCCTCCCCTCGCCCCCCTCGCCACATCACCCCCGCCATGCCTTGGTGCTCGGGCACGTGGAAATGATAGACGCCGACTGGAGATGCGCGATAATCGCACCTCCAGATAAGCTTTCGCGCAGCGTTTGCAGTGCGCGTGTTAGGAGGTTGTACAGTTCTGTTCCGCTGTCGTTAAAATATTCTCTACGACGCCTGCGGATCTCCCGGGATCTCGCCCGAAGAAATGCGTTAAAGTACAAACAAAATTACGTAACGCTTGAAATGAAGTTGATTTGCGAAGGACATATTTTATGAATTTCGTAGTTTGTAATTGTTTAAATGCCCTTTGTAACGAGAATAAGATTCAACTTTCATCACACAGATGAACATACGAAACTTACGTAAAGTTACTTTTGAGATGAGTACTTTGCGTAATTTATTTACGATTGAATTTACGATTGAGAAATGAAAGTGTTGAGATCAATTTGGCTTGTGAAAAATTTACTAGAAAGTCTATTTTTCTCATGCAGATATTAAACTGTAAATTGTGTTCCAATGTATAGGAATTTGATATTTCCGGAACACTTTTGCCTGAAAATTATGTAGAAAACATAAATCTGGAACTTCAAGAAAAGTAACCAATATCCGTCGCGTTCCGCCAGAAATCAAGCCCTTCGTTTATATATGTTCTCTCTTTTATATTAACATTTTCTTCGCATCCATGTTAAAAGATAATATTATATCGATAGCAAAATGATGTAACTGCTATTGGAGACCTTTCATAAAATACAAACAAACAAAAATGCACTCCATTTTTTCAAATCACATGCAAGGCGACATTGTTCTTGAAAATTTTCTTTCAACAACTTATGAAATAATACATTCCTTCTGATATGAAAGGATTTACTGCTGAAAGAAAATAAGTGTAGCAGCGTTACTGCATTAAAACAACGGGTTTCAAACGCATTCGTATATATTTGTATAAAACTTAGTATAAAATAACAAAGGAAAAAGAACACGAAGCGAGCGTGTTGGGGCAGAGGCTGCGTCACAGCTTCCCGGTCAGCCCCTGGACGCGCGTCGCGATCACCTTGGCGATGGCCATGCTGGCGGTGGCGGAGGCCGGCGGCGCCACGCGGCAGTGCAGCACCCTGCGGCACGGAGCACAAGGCGCGGGGGCGGTTCGGTTCAGTTCAGGTAGTCCTTACTAGCGGGACCCGGCAGACGTGGTTCTGTCCTTCGTCTCCCTCTTCTCCCCTCCGTCCTTCCTCTCCGTCCTCCCTCTCCGTCCCTCTCCGTCCTCCTCCGTCTCTCTCCGTCCTCCTCCGTCCTCCTTTGTCCTCTCATCGTCCTCCTATCGTCCTCTCTCCGTCTCGCCTCCTCTCCGTCTCTGTCTCTCCTCTCGTCTCCGTCTCTCCTCTCCGTCTCTGCCTCTCTCTCCGTCCTCCCTCTCCGTCTCTCGCCTCTCTCCGTCTCTGCTCCCTCCTCCCGTCCTCTCCTCTCCGTCTCTCCTCTCCCTCTCCGCCTCCCTCCCTCTCCGTCTCTCCCCTCCTCTCCGTCTCTCCCTCTCCCTCTCCGTCTCTCCCCTCTCCCGTCTCTCCTCCCTCTCCGCTCTCTCCCTCTCCGTCCTCCCCTCCTCTCCCTCTCCGCTCTCCTCTCCGCTCTCCCTCTCGTCTCTCCTCTCCGTCTCTCCTCTCCGTCTCTCCCCGTCCCTCCTTCCGCTCTCTCCGTCTTCCCCTTCTCCGTCTCTCCCTCTCCGTCTCTCCCTCTCCGTCTCTCCCTCTCCGTCTCTCCCTCTCCTCTCCGCTCCCTCTCCTCCCCTCCTCTCTCCTCTCCCTCTCCGTCCTCTCCCTCTCCGTCCCTCCTTCTCCGTCCCTCCCTCTCCGTCCCTCCCTCTCCGACTCTCCCTCTCCGACTCCCTCTCCGATTCTCCCTCTCCGACTCCCTCTCCGATTCTCCCTCTCCGTCTCTCCCGCTCCGTCTCTCCGTCTCTCCGTCTCCGTTTCTCCCTCTCCACTAGATACGGAAAATTGACATGAATCTTCTGACGCTCAAATAAAGGCTGTCAATGGAACTCTCTTTTCGATATTTGGATCAATTTTGACTTCCCCGAATTCGAATTCATTTCTTGCTCTATATAAAGTATCCTAGTATCATATTTGTACACAGCTTCCTACACCATTGATTTTTCTTTCACGTAATAACGCAAATAGTTCACTCACCTGCTGCATACGTCTCGATCAGGCACATCGTGGCCCGAAATCTCCAAAAGCAAGTCATCATAAACCTCGCCTTCGCTGGTGATTGCCATGGGATAAACAATGACAGGCCCTCGTAAAACGTTTTGAGACTGTAGCCTTGGTATGTACTTCTGCAGACTTTTGATCTGCTTCGAGATATTCACGTGAGACGAGACTCCTTTGGTTCCTATTGAGAATTGAGAAGGGCGTGTCGACCAGAAGCCACGATACGTCGCCATTTCCCATACGTCCCTGAAACTGAAGAAGTGTCCTCATATTATTCATTAATTTTTTCAATTTTCGTTAAGCAATAAATAAGAAAATCGTATCTGAAGAAATATTTACTTTCTAATGTTAGATATTTAGCTGTCATTAGTTAAAAATATGATGTTGAACGGAAGTAAACAACTGTGTTGTCAAAAGAAAGTAATGCATATATTAAAAACATAGCTCAAACATTATTTTTTAATTAATTATTAGTAATGTGGATGTGATTATAAGTGCATAGAAGATACAAGCATACTATTTATTGCACCTTTCTGGACAATTATCTCAATAGAAAGCCTTTGAAAGTAACATTAATGCTTAAATGGTATCGTAGGCTACCGCGGCCAGAGTCATGATCTGGGCTGCCCGGGTGACGCCTCGTCGAAGACTGAGGTATCGATGTTTCGACTGACATATCGCGGTCCTCTTCAGGGCAGAACTGCTCCGACCACGAAACGTCGGTCGAAACGTCGGCACCTCAGCCTTCGACGCAGCGTCACCCGGAAAGCTCAGATCATGACTCGGGCCGCGGAAGCGTACGATATCATTTAAGCCTTACAGTTACTTTCAAAGGCTTGCTATTAAAATAATTATCCAGAAAGCTGCAATAATCAGTTTGGATGTATCTTCTACGCACCTATAATCACATTCACGTTACTAATAATTAATTAAAAAGTAAATTTTGAGCTTTGTTTTTAACAAATGGTTTACTTTCGTTTGACAACACAGTTGTTTACTTCCGTTCAGCACCATACTTTTAATTAATGACAGCCATTAATTAAAAAGTAATGTTTGAGTTTGAATGTAAACAACACAGTTGTTTACTTCCGTTCAGCACCATACTTTTAATTAATGACAGCCATTAATTAAAAAGTAATGTTTTAATTTTGTTTTTAACAAATGCTTTACTTTTTTTGACAACACAGTTGTTTACATCCGATCAGCACCATACTTTAAATTCATGACAGCCCAGATCATCAACAGCAATGCTCACCAACGTTTGGCGAAGAAAAATTCCACTTCGCTGGTAGGAACTGGTGTTAGCTGAGGTTGGTTATTTTGTATCCCTCTCGCTTGGACGCCGGCATGACGTTGGGGCCGGCAATGAGAGCCCAGATCATCAACAGCAATGCTTACCAACGTTTGGCGAAGAAAACGGCCACTTCGCTGGTGGGAACTGGTGTTACCTGAGGTTGGTTATTTTGTATCCCCCTCGCTTGGACGCCGGCATGACGTTGGGGCCGGCAATGAAGCCAGATCATCAACAGCAATGCTTACCAACGTTTGGCGAAGAAAACGGCCACTTCGCTGGTGGGAACTGGTGTTACCTGAGGTTGGTTATTTGTATCCCTTCCGCTTGGACGCCGGCATGACGTTGGGGCCGGCAATGAGCCAGATCATCAACAGCAATGCTTACCAACGTTTGGCGAAAACGGCCACTTCGCTGGTGGGAACTGGTGTTACCTGAGGTTGGTTATTTGTATCCTCTCGCTTGGACGCCGGCATGACGTTGGGGCCGGCAATGAGAGCCCAGATCATCAACAGCAATGCTTACCAACGTTTGGCGAAGAAAACGGCCACTTCACCTGGTGGGAACTGGTGTTACCTGAGGTTGGTTATTTTGTATCCCTCTCGCTTGGACGCCGGCATGACGTTGGGGCCGGCAATGAGAGCCCAGATCATCAACAGCAATGCTTACCAACGTTTGGCGAAGAAAACGGCCACTTCGCTGGTGGGAACTGGTGTTACCTGAGGTTGGTTATTTTGTATCCCTCTCGCTTGGACGCCGGCATGACGTTGGGGCCGGCGCACACCGAGTCGTCGCACGCCCAGCGCGTGAAGTGCGGCCCGAGGAACGGGAGGCAGGGGTCGGGCACGGGGTAGATGTTGCCCCGGACGAGGTGGCGCGCGCTGCACCGCAGGCGCAGGTAGTGCGCGCGCATCGGGAAGATCATCGGGGACTTGCAGCCGCCGGTCATCACCGCGAACCTGCCCACACACACACAGCGGCTCTGATTCCAAACCGTGTTTACTGTCAAGTTAGAAATTATCCGTAAGGATATGCTGATTTGAAATGAATTATGAGTAAAGTTGGTTCAACGCCGATGACGACCGGGAGCGGTAGCTCAGTGCATCAACTGATGTCACAGTAGCGCCTCTGACCGGGAGGTCCTAGATTGAGTCAGACGGCGGCAGGATTTTCGACATAGCTTTTCAGCTAGATCGAATTCAGTCGCTGCTGAGGAGAATTCTAGCGGTCGGCTGCTCTGATCGGTAGTTTTCCGTGGTTTCTCCGATCAACCCGGAATGCGGGAGCAGTACCCTATCAAACGGGCCACGGAGCGCGCCCGATTTGACTTCCTCTTCCTTGTTTATCCTCTCCCCTTACATACACATTTACACTAACATGCACTACACTGCCACATATTCCGGGAGATCGGTCGGGAGCTGAGAGCTTGTCCCGGCTGGGGCGGTGCCCCGCTGGTGGGAGAGTCCTGGTTAGGGGGAAACCCCACTAGCCGACGGTAGGTCGGCGCCGGATCTCGCCATCCAGCGGGGGAAGATCACCGCTCGCCCCCGAGAAAAAACATGCACTACACTAACGGGAATAATGATCAAAGCAGTTGACGCGCCCGAAAACATGAAAAAATCAATCAATAAAAGTAGTTTGTTTCCCACAAGGACTTTAAAAACACTCGCCAGGACTGGCTCCTCTGGGCCTGGTAGAGTAATTGTACGAGCCACCCCCATTTCAGAGTGGCAGGTCATGCTCATCATTGGGATATATGGCTAATAATAATAATAATAATAATAATAATAATAATAAAGGGACAGGCTAATAATAATTTCGCCTATTATTATAACAAATTATAAATTATTTTTAATAATTAATTATTGTCTATATAACTGAAATTAAATATGATAAAGATAAAAGACGAATAAGACATAAAACATTTTTAGGAGAAGCAAATAAGAGTTTATTTCTATGATATGGCAATACTGATTAGAAATGTGAAGTCGTAGGCTTCCGCGGCCGGAGTCATGTGAATGATCATGGCTGTCCGGGTGACGCCGCGTCGAAGGCTGCGTTGCCGACATTTCGACCATCTTTTCGTGGTCTTCCTCAGGTGTCCTTTCGCAGACTAGCCCTGAGGAAGACCAGAAAAGGTGGTCGAAACGTCGGCAACACAGCCTTCGACGCGGCGACACCCGGACAACCAAGATCAGACTAGAAATGTCTCCAGTAGACCACTTATTTGAATTGCATTAATAAACTACTAAGAGTTACCTCGAATCAATATTAACGTACATTGGAAATAAACACTTATTTGCTTCTCCTGGATTTTTATGATATTCGTCTTTTACCTATCACTGTTACCTTAAATGATCGCAGTATATAGTAAAATTGTCATACAATAAATTGAAGGGCCGAAAGAGGAGGAAACAACGAACTGGTTTATGCAGGTTCTCCATATTTTAGATGCTGATAAATCAATTCGTCAACACGACAATACCAACACTGATAATACCAACTGATTCTGTAATACCAACACTGATAATAGAAGTTCCCCATCTCGATCACGTTTTTCGTCCAGTTTCCCTGATCCATTGAGCAAATGCTGGGATGGCCTCTTGTTTTGCTTCTAGACGTAAATGTAACTTCATTTTCTGTGCACGTCTTCTAGAATTCAGTGGGAAATACAATTATTCAAATTAATCGTTTCCACGTTGTCGCGGCAGGAAATATTATTCCGAAGGACAACATGGATAGGAGCCAAAATTTATTGCCTTTTTATCCTTAAAAACAGATTTTATTACATGGGAGCTTCTTTTTTTTTCTTCAAAATTTAAGTAGTATATGACTTAGTGTAGGGATCACAGAATTTTGAAAATGTTCACACAATTCACTTTTCCCCATTGCACGTCATATGCAGTTTTTAACTGTTTTTTGACGAAAAATAAATAAAAATAAATAAATAAATAAATAAATAAATAAGTAACTTAACATTTATTCTTTCAAACGCGTCCTACCTGTCGGCGAACAGGCCGGCGCACACCGCCACGAAAGACGCGTTCAAACTCCGTTCATGCCCGAACACGCTCACCGGGAACTTCCTCCTCTCGCACTCGTTGCCCGAGTAGTTCCTCGCGAAGCCATCCACCCGGAAGCCCTTGAAGATTCGCCCGCCGCGGCAGCAAATGTCGTCGGCGAAGCTCTTGGCCACCTCCTCCCAGCAGACCATTCCGACCGGCAGGCGGATGGCGCGGCAGCCTTCGCAGTTGGGTTCCACCCGCTGGATTTCACACGGCCCATCCAGGATCTTTGCGCCTGGGATTTTCATGTGGCAGGCGCGCTCAAAGAGGTCGTCTAAACGTTTGGTTTCTAACATGTCCGTTGCCACGATAAGTTTGCACGAGTTTCTGATCGGTACCCCGACTTGTTTGCACCATGCTCGTAACAGTTCTCCACCTTTAACACAAAGCTTCTGTATTTGGGTTCCCGGCGTGCAGTAAATTCCAGTGTGGATGAGTCCGGGGTTTCGTGTAGATTGATGGGCGGCGATCTCGCAGTCTTTTTCCACCACCGCCAGTTTTAGATACGGATTCCTAGCGAGCAATTCGCGAGCCGTGGCCAGTCCTACAATTCCACCTCCCACGACGACGAAGTCGAAGTTGCATGGCTTGGCGTCACCTTTGAAAACTTTTTGTTGGAGCAAACCTGCGCTTATGGAAAGTTTCCGTTGTGAAGAATATACTTTTCGAGGAATAGTTCGAAAAAGGCGAAGAGTGCAACTAGCTTCTGTCATACTTTTCTGAGCAGGTTAACTTTCATTCAAGTCTGAAGTTATTTCTCTACAAATTGCTCAAACAATATCGTAGGAATATTATCGTATAGAGAAGCCGATAAAAGTTTCATATTTGGCACGAAAAAATGCTTTGCTCATGTTCAATTCTGGTGTGTACATTTTCACATTAAACAAAAGACAAAAGAATGTGTATTACATTGACAAATGCAACACAACAATAAATATTTACATTAAGCTGTAACAAGCGAAAACATGTTATGTTGTGGACATTTTGAAATCACACTTCTTGTAATATGTATGTGTCGATTTATTACAAATACCTCTTTACCTTAAGTATGGTTTCAAAAATAAAATACGTGCAGATTACCTTCAAACACCGTAAAGTGTGACACTAAACTATTTTAAATTTTCTGCACTGCGCCTTAAATTACCTTCATTATATCGTAAAGTATACGCATCGTATGCCGAGCATTGTCTCAAATTCAACTCAGTATATCTTTATCATCCTTTACTCGTCATTATAGTCATCACTAAAGGCAATCACTCTCACACTGGTAGCGTGAATGATCGCTCTGATCTCATTCTTAGCGTAATTTCACACTTAACGAGCTGTATAAAAGGAGAGCGCCCTTCATCATCATTCAAAGAATCACCTCATCATTAGCTCGTTTATCACTGAATACGCCTCACACTTCTAAAACACCGCGATGACGAAGCCAGTTATCTTTCAGATCACAAATTCGAAGACATGGTACCTTGGAAGTGAACAGTATGTGAAACTTCAGTTAACTTAGTATTTCGTTAAAAGTTGCAATACAAACTGCACGGCATTTCAGAAGTAATCGATATGTGTCTGATATAACAAAACAGCAAAGATCCGAAAATTACGAATTCCATTTAGTAAGCGGTGTTTTGAAAACACCATTTAGGGTAACCTAACGTAAGAACATCGTGGAATTTCTAACTTGTATTTTTTTTATTAAGCGGCTCTCATTTCAGTGTAATAGGCAGAACGTGAGCGCCTGCAATAAAATGTCTTTATTCCGGATGCACGGATTACATTACCAGTGAACATTTCCCTGTCGCGAGTTAAGCAGTCTGAAGGCTGCGAAGAAGTGGAATGTCTAGGACCCAGGGGTTGGAACGGAGCTACCTTTTACTGCTGGAGAGTCGTAAAGCAACGCCGGAGCGGCCGCCGCCTCAAGTCCATTTGTTGAACGCTGATTCGCGCCCGCAGACGACTGACAGCGCGACGAAAGGCAGCGGGCGGATGCCAGGGGGAGGGGGGGGCGACGCGAGATTGAGTGGAAGAGCAGATGGGCAAGTGAATGGATGAGCAAGGGGCAGCAGCCAGGGAAGTGGGGAGGTGGATGTTTGGATTTGCAAAACGAACAGTGACAGGCATTGCGGCTTCCACCATTGTTTCCCAACCAACTACCTACCTAATACAAAAAAAAGTTGACACTTGGAAACAATCCGGAAATTTCGGGTACAAAATAACTCCCATTTCAAATTAAAAACATACGTTTATATTCTCTAGAACATAATAAAGTAGTAAAATACCAAGAAGTTATTTGTTAGAACTGTTTAAGTTACAAATTATAGTCCTACAAAATCATTATCTGATATAATATCCAATTTTGAATAGTTTCATCGCTAATAAAACATTGGAACTCAAAAGGACTTGGTTCACGGTTCACGCTAGTTTCACGCTCAATCATATCAATTCCTTAAAGTGACGCTAACTTGTAAATAAAAGTTATTTTGGGAAGCGTGGATAATCTACTCTAACTATCTTGGTAAAATGTCTAATTTGACTTTGAAATCGGAAATTTTCCGGATTTCTCTCTCATACTTTGGAGACAGGAGTTGTCAGGCAAAAGCTATGTTTCTGTTATTCCTAGAAACTTCCATTTCTTATCATCATTGTGATTTGTATTAACTAAAAAAAGTTTCTTTGCAAGATTTGTCTTGAAACGCTTAGAGACACTAAAAGATACTTCTGATTTAGCTGTAGTCTCACTTATTTCCAGCATATTTAACATATCCCGCAGGGATTAATAGAAAACAATTTCTTTTAATTAAAAGTCGTTAGTGTCCGGTCATCACACATTAACATCAACATATACTAAAAGCGGATTCCGCAAACTGCTTCCGTCGCATTCATCCGTCAGTTGTTTCTACGCAACATTCTTCAAATCCGTATGATTTCTGGATAAATGAAGTCCAAAGCCGCTGACCCTGATATCTTGAGTATTCTTCTCTTTCAGTTTCCTCTTTGCTCCTTCAAACATCCTCCTTTGAAAACGCACTCTAAACTTCTTACTACGACCCATCGATTCCTTTCGAGCGGAGTCTCTCCGCTTACCTTTCACAGATCTACGTAAGCTTCCTTGAGCTGAAGGGATCAGATTCCCTCCCACCGTCCGCCAATTGTTTCTAAACAACATCCTTTTGTGTGTTTGACTTCTGTATAAATGAAGTCCAAAGACGCACTTGGTTCAATCATCTGTATCAAATCTTTTCTCCTTTCAACATCATCCTTCGCAAACGCTCTCCGAACTTCTTACTTTGGTCCGTCGATTCCTTTCGAGCAGACCCTCTCCTACCTTTCGGATAGCTGCGGTAAACTCCCCTCGGCAGGAGGGATCATGTTGCCTCGCACCGTCCGGCAGCGTTGTCGGCGGCGGCGTATCGTTTCGTGTGTCGGACCGCGGCGCCAACAGGTGGGCGCGGGAGAACACGTGTCGTGGCGGCCGCCGCCGCCACCGCCGCCCGGCCCCCCCGCGGCCGCGCGCCGCAGTGACACGAGTTAATCTTCATTAGGGACCACACACGGGGCGGCCAGGGCTGTCCCAGGTAGCGCGAGGGGCGGGCCGGGGGCGGCGGCGGCCGTCCATCACCCCGGCGGCGGCGGCGCAGGCGGCGGGGGTGTTAATGTTAATTGAAAAGGAACCCCGGGCGGGGGGGCCGGCAGCCAGACTGGCTCTTTGTCGGTCGCATTAACATGCTCGGCCACGCGCCCGCGCCGCCGCCGCCGCCGCCGCGGCGGCCGAGGCCGGGCGGCGCAAACAGCCAGCGCCAGACGCGTCGCGCCTGTTTGTGAGGTGCTGGGTGCGCTGGCCGCCGCCTTGCGCCACCGCGTCCGGCGCCCGCTGCGCCTCGGCGCTAGTGACGATGACACAGGAAGGGAGAGGATGCTGCTGAGACGCGGCGGCGTGGCTTGCTGTTCACAGCCGGCGTTTTGAATATAGTAAAACGTACTCTAAGAGGAACCTCAAGGGACCAGACATTTTTTTCCGTATTAGACGAGTTTCCGCTTTATGCAACGTATTACTGTAGAAGTTGTATTTGGCTGGGCGATTTAGTTTGGGAACAGCCGGCGTTTTGAATATAGTAAAACGTACTCTAAGAGGAACCTCAAGGGACCAGACATTTTTTCCGTATTAGACGAGTTTCCGCTTTATGCAACGATTACTGTAGAAGTTGTATTTGGCTAGACGGCGATTTAAGTTCACATTTGACATATTTCCACTTTACACGTTCCCTTGAGCAAGTTTTACTGCATGGTTTACGCGTACGAGAAATCAGTATTTCGACCCCCAATTTCGTGTGTAAGGGAGTTACACGTTTTGTAAACACTAGGATATTTTAGGCACATTTGTTATTTGCGTATAATTACGCATGCCATCGAAGTTTTCTCTGAATTTTAAAATGTATATTTGCATGTGGATTTCACTCTGTAAATTGCGAGTCATAACCGGATGAAACAACAAAGATAAAGGTGTATTTACTGTGCTTCTTCACTCTAGCGCCCACTATTAGCTGAACTTCTTCAGAATAATTTAATTCCTTAAGCAAAATTGAAGCAAACATTTGATCATTAGTTTTCGTGAAAGTATATAGACCTGAATGAAGAAGAATTCACATTATGTCGTTCTGCAACATATATCGTTGCGTTCTTTCAACGCTAAACAACAAAAGCCCGTATTCCATTTCCAACCAATTAGCATTTGACGATGACGAGAGTACTGGAAATAAGTCAGCTGGCTGTTACAAGATGGACTCCAACTCTACGAAGCGTGAGCAAAATGACAATTCAACTCCCATCGCTGAAGAATTTTCGACCCTAGCTACATAGGTCGAATTCAATCACTGTACCTCGCTGTTAGGAGATACCTTAATGCAGAAAACCCAGTAAGCCGATGTGTTGGTTGGCGCAGGATCACGCCATCCATTGAGGAGAGAACTCCGCCATCTCGCATGATAAAACATGCACTACACTTGCAGGACTATTGACCATAGCAGTTGACGCGTCCAGAAACACAAAATGATCAGTCTGAATGACTTGACCAGAAAGCATTTGGACAATCGTCGCAGGAGCCATTATATGACTCTGACCCACACTCCACTTTTTCCGTGTTTTTACTGCATCTGCAATGTCGTTCGCCAACGGAAAACCATATAATCGGTTGTAGTTCCAGCTGGCGTTATTTCTTTCTCCTTCCTACGCCATCGCTACCTCCAGACTCTTTTCCTTCCAGCGGTCGCCTCCGCCGCCTCCGCCTCCGCCTCCGCCTCGCCTCCGCCTCCGCCTCCGCCTCCGCCGCCTCCGCCTCCGCCTCCGCCTGCCGCTCCGCCGTCCGCCTCCGCCTCCGCCGCCTCCGCTCGCCTCCGCCTGCCTCCGCTCGCTCGCCTCCGCCTCCGCCTCCGCCTCCCCTCCGCCTCCGCCGCCTCCCCCCTCCGCCGCCTCCGCCTCCGCCCGCCTCCGCCTCCGCCTCCGCCGCCTCCGCCTCCGCCTCGCTCCGCCTCCGCCTCCGCCGCTCGCAACGCCGCCTCGCTTCGCGCCTGCGCGTCGGTTCCGCTTATTACTTTCGCAAGCCGCGACCCTTTTCGTGCCCGACCGGACGCCGCTTCGCTGCACCGCCATTCAAATCTGCCGCCGCCAAGATCGAGGCACCGAGAGAATGGTTTCATGTCATTCACAGTGGGGGAGACATTCTTTATGATCTTCTGAATGGCTCAAGAATGACTGAATTGACTGAACGGCTATTACAAGCTACTCTACAACGTAGTCATAAAATTCAAGCTGGCCTGTGAATGACGGATTGCATTACTTGCTATCTGTCTCGCCAAATCAACTGTAAAAATGTCTTCTCGTCTACTAAGTAAGATGGTTTAATACATTTTAGTGGCTATATATTTAGAGATTTTTCTAATTTGTGTGTTGCTGCTTTACGAAACGCCAGCAGAATAAGATGTTTAAGATATTTTTTTGCATGTTTTATAGGCCAAACTACCAATCAATATTCTTACAATAGACTGTTGATATGCTAAATTACCGAAAACATTCGATATAAAAGTTTTAATTTTTACTGATGCGCTATTGCTTATTTTTGCTTTCTTGCTTATTTTTGCTTACGGATTTCGGTATATACTATATAAGTAGCCTGGATCTACAGGAACCTCATTACGAGAGAAATATGAAAATAGTTGAAGGGTGCTACGTGTTCTTTTATGGAGGGAATTATAGGTCGAATTCAGTCACTGTCAGGAGGACCATTCTAGCGGCCGGCTGCTCTGACCGCTAATTTTACATGTTTTTTCCGATCAACACCAGGGGAATTCCGGAGCAGTATCCTAACAAATGGACCACGGACTGCCCACGATCTTTCCTACCTCTTCCTTGTCGTGTCCTATCCTCTCCCCCTTACACACACACACACACACACACACACTTACACTAACATGCACTACACTATGACATATTGCAGGAGACCGGTCGGGAGCTTAGAGCTTGTCCCGGCTGTGGCGGCGCCCCACTGGTGGGAGATACCTAGTTGGGGAAAACCCCGCTAGACGACGGTCGGACGGCGCTGGATCTCGCCATCCAAGAGGGAAGTACACTACCACCACCTACCTACCTACCTACTTACCGAGAAAAAATGCACTAAACTTCCGGGAAAAATCCTCTCCCCTTACACACACACACTAACATGCACTACACTACCACATATTCCTGGAGACCGGTCGGGAGCTTAGAGCTTGTCCCGGCTGGGGCGGTGCCCCGCTGGTGGGAGAGTCCTGGTTAGGGGGAAACCCCGCTAGCAGACGGTAGGTCGGCGCCGGATCTTGTCATCCAGCGGGGGAAAATCACCACCATCTCCCAAGAAAAAACATGCACTACACTAACGGGACTAATGACCGAAGCAGTTGACGCGCCCGGAAACACGAAAAAATCAATCAATCAATCACCCGGAAACACAAAAAAATCAATGAGTTGATCAACCAATCAAACCCACGATCGGGAGAAGACCTCTTCGCAGAGCGCCAGGGTCCACATCCGCGTCGCGTCGCGTCGGGTGGACCACGATGCAGGCGCGCGCCTGGGCGACGCGGTCGCGGCGGGCGGGTGGCCGCCTAATTGCTTGCGGGGGGCAGCGCTTAGCATGCGCCCCACGGCCGCGGCGAAGGACCACCGGCGCTCCGCCTTAATAGCGCCGCGCCAAACGCAGCCAAGCACTTGGCGATAGGCGGTGAAATACGCGCCCCGCCGCCCGCCTCCAGCGCTCGCTGGGGCTCCGCTCACCGAGACAGCCGGACCTGCGGGCGGGGGGGGGACGCAGTGGCAGAGACGATACACGCGGGTATGTGTGAGGAGTGCGGGTGAATGTGTTTGAGAATCTGGGTGTGTGTGTGTGTGTCAGTGAATGGTTGTGAGAAAGCAGTTGGATGGGTAAGGAAGAATGGTTGAATGGATATGGGTGGGTGCGGGAGGGTCGGTGGTTGTGAGAAAGTGTGTGTTTGTGTGTGTGTGTGTGTGTGATTGTGTGTCAGTGAATGGGTGTGGGAGAAGTGTGAAGTGTGTGTGGGTTTGGGAAAAGTGGATGGGTAGATGTAAGAATGATGATAGATGGATGGGACGAGAGGGTGGAAATTGGAAGAGAAAGAAGTATTGAATCTATGGAATAAAATAATCAATGCTTCCCGAGTATTTCGCGTACGTTTGATCTATAAGGAACAGCAATGAATCAGAATTTGTATTGTCTAAGGAGATAATCCCAATCTGATGATGTTTATTTGCGTACAGCCTTTCACTTTGCTGTTGCACGGACTCTTAGAACAAATTCATGCCTTAAAACTATACCATAGCGTGATTTTGATGTGTAATCTATCCGCCGTAACATGCTTCCATGCTCATCTTTCCATACGTCAAGACCGTATGGAAAGCACGAAAACTATCAGAACCCAGAACGAGTATCGAAATCCATGTGTCTCTGAGCAAATAGTAGTCCAGGCACGGTGAATGGAGCAGAGACCACCAACCTATCAAAACGTGCAAATCTTTTCCCGCATCCCCATTGGCAGTTTTGAGCCCATTGAAAAAACTTTGAGGATTTGGGCAGAATGGAGGACAAGAACACTAAAGCGACGCTCAGGGATGTTCATTGGCAATGAACCGCCTTTAGGGAGAGGGTTGATCGCCCTGAATGGGACGCGGTAAATGAGGGTCGGCCAGTCATGCTCATTGCCGAGCCGCGCATCCGGGAACAGGTTATGGTTTACTCTGGGGCCCAGTGGAAGCCCTGAGACGATGCTTACTCACTTAATTCAAGGGACTTTCTCAACGTTTTCCTTTCAAAAGAAACAATTTTGGATCCATGTTGTGGTTCTTGTACTAATATTTCTATTTTGAAAATGTGGTGAACGTTTCTTCGCAATCTGATAGGGTAAATTTCTGAAATCAGATAAATATTCTGATCTCCATAATAGTAGATTGTCATTGGTGCCATTTCTGCTGAGCGTTTGAGAAAGTTATAAATATTACTTTCATGTGGCAAAGGAAAGTGAAGTACCTTAACAAATAATCTTTTTAGGTAATAGTCACAAGAGTGAATCCAAAAAAATGTATAGCTGGAAAACTTCGTCCTACTTTTCGTCAAAATGCGTCCTTTTCTGTGTCTTGACGTCTAGTTCTACATCCATTACTTTCCACTATTTTGAAATTTACGAATTCTTCACGCAATTTTTACATTGACATTGAAATAATTCACAGTGATTTTTGACGGCTTATTCTATAGACAATTGAATGAAATTAGGGAAATCATACTTTTATGTCTCATATAGTACTGATGTGTCACATCATTGATTAATGTTTCTCATTCAGGCCGTTTTAAATATTTTCTTGAGTTTTAAAACATATTCATAGAATTTTAATACACCGATATTATTGATTCATCGCCCCAAAACCAACGATATATTTAAAAGTGGTTTAGTAACGTCTAATATGAATGTCCGCACAGAGGGGGTAATTTAACAGAGACTGTGATTATTAATTTATATTTCAGATCTGAACTAACAAGGAAGTCAAAAACAAATAAGAAAATTATTTATACTTTTAATTAATTATTTGCATTTTACTGTACTTTTGTATTGTTTTGTCCTGTTCTCTACGGTCTTATTGTTACTATATTTCTATTCTAATTTATAAAATGTATCTCAGATATAAATCATTAGTGGTCGCTAATGACTTTAGATGTTTTTAAAACGACCTAAAATAAATAATTTAAGACAAACTTTTAATATGAAATTGAATAATACAAAATCAAGAGTTCACATGTAACAATGGTACTTTTCTCTGCGTAAATGAAACATCAAATAAACAAAATATTGTTGCTCAAAAATTCGATATCAAATAACCAATATACCGGGAGCGGTAGCTCAGTGCATCAATGGATGTCACTACAACGCCTCTGACCGGGAGGTCCTAGGTTCGAGTCCTGACGGCGGCAGGATTTTCGACACTAGCTTTTCAGCTAGGTCGAATTCAGACGCTGTCTGGAGGAGAATTCTAGCGGCCGGCTGCTCTGATCGGTAGTTTTCCGTGGTTTCTCCGATCAACGCCAGGCGAGTACCGGAGCAGTACCCTACTAAAAGGGTCACGGAACGCGCCTGATCTGTCCTTCCTCTTCCTTGTCCTATCATCTCCCCTTACACACACACTTACACTAACATGCACTACACTACTACATATTCCTGGAGACCGGTCGGGAGCTTAGAGCTTGTCCCGGCTGGGGCGGTGCCCAGTTGGTAGGAGGGTTCAGGTTAGGGGGAATCCCCACTAGCCGACGGTAGATCCGCGCCGGATCTTGCCATCCAGCGGGGGAAGACCACTGCCATCTCCCGAGAAAAAACATGCACTACACTAACGGGACTAATGACCAAATCAGTTGACGCGCCCGGAAACACGAAAAAAATCAACAATAACCAATAATACAAATATTTGTTATTTGATATCGATGTTTGTATCGTGAGCGTGGCTATTTTTTGGCGATGTGGCTCTGACGGAGTGGCGCGTGGCGCGTGCGCAGGCGGCGTGGGGCCGGCGTCGTCGTGCGACGACGAGGAGTCGGAGACGGAGTCGGAGCCCGGGCTGGAGCTGAAGCGCAAGACGCGCCGCTGCCGCACCACCTTCTCCGGCGAGCAGCTCGACACGCTGGAGCGCGCCTTCCAGCGCACGCAGTACCCGGACGTGTACACGCGCGAGGAGCTGGCGCAGAAGTGAGTACGCGCCTGCGGCCACGCCCCGTCGCGTCGGCACGGCTGTGCGTCGCCGCCTCTACCTTTTCAACGGCCTCTCCGCTGCTTCCGCTAGTCCCTGCCACCCCCCCGCCCCCCGCCCCGCCCATCTCTACGCGTCCCTCCCTGCTCATTAGCCCGTCCTTACATTTCCTGCATCCGCATCCCTACTCCTCCGCCATCCTCTCGCACTACCCTCCGTTCTCCCTATCGCCTCCGTCCATCCTAGGCTCCGTCCATCCCTACCCTCCGTCCATCCCTATGGCTCCGTCCATCCCTACGCCTCCGTCCATCCCTACGCCTCCGTCCATCCTACGCCTCCGTCCATCCCTACGCCTCCGTCCATCCCTACGCCTCCGTCCATCCCTACGCCTCCGTCCATCCCTACCCCTCCGTCCATCCCTACACATCCCTCCCTGCTCATTCGACGTCCTTACACCTTCGTCCCTCCCTTTTTCATTAGTTTATACGATTTATAAAAGTATATTTAATTAATAATGTAGTATTTTCATTAAAATAAGATAAACATAACAATTTTATTTCTGATAATTCTCAACTGAAACGAAACGTACCGAAAACAGTACTTTCCAGGGTAGGGTTTACTCCCTCTTTTCTATACTTCGTCTTGAGTTTTAAATTAGTTCAGCTGTAAACCAAAGACAATTTTTAAGCTAGTACAAGACAAGATATAAATCGAAAGTCCGAGTTTAAATATAATACTGAAATGGGATAGTTTGTGATTTATACAGCATTTGAGAAAAATTGGAATGTGAAATGAAAGTTTAATTTAAAATT
This sequence comes from Teleogryllus oceanicus, assembly GCA_964035755.1. Taxonomy (NCBI): domain Eukaryota; kingdom Metazoa; phylum Arthropoda; class Insecta; order Orthoptera; family Gryllidae; genus Teleogryllus; species Teleogryllus oceanicus. The sequence goes on along the minus strand of CAXIVR010000012.1, from coordinate 35,487,885 downwards.
TTGGCTTCTAATTTATGGGTGGTGCTGTACTCACCCCAAAATGAATGATGTGTAAAAAAATTGCTTTAATATAAAAATTCTGTCAATATTTAAATGAGAATATTTTAAATAAAGTGTTTTATTAGCATTCAAATTAAAGTTCATGATATTATTCATCATTCCGACAAGAAATTGTTTCGTATGAGTTTACATGTCTTTGTCTGAAGGTTTGTATGTGAATGTGAAGAAAAAAGTAGTGAAATACCTTACATTTAAATCGTATTTATTAATGGTTAATATCGATTAAATATAACTGAATACTAAGAAGAGCAATATTCTTCGATTGATTATAATGACATCTCCTGAATTTAACTTTCAAGTTGCGGACGTCTTAAAATATGTATTACTCCAGATTAGCGATCTAATTGCTGCATTAATTCTCTATTGCAAAAACTACGTCTGCATCCGCGAAAAAACTCTGAGAAGATTTACGACCGATCCTGACTTTGTCCACCCTACAACATGTAACTGACTCATAAGTAAGGCTGTGTCAGATAACCTGAGCGTAAGCTATAGAGAATGATAATAAAATTTCTTTAGATGAAACACGAGTTCCGTGGCATAAGTAAGTGCAGCCATATTGCATCCTGCTGGTCATTTTCCGCCCTCTAGGTCATCATTACGAGAGTTAATCTGAAGAAGTCCATTTGAACGGGGATTAGGCCGGGCGGATCGCCCACGCGTGATGTATCCGGGTGTTGTGTGAGGCCGGCGGCGCGCTCGTCACCGGCAGTGAGCAAACAGGTAGAGCGCAGATAAGCCTCACAGGCCTCACAAGTTTACTATAGCCATATATTGTATTGAATGGTTTGTAGAATAGCGAGGCTTTGTTAGATATATTTATTTAGTATTTTTATTTGATTACCTAAGGAAGGAGTTCTAAGCAAAGCATGTTTAGCAGGAATACCGCACACACTATGTTAAATACAATTGCGTAATGTTAGTTTAACGAGCTACATATTTTTTGCGCCAATCGTGGACCCTAATCTAGGAACTAAATTAAATGCATGTAATTTAAATGTAATAATATTTTTATAAAGTGTTTTTTAGATACAAAAAAAGTTCAATTAGAGGTAATTGAATTTCATGTTAACGAATAACCTACAAAGAATGTGAAAGCTACCTTCGATATTATAGAATATTCCAACAATTATAGAACAACCAACTTTATAGATTAAGTAAAAGCTGCGGAAACGACGGAATAAATAAAAACTTAATGGATTTCAATTGAAAGTTTCACTTTATGGGTCTACACTGAAACGAAGGTGTGTAAATAATTATAGGTAGGTGATCATATTGCACAAAGGAAAAAAAAGTTGAATAAATTATTCGTCAATCGCGGAAAATAATAGGTTTATTCTGCATCAGTAATTTAAAAAAAAATACGGAAAATAAAAAAGAATCACATTCACACAAACTAAAAATCATTGAACATGCGTCTAAAACGTTAATATTAAGGAAGTGTGTGTCTCATGTGTTGAAGTAAGTGAAGGGATGAATTTCGAGCCCGGAGGCTGGATGGGGGAGAAGGCGCCTGGGGCAGGGATTCGTCAGCGGGCGGGCGGGCTGTGCGGTGATTAATGGGAAACGGATTCCTGCGTGTGGGCCGGCCGCGCGAGGCGCTTCGCGGACTCCCGCTCGTATTTCTCACGCCTGCCGCAGCGCCGCCGCACGCGCGCTCCCGAACCTCAAAGGCGCCGCCTCCCGCGGCGCGCGGCCTGACAAACCGACGCTCAAATTTACGACGCGCGCCAGCGGGGCGGGGGCCAGGTGGGGAGGCGGGGTCGAGGCGGGTCGAGGCGGGCCGAGGCGGGTCGAGGCGGGTGCGAGGCGGGTGCGAGGGGCGTGGCGGTGCGAGGCGGGGTGATGCGGGGTGATGCGGGGCGAGGCGGGTGCGAGGCGGGTGCGAGGATGGGCGTGGCGGGTGCGGGCAGGGGTGATGCGGGGGCGATGCGGGGCGATGCGGGGGCGAGGGCGGGTGCGAGGCGGGTGCGAGGAGTGGGCGAGGCGGGGCGAGGCGGGGTGATGCAGGGGCGAGGCGGGGGCGAGGCGGGGCGAGGCAGGGGGCAGGCGGGGCGAGGCGGGGCGAGGCGGGGCGAGGCAGGGGCGAGGCGGGGCGAGGCGGGGCGAGAGGGAGGAGGCGGGAAGAGGCGGGGGCAAGGTGGGGCGAGGCGGGGACGAGGCGGGGACGAGGCGGGACGAGGCGGGGACGAGGCGGGGTCGAGGCGGGTCGAGGGGTCGAGGCGGGGTCGAGGCGGTGCGAGGCGGGTGCGAGAGTGGGCGTGGCGGGTGCGAGGCGGGGGTGATGCGGGGTGATGCGGGGTGAGGCGGGTGCGAGGCGGGTGCGAGAGTGGGCGTGGCGGGTGCGAGGCGGGGTGATGCGGGGCGATGGGGGGCGAGGCGGGTGCGAGGCGGGTGCGAGGGGGCGAGGCGGGGCGAGGCGGGGGTGATGCGGGGCGATGCGGGGCGAGGCGGGGGCGAGGCGGGGGCGAGGCGGGGCGAGGCGGGGGCGAGGCAGGGGGCGAGGCGGGGCGAGGCGGGGGAGGCGGGGCGAGGCGGGGGCGAGGCGGGGGCGAGAGGGGAGCGAGGCGGGACGAGGCGGGACGAGGCGGGGGCAAGGTGGGGCGAGGCGGGGACGAGGGGGGACGAGGCAGGGGCGAGGCGGGGCGAGGCGGGGTCGAGGCGGGGGCGAGGCGCGGCGCGTTGGGAGCGAGGCGGGGCGTGGCGGGTGCGAGGCGGGGTGATGCGGGGCGATGGGGGCAGAGCGGGTGCGAGGCGGGTGCAGGAGTGGGCGTGGCGGGTGCGTGGCGGGTGCGAGGCGGGGGCGATGCGGGGGCGATGCGGGGGCGAGGCGGGTGCAGGGCGAGGCGGGTGGCGAGGCGTGGGCGAGGCGGGGGCGAGGTGGTGAGCGAGGCGGGGGCGAGGCGGGTGCGCGACGGGGACGAAGCGGGACGAGGCGGAGCGAGGCGGATCAGGGCGGGTGCGATACGGGTGCGAGGCGGGGAGAAGGGGACGAGGCGGGCCGAGACGATGGAGACGGGGCGTGACAGGGCAAGGCGGGGGAAATGGCGGGGCAGCTGTCTCGGGGCGGGACAGCAAAATGGGTGGGGCAGGACAGAGGTGGATTGAACTTGGCGGCGGCGAGGAGGAGGAGGGGCGGATGGGGCGAAGGCGGGGAGGGAGGAGGCGGTGCGAAGCGAAGAGAGGTGGCTTGGGATGAGTGTAAAGAATACCACCGACATTGCGGTCCCGAGTTCGACGACATTTAATAGCAGAGGGAAGGGAGACGGACAAATCGAAAGGGAGTCGAAGGGGAAAGTACACACGTATGATGCAAATTCGAGCGAGACAGGCAAAGGTACACAACAAGTAGACATTCGAAGATATAGGTCGAGGCATGAGCAGAGAAGGGAAGGACAAGGAAGGAGTACTGGAAAAATTGTTGCTCGGTGGAGTTGCTCCAATGCCGTATTGTTACCGCAAAAAGGTATTCATTAATCTATTCTGTGTAGATATTTTTCACTCTGTCTCAGACGAATGTTGTTGATTATGAACTTGTCCCCAACGGTACATTTAGAAACAGGAAGATTACTTGACTAATAATAGAAAGTATCTGGTAACAAAAGTCCGACAATATTTTTAGCAACTTGTGCCGAAAACAGTTATTTATTTAATAGGTAATTATTACAGCCAAATTAGAAACTTGATCCAATGTGGCTAGGCCGAAGGCCTTTAAGCCATTACAATACCTACATTCTACCGCGTTCTAACCTTTCGCCTTCTGGTATTCACCCCAAATGGTCTCTCCATCGCCTCAAAGCCGCGGAAACGAGACCATAAGGTACGGCTGAGGGAAAAACCCCTGAAGGGGGAAAAACCTGCCGTCAGAAGCCGAGTACATGCTACTCTATCCGGATTTTAGACTATTTATTTATTTGGCGCGGGCGTCAGGCATTCTCCTTCCAGTGTTTGGCCTCCACCGCACCTGAAAACAAACAGCAACACAGAAAATCGTCCGCACCAACGCCTCTGCCCTAACATTTCCGATTCCCACTTCCCTTCGCCACCTAATGTGCTTTATTTTAACCGTTTCCTCTTATTTTATTTTAATTTAATTTATTTTTAATTTATTTAACTTATATTAATTTAATTTTAATTTTTTTATTTAATTTTAATTTATTTAACTTATTTTAATTATTTTAATTTTAATTTATATATTTTTTATTATTAATTTATTTAACTTATTTAAATTTAATATAATTTAATTTTTTTTTACTAACTAACATAACTACTGACTAACTTAATTATTGATAGTTTATTGATTTATTACATATTTCTCTCCAGTCTAGGCTCTGCTCGTACTAACCACTGCTGTTTTCCCACTCCTTAATTTCCGTTTCTCTAGTGGTCCGAACCTTTCCGAGAAATGTTCCTAATTCTTTCATGAAGTTAGCTCTTTTATCCCCTAGAATGTTTTGGGCGAGCGTTACGTTCCTATGTTGGAAGTAGTAATTTCCCATTCCCATCCATTTTCCTCTCCAAGTTTCGGTCGCACTGCAAATTAAAAGGATATGGATCCAGTCTTCCTATCACCGCAAAGCACACAGATGCCATTACCATTCGAGTCCTTTAATCTACGTTGCATCCACCCCCCGACCCTGAACCAAGCGTATCCCCCTCTTGCGTCCTTTTGCAGTGTGTTTACGTAACGTTCGCAACCCCATAACGGACTCGCGTGAATTTGCGCAACTAGCGAACGTTTTCGGCCGTTGCTGCCAGGATCTCTTGCCTTTAATATCCGCAAGTCTATCCGAAATTAACCGTTCTATGTACGTGTTCCCTATCTCCCACCATTTCCGGAGAAACGTTTCCCAGACCTGAACGTTCCAGTAGCAGTTTAATTTTATACGACCAGTAGCGTTGGTTGCTTCCTGTAACTGCACCCGAAAACATCTATTTATAAGTGAGTCAGCCTGTTCACCTCAATTTAATCCAAAGTTTAATGGGTTTCATTTAAAATCTTTCCAAATTCCTACACTACAACCTCTCTTAGGACTCCGGCATTTGCTCGAATCTAGAGACTCGAGAATTAATTTGAAATAATCTGTTTCGACGCTTTCTAGTCGATCTATCCTATCCACTCCCAAATTTCTGCCCCATAATTCATTGCTGGGAGAACTAGGATTTAAACATCGTCTCCTACACCTTTAAAGGCAAATCGGAACCTGCTCACTGCGCAAACGATTTCTTTGACGCAATTCTTCCTTTACTGTGCGCCGCCACTATGTCTTACTCCATCCCCATTCATGGAAAATTTTGCCCCAAGATATGTAAATGTTTTACCCGGTCAATCTCCTCCTGAGCGTAAAACCATTTCTCCTTTTACCCCAGATAAATCCATTCTTGAAGACAACTACTTTGGTTTTTGAATATTTACTTTAATCCATGTTTCACTATACGTTTCTAGGATATTTAAACTTTTTGTAAGCCGTCAATAGTCTCCGAACATAAAACTAAATCATCAGCATATAGTAGTCCGGGAATGTTCAGGCCCTCAATTTCGGCAGCAGATGTATCCGCATCCTGTAACCACGTCAATAAATCGTTTATAAACAAGATAAACAATAGCGGTGAGAGAGGACAGCCCTGTCTTACTCCTACTGTCGATTTTATTTTTCGCGTTGTACTTCCATCACCGCACCTGATACAGAAATTTGTCTTCGTATATGCTCTGCAACACTTTTAAAACTTTACGTAGACGCCTAGCTCATTAAGTTTTATAAAGCTTTCCTATTGATAGAGTCAAAGCCATTTCGAAATCTACAAAACTGCAATATAAGTGGCCCCTTTACGCGCAAGCGCCTGCTTTACTAGGGTATCTAACACAAGATATTGTCGGTAGTCGCGAAGCCTCTTCTAAAGCCTGCTTGCAATTCTGATATTTTACTGTGCTTTTCCGCCCATTCACTCAGTCGCCGTTGAGAATTTACAAAATAGCTTGCTCAGCGCTGGTAAAAGACTAATTCCGCGATAATTTTGTGGGCAATTCGTATTACCTTTATTCTTAAAGACTGGTTGGAGGATCGCTGTACTCCACGTTTCTGGATACGATCCAGAATCAACTATTGCATTAAATAAATTTAGAATACCTCTGGTCTATGTGCCACAATTCCGAAATAAATTGTGTCGGAATGCCGTCCGCGCCGCCTGCCTTCTTATTATTCATGGCTAGCATAGCCCTATTCACTTCATTCCAGGTTATCGGTTCGTCTAATTCAGGACATCCGGTCCGTGATAATATATATCCCTGTTTCAATATTCGCTATTTCGAGCGCCCGTGAAAAGTACTGCTCCCACGCGTCTGATGAAATTGCATTACTTACATTTCTTTTATTACGCAGTGATCTTATAACGTCCCAAATTGATTTATTATGATTGTTTCTTAAAATTGCTTCTATTCTTGCTGTCTCACTCTCCTGCCAAGATTTCTTCGATTTCTTAATTGTGGCCTCGTATTGCCTACGTAGTAACAAGTAACTATTTCTCGCTTCCGCAGTTCCACTGTTTCTGAACATTCTTACAGGCTACTATTGCTTCACGCCTGCTCACCTGACACCTCGCTAAACCATCCTTGGGTCAGTACCCTTCCTCCTCCCCCACAATCGCATGCCCTCCCGCAAAGAGTCTCCTTTCTAAATTCTTTGCTTGCCTTTCCGGTGACCGCTCCTCGTGCCCACCCTACCGAGTTAAGAATAGCCTCTGCAAATTCCTGTCGCTTTTCCTTTCCATACAAACCGTCGTCTTGCTATTGTGAAGTTTGTTGCTCCGCCATGCACTGCCTGTGGCAGTTCAGTAGCATTTACTGCTAAATGAACGCACACAGGCAAATGGTCGGATTCTGCCCGTAATTCGATTCCAAAATCTAATAAATTGTTTATTCTTTCATGAGACAACAGAGCATAATCTATTACACTACCTCCATTCCCACTAATAATTGTGCCGAAAACAGTTGTTTCATTGCGTTCACTGAGAATGCAATGAATTGTTTCGTCATTTCCAAATATAACTAAAAATATACATGAATATTAAGTAGTGCAATGTTTCAATAAATAATGAATTTCTTCGAGAATGTTTTCGGTTTGAATTTGTGTTTAAAATTTTGTAACTTTTTATAATATAATAAAATAAAATATACCTTTTCGAAGGTAAAAAATCAGCTTCCTTTCCCATGGGCAAGTTATCCTTGAAAAAATAATAAATTACGGAACGAGCCAATACGTAGCTTTTAGGGATACTTGTATATTTGAGTATATTTTATTCTACCTCTTTTCTTTAATTACATATTAATGGTATGTTTCTTTTGTCTACGGAACACAACTTCTGCAGTCCATTGTATCAATTAATCGTGTTCAAAACAATTAGAAATTTAGATGTTGAAAAGAAATAGTCACACCTCTTATCTTCACGCCGATGTTTCTCCAAGGAACATAAACAGGCTACCTTAATTAATTAGTGCATAATCGAAGCAGCAATAAACTACTTTTTATATCATAAACCAGTTAATTAATTTCTTCAAATTAGCTTCTTGACAAGGGCCGCTCGTGCGTTTAATAAATGTAAAATACCCCCAATTACTCTTTAGCGTAAACTCACGTTCATTCAGCAACTTTATTGGTTGTGTCACACCAGATGGAAAGCATATTATTTCTGATAGTACCTCCCCCCTGCTATTTACCACCGACAAAGAGTGAATTCATGGACTCGCGCTATAGAAGGAAGCGTCAATGAAGCCAATGATAAATATTTGATATCATTAAAAGGCACTCGAAGAATGCCACGCGCCGAATGCGCTATTAATTTCCGAGGAAGTCACACATCAGATCCCGTGTCTGCTAATAGCAGGCTCTGTGGGCGGCTCAAAGAGGCCGGTCAACGGTCACAGCGATAAATCAGAGAGGCGAACGGCTGCAAAGGGAAAAAAAAAATCAACACAGAAAGAGAGAAGGTGAAAAGAAACAGACGTACGGGAAGGGAAAAAAAAGGGAGGCGTGAGGAGTGGACACGGAGAGGGCGGGCGGGAGGCGGGCGGCTACGCGTCTCTCAAGAGGACTCCGCCGCCGCCCCGCCGCCGCCGCCCGCCGCCCCGCCGCCGCCGCCCCGCCGCCCCCGCCGCCCCGCCGCCGCCGCCGCCGCCGTCGCCGCCGCGCCGCCGCCGCCGCCGCCGCCGCGCCGCCGCCGCCGCCGTCGCCGCCGCCCGCGTCGCTCGCGTCGCTCGCGACGCCTCGACGCGTGACCCCGCGCGCGCGGGCCAGCCGCCATCTTGTGACGTCACCGACACCACAATGCGCGGCGATTTTTCGCTCGCCCATAAAGCGCGGCGGGAGAGAAAAAGGGCCGGCGAGAGCGGAGACGACGACGACGACGACGACGGCGGCGGCGGCGGCTCAGGGCGGCGAGATGGGCGTGGGCGACGCCGTTTTGTCGATGAGTGAGCGTGCCAGTCGAGGATGGGCGACACGAATTCTCGATGATCGTCGCCGACGGTAGTGAATGTGACAAGGCGGCGATTCGGCAACTGGTTGAACAAAGATGAAAATACCCACTGACACTGTAATGTGCACTAAAATATGCGAGGTCTTCACTTTCTGACGCACGATCTCATTTATGCTTTCTCAAAAAGGAACCTCCAACAATTCCTGAGTTGAAGGAACTCCTACAATGTATCTTTTCTTTGAAGTATCTAGAAACTTTTGCAAATCAATGGTTACAAAACTACAATCCAATCGTTTTCATATATATATATATATATATATATATATATATATATATATATATATATATATATATATATATCACTGTTAAACCTCAGTAACGACGTATTTCTTTTGAAGACGTGCAATTATACTTCTAATTATACGAATGTTTTTTTGTCGATGAGTCAGAGTGTCAGTTGAGGACGGGCGACACGAATTCTCGATGATCGTCGCCGACGGTAGTGAATGTGACAATGCAGCGATTTGGCATCTGGTTAAAAAAAGATTCTCTGACACGATGATTTGCTCTAAAATATGAGAAGTCTTCACTTTATGAAGCACGTCCTCATTTATACTTACAGTTACTCAAGAAGGGACTTCCAACAACTCGTGAGTTTAAGAAACTTCTTAATATATCTTATAGTATATTTTCACTTTGAAGTACGTAGGAAATTATGCAAATCTATGTTAACAAATCTACTGTCCAAATATTTTCAGAAAATATCTCTCACATTCAACCTCAGTAATGACATATTTCTCTTGAAGACACTCAATTATTCTCCTAATTATACGAATACGAACCTCATAAATCCGAAACAAAAACGGATGATGTATATTCGAAATTAGAATGATGGCACTTAAGAGTGAATCTCCCTTCCTTTGGCAATGAAAATAGAATAAAACACGTCCCTATTTTGTAATGGCACCCTAGAAGAAACAAATCTTATTTCATTTTCCAACAGTCATTCCGTAAGGTTTGAATTCATTTCATTTTGTTGTATATGTTTTCTCCACGACGTAGCTTTTGCTGAAATCAGAGCCGGCTAATAAATTTCGCCGGGGTCCCCTAAGGAAGTCGCCACCCGCCATTGGAGCAGCGCGGAGGGGAATGTGTGTGGGAACCGCGGCGTCCGTTGCCGCTTGCCTCCACTTGGAGCCGGTCGGCGTCCTGGCTCCACCCCAATCACCGCACGGGGGGGGGGGGACCCGCATGGCACGCGCGGCCCCCTCCACGCGCTCTTCAAACAAAGCCGCCTGGGAACGCACCCCCCCCCTCCTCCACCCATCGGGTGCTCTATCCGACGCGCGATGGCGACGGGCTCCCTTCGCGGCGGCCATCTTGGAGGCGGAAGTGACCCACTGGTCCTAGGAGAAAAACTCGCGTCGCCCCGCGGGGTTTTATTCAAAGATCTGTGTGTGTTTTGTGACGATTAGGGGAACTGTCGACTCATGGACCAACGGTTTTTCTTGCTGAAAGATTTCGCCAGGCTGGAAGCCTGTTGTCGGGCTCCCCGATGTTTCAAATGGATCGTTGGGTTGAATTTCTGAGATTATGAAAACTTTGAAAAATACTGCTGGAATTATTGTAAGTGCTGGAAGCGAGAATTAATTATTTTAACCAACATTTTCAAACAATACAACGCTCCCTTTTATTGATACTTTCTTCTAATACTGTAAATCTAGAAAGATGTTGGTGACAAACTATGGTGACTGACATATAGCATTCCTAGTCAAATATCAACTAATGAATAATATTTTATTTTATTCAAGAAGGTACGCGATGGATTTCGCGTGCCTAAGACGGCAGAATTACAAGGTGTCAAGATTCATAAGTTACACGAGATTTCATAAACTTAACGAATACGCCACAGGCACGAAGAATAGCCATTTGGCATTGTTTAGAAATGATTCAGTCACTTCATTCATTTTATATTTGAGAGTTAATTAAAAATTCTGTAATCTAGTTGTCAGAGTCTATTATTTGGTAACGCCAATAAAAATTGTCTACTTCAATTCCAACTTTTTATAAATATCAGTACAAATCACACATATCCAACAAGGGTGTTGTGACTTTCGTACTTGAGTGGCATTTATTTCTCAAATATTAAATTATCACGACACGATATGTTATACCGCCCATCAAAAAATATCAAATTAGTATCGTGATAATGGAGTTAGAAAGTATGAAATTAACTACAACACATATAATACTTTGACTTGCATGGAATGCATTTTTACTTATGCAAATAATGACTTGGGCATTCCTTGCAATCGCACGACGTTATCGCACTTATGACCCCGAATATATTCCCGTCCCTGATACCTTATTCATATAAAATGTTTGTGGAAGAGAGGTACTTATTTCAATCAGTATACTGAATAGGTGTGTCTTATACACTTGAAGAAAAGTATACCTTTCTTTAAATTCCAACTTTTTATAAATATCAGTACAAATCAAACATATCCAACAAGGGTGTTGTGACTTTCGTACTTGAATGGCATTTATTTCTCAAATATTAAATTATCACGGCAGGATATGTTATGCTGCCCATCAAAAAAGAAAGAAAAGAGGTATACCTTTCTTTCGAGGGTATAAGACACACTGGTTTTCTTTTAACCTCTCTAAAGAAGGATTACATCGTTTACACAGGAGCTCAGTTTCTGAGTTGTCAAATGATATGGATAGGTGTGAAGAAGTAATTTCTGGTTCTAAAAGCAAATATGACGGAGTAAATAACAATAATAATAATAATAATAATAATAATAATAATAACAATAATAATAATAATATATCCGATTAGATATACATTACCTCCAAACAAACATTTTTTCGCATTTGAATATCAATTGTTAATTCAGCATCGACTCCAATATTATTGTTTTTGCATTTAATGAAGATGACAGTGTCTTATTAATTTAGCTAAATTCCCAGAAAAGTAACTTCGTTTTTTCTGCCAAATTTTCTTTAAAAATGTGGTGCACTTTATGACGAGATCTGTGGAGCAACAGGTACTAATGTATGACCTCTTTGAGAGCTTACTGCAAGAAGATTTTAACTCAAAACTGCTAATCTTTACTTCTCTAGGACCATTCCCCAGTCGCAAAGTCACAAGTCGATTGAACTTATGAAGCCAATACTTTTTGATCCCTTGTAATCACCCCAAACGCCCACTCCAGTCGCATCCCCCCCCCCCAGTGGCGAGCTCGCTCTGAGCCGCATCGGCACGTCGTCTGTGCGCAGGACGAAGCTGACGGAGGCGCGGGTGCAGGTGTGGTTCAGCAACCGGCGCGCGCGCCTGCGCAAGCAGCTCAACTCGCAGCAGCTGTCGGCGTTCAACTCGATGTCGCTGGGCGCGGCGTTCGGCGCCCACGCGGCGCACGCGCAGTTCCAGCACGCCGCCGCCGCCGCGCACGAGCACGCGGGCTTCGCGGCCGCCGCCGCAGCCGCCGCCGCAGCCGCGCAGGGTGAGTGCAAGGCAACCAATGCGGAGCATTCACAAGCAAGCCTGGCTTGAGCCTGCGGCCTTCCAAGCCGGGCTTGCTAGTGAATAGGCTGTTTAAAAAGCTTCCATTCGCACTCAGGCGAAGCTTGTGAGTCTGACTTGCCTGTGAATACATCGCTTAAAGGACCCCATCCACGATTAAGAAAAACTTGCAAGCCTAGATTGAGCTGATTATAAGTATGCGTCGCGGCCAGGGCCGATTTTATATCGCACGAGCACGCGGGCTTCGCGGCCGCAGCCGCGCAGGGTGAGTGCAAGGCAACCAATGCGCTTCATTCACAAGCAAGCCTGGCTTGAGCCTGCGACGCGCCGGTTGGGAAACTGTCGAGCTTCCAAGCCGGGCTTGCTAGTGAATATGCCGTTTAAAAAGCCTCCATCCGCACTCAGGCGAAGCTTGTGAGTCTGACTTGCCTGTGAATACACCGCTTAAAGGGCCCCATCCACGTTCAAGCCTAGGTTGAGCCGATTGTAAATATCTGTCGCAGCAAGGGCCGATTTTATATCGAAATGGGCCTTAAGCTAAGCATGATCAAGTCATAGAAAACTCAATAATATTGAAATTATGGACCTACGTTACCGAAACCAATATAAAAATTGAACTAGTATCTTTCAATTTTCAAATGTAATATAATATTTACATCAAAATTGCACCTGTGCATGTAAATATATTTTAAAATACCTTATATAAACGATTATTTTTACGAATTAATGAACTAATGTAACTTTTTTATAATGGGACCCCTATATCCGTTGCAAGCACTAAGTACGCGCTTAGTCTGCTGTAGCACACTATTCCTTTTCTGACGCAGCTGCATTCTTTCTAAAGTACTCCAAAGCTTGCAAGCGTTAAAGACCCCCTAATGGCGGCTCCACACATTCGTTATTCGGCGAACATCAAACGACCGCAAGCCGAGTCTCGAGTAGTGTGGATGAGTCGCTTGCTATTTGCCGAGTGACGAACATTCGGGATTCGCCCTATCCACCGCGTGTCGGTCTTTTGGACACATCAAAGGGAGCGAACATTCGCCGAACACGTCAGCTGCTCGGGATTGGGAGAGCACTAGCTCGTTGCTTGGCGAATGTCGATTGTGTGGAGCCGTCTTAAGAGGGGACAGGGCGAAGTTTCACTCCGCGTGACACCATTATACTGGGATGAATCAGCTTAGGAATTTTGATTTAAAATCATGACTGAAAATACATATTTTGTTAAAACGTTAAATAGTTAATATTAACGATGATTTTATGCATTCATTTAATTTTCGTTGGGTTATTTGGAGCTATCTTTAAGATCAATGATCCAACGTCTTTGACAGAAAAACATTGTAAATAAATTTTACGATCGTTAAATTTCTTTACTCTTTGACATTGCCCGTAACCACATAAATATTATAAGTAATATGCGTGAAAAATAAAGTTTTGATTTTAGACTATCCTACAATGTAAAGAATTACATTTCATAGAAAATATTGTATAAAAGTGAGCATGATGGTGTTATATCATCAATATTGCTCCAGAAAACACCAACTCTCACTACATAACTGAGTTGCAATGCGGCGCGCATTCAAATCGGGGATGCTGCGTGTGACTTTTTACACTTTTTACACTATATGTGTCTCTGAGCTTGTCAGCGCAATGCCGCGACACGTCCTTGGTTAAAAAGCAAAAGTTTCAACCCTTAATTTCCACGATCTGGTTCTTACAAAAAAGTGGAGTTTCTTAATAGTTCTTTTACCGGAATAGAACATGTTTATATCCATCTTGTAAACATAATAAATTAAGACTTCGACAATATTATTTCACATAAGGAATAACAACGGTGTCCTGTTTGTTACACGATTGATGCAAATTGGAACAAAATGTAAGCAGAACGGGCATTAGATTCGAAATTACTTTCGGTTATCCCGCGTCACAGAAATACTAGTGAATTGATCTATTCCAATACTGAACATAGTTTGTGGATGTGGACAAAGTGTATAAAAATGTGTTTTAGATCCATGTTTTACACTAGCCCAGTCTACGTGCAGAGCTGTCAGGTCGTAGTTCCTTCTGCTTAAAAAGTGAGCTGTGGCAATCATTAGCACAACCGTTATGAAGACAGTTACGCTACTTCCAATGCCAATAAAATATTAATCGTTTTAGTAACGTAGCAATATCAGTGCTACCTCGCTGGCATTAACTTTTAACAGGATATTAATGGCGCCTTGAAGTGCAATTTTTATTTTCTTCCTGAATTTTTCATAGTTTATTGGACTTGTGAGAGGTAGTTCCCGCCATTTTCTATGTTCAAACATTCCTCCTGTCTGTCAAAACATAACGAAATAACATATCATTACTTAGAATATGTATTTCAAGAAATGACGATTTTTCAAGAAGAATTCATATCAAGAAGAATTGTTATAAAACATTTGCAACTAGACTGAAGGTGTAGGTTTTGAATTACGAGTAGGTATTGAACACATAAATACATACAGTGAACTCCGGCCATTTCGTTCATTAAAGTCTCCTCTGCACGTAGATGTAGTGAATTCGTCTCTTAACCATTCATTGCAGTCTCCAGTGTACGTTATGTCTAGCGAGTTCCTCGCTCTGTCGCTCATTGAAGTCTCCTTGTGTGTACGCACAGGCCACGCCAGCGCGGCGTGCTGGGCCCCGCAGAGCTACCTGTCGGGGTACGCGAGCTACTCCAGCATGGACGCGCACGGCGCGTCCGCGCCCTACGGCGCCCCGTCGCAGCCGCAGCCCGCCGCCGCCGCGGGCCCGGCCGTCAGCGTGGCCGCCGCCGCCGCGGTCGCCGCCGCCTGGCCGCGGGCGCCCGCCGCCGCCCCCGCCGTCGCCAAGCACGCCGACCTGGGATGGCCCCCGCACGACCTCTACAGGTGAGCGCTCGTTAGCATGCTAAGCGAGGCGGAGGGCGGCGCTCGGGGCAAGGGTGCGCCGGCGATGAGGGCCGCTTGCGCTTTCCTGGTTACGCCCGTTTGCACAATGTCTTCGCTCAATCGTTTCCTGCATGAAGACATGACACAATATGACTGCTAACAGTTACTGAGATGCGTCGTCGTTTCTAATTAAGGACTCAACACCACGTCTAACGCTAATGCCAAATATTATTTGTAATATTTTCACTCTTTGTATTTTGATTGCACTAATGTTCTTTATGTAAGACATTCTCCAATCTAATTAATGCGAGAAATAATTCGAAACTAATTTGCTCTTTTCTTTAAATATAAAGAGAATGATTACGTAGATTGTCTCCTTTTTATTAGTATAAATTTACTAAAGTTATTTTATTTCGGCACTATAGTTACTTATCCAGCATTTTTTGTTTTGGGAGCCCAAGTTCTTTTTTTTTTTTTGTTGGGGTACTTTTTGGGATTTGGGAGACCAACTAAAACCAGTAAAACGTGCTAATGATACTTTTAATTTAATTGGTTTTGAGAAGGCAGCCTTCTGTCATTTAAATGAACATATATATTGAGTCCGTTCTCATTTGGATTCTGCCTGAAACGTTCAAGCCCCTACAACCGCTTTGCAACAACGATATTACGTCGGAAAACATAAGCAAACTTGGAGAGGAGCCTTGACCGTTGAGCCTTGGCGATTTTGCACAGCAGAGCAGTCGAGTGCACCGAAACCTCTCGTGGCCTGTGAGGAGCCAGTGAGCCACAGAATGGACACAAACATCGCGGTCACTCGCGCTCCTCAGGTGTGTTTACGGATGCTCTCTTGGGGTCTTGGCCAAGAGGGCGGTTCGGAGGCCGGGCCGTCCGTCCCGGGGCACAATGGGTCCGCGTCTCCTGTGGCGGCCGACCCACTAGGCGCGGGCGTCTGGGCGGGCACGCGGCCGGGCCTCCAGAAGACGCGCATCTCCCGTGAGGGATTTGTGTCAAGAGGCATCAACGACCGCTTCAAAACTGACCAAACGCACTTCGACATAAACGCAGTTCCGACTCGCCTTTGTGCGACACCAACCGACTGGTCGACAATACCCGGATTCAATTTCAGGCCTGTCGTCGTCGAGGGAGGCGTCTTTCCGTTCGAAGAGGCATAATGAAACTTAAATAAACTTGTCACTCTTTCGACGCCGTAGGGACGCGCCGAGTGTCTTAACAAAAGTTCGTTAACATTTCCGAGCGGTAAAGTGACCGAGAAGTACTGTACACGAAGTGTGAAGTTCGGAATGTAAGCTGTTCTTAGGAGGACGAAGAACTGAAGTACATGAACGCTATTTTATGATGAGAGTTTCATCAAATTCGAGGAATAGGAAGATTGTTATCAGCACGTAGGCTTTTTCGGTTTCAACACATTTTCAATTCTGAGCTATTTCATTCATACTTCGCATTGTTTTATGAATAGTTTGGAAATTGTAAAAATTATCCTTTTATCAGCAGTTTTTCTCATATAATATATCAAAATTGTACATTAGCGTAAGACATATTTTAATTAAGAAATTAAGAAATATTGATGTATTTTAATTGATTCTATTTTATGTATCGTGCAAAACTAATTACGCTTTCAAAAAAGTTGGTATTGTGACTTGAAAGACTCACAGCTGGAAATGTAATTTCGTCATTCCTCCACCGTGCGTAGCCAACCATTACTCCAAAAGAAAGGTGTCGACAGCGCGAACATAATAAATACTTCATTCTGCACGCACCGCAGACTAAATTAGCCACCACGTTAAGCAAATAAATTAGACGGTTACCCGTGATTCGTACTGCTCACGTTTCAAACCACGCGCATTGTTCCCGGGAACGGTAGCAGCTCGCGATTGGAGCCAACGCCATCACGTCCACCGCAACTAAAACAAAAGGCTCCTCCGTTGCAGACAGTCGCTAAACCTCTAATCCCACTCACAGAACTCGCCATTCATTCATTACCATAAAAAGGCCGCGCCCGCCCTCGCTCCGCCTCCCTCACACACGGCGCGCCGCCGCGCGGCGTTTAGGCGCTCCAGCTCGAGAAACAAAAGAAGCGCGCGGCGCGGGGCGCTGCGGAGGCGGAGGCGGCGACAGCTCGGCCGCGCGGCCGCCCGGGGCGCCGCGCGCGGGCTGCAATTTGGGTCGGCGGCCAATGAAATTGCGGCGCGGGCGCGTATTAGGGGGCGATTGAATAACAGCGCGCGAGCGCTAAGCGCCGATCCCTGGCTATTATTCAATAACCGGTACACACCCGGACGAAATTACAGCGGCGCGCTCGTATTACGAGGCCGTTTTCCGCGAACTTCCTGCAATATTCATGCGTCCCGATACGGCGCTCGCGTGTCCGCGGATCGTCCGCGGCCGCGACGGCGGTGGAGGCAGAGGCCGCGGCGGTGATAGCGGTTGAGGCGGCGGCGATGGCGGTGGCGGTGGAGCCAGAGGCCGGCGGCGGTGATACGGTGGGTGGCGGGACGGTGCGGTGCGGTGGCGGTGACGGTGACGGTGAGGTTACGGTGGCGGGGCGGTGACGGTGACGGTGACGGGCGGTGACGGTGACGGTGACGGTGACGGTGACGGTGACGGTGACGGTGGCGGTGACGGTGGCGGTGACGGTGACGGTGACGGTGACGGTGACGGTGACGGTCGCAGTGGCCGTGAAGGTGGCGGTGATGATGGCGGTGGTGGCTTCATTGATTGATTGATTTTTTCGTGTTTCCGGGCACGTCAACTGCTCTGGTCATTAGTCCCGTTAGTGTGGTGCGTGTTTTTTCTCGGGAGATGACGGTGATCTTCCCCCGCTGGATGACGAGATCCGGCGCCGACCTACCGTCGGCTAGTGGGGTTTACCCCTAACCAGGACTCTCCCACCAGCGGGGCCCCGCCCCAGCCGGGACAAGCTCTAAGCTTCCGACCGGTCTCCCGGAATATGTGGGAGGATAGTGCATGTTAGTGTAAGTGTGTGTGTGTAAGGGGAGATGATAGGACTAGAAAGAGGAAGGACAGATCACGCGCGGTCCGTGGCCCGTTTGTTAGGGTACTGCTCCGGCATTCGCCTGGTGTTGATCGGAGAAACCACGGAAAACTATCGATCAGAGCAGCCGGCCGCTACAATTCTCCTCCAGACAGCGACTGAATTCGACCTAGCTGAAAAGCTAGTGTCGAAAATCCTGCCGCCGTCATGCGGTGGTGGCGGTGACGGTGACGGCAGCGGCGGAGGTGGAGGCAGAGGCCGTGACGGTGATAGCGGTTAAGACGGCGGCGATGGCAGTGGCGGTGGCAGTGGATGTGGCGGTGGCGTTGGCATTGGCGGCGGTGGCAGCGGCGGCGGCGGTGGCGGCGGAGGCGGTGGCGAAGGAGTTGGTGGATGTGGAGGTAGTGGCGGGGCGGCGGCCGCAACGGGCCCCCCCCCGGGGGGGTGCGGGGGGGGCGCCGGCTTCAGCGGGCACCGGCCCCAGAGATAGAGACGTGCGTGCTTGCGGGCCTTCTTATCCCGCTTGCGTCCGACGTTCTGTATTCGATGGACGAGAAAAACACACCCGAATGCGGTAATAAACGCACGCCAAAGCCAGAAAAGTGATCAAGTTCGATCTGAGGCTTGCGCGGGAAGGCAGGAAAAAGTGGGCTGAAGTGTTCATATGTACACTTTTGCGCATCTGGATTTCTTCGTGTCTGTAGCAGTTGCTAAATTACATATATTTTGCCCTCAGAGTGCAATGCACACATATCACAGACTCAATGTAAAAGAGCAAAATAATCAGTTTGGGGGAATTACAAACTTGCGTTTTTTACTATCTTCTGTCTATAATTGAATACCGTCATGGATGTAATATTTTGGTATTTGAAATCGGAATTTTGTTAGTGTTTTCCATGAACAAAAGTGATGGGGAGCAATAATGGGTGTTTGATAGAACTTTGAGTGAACCGACGCATGCCATATGTTGTCATACTGAAAAATATTATTTTAATTCAAACTCATAAATAATATTCAATTTGCCCCCAATTATATCTCATGATGTACCACAAGGACGTCTTATTTATACGTTATAACATTACAACCACACCGGATACATTCAAGTAGTATTATAGTGCGTGTTAGAAAGTTGCGCCAGATCCGTAAAAAGAACATTTGTGTCGATAAATGCAATTCATCTCCTCCATACATTCGTAGAAGAAGCACCACGAGATGTTCCAACGCAAGCTCACTGGATGTTTTCCCGACAAGGGTGAAGTGTTTGTGCATTTGTTTGTAAGTGTGAAGATAAGTTCTTGTGCGTGCAGCGATTGAGAAGGGGGTAAAAATGATGCCAAAATAATCACGAGGTGACCCGTTACTCCGTCGTCTTTGGGATTAGGTTAGCAATGATAAAAGAATCTCACTTAAATTTATCATAAAGAGCACGCAGACTCAAGAACTCTTCCTCTAACAGGAGCCTAATTCGACCCAGCTACTTAACTGGTCTGGAAAATCCCCCACCATTATAAACTAAACCTACGACTTGATTTACGAAGTTTTTTGAACTTTTAAGCACTGACCTCTCAGAGAGTATTGGATGTAGTGACTATTCAGTCTATGGATAGGTAAAAGACATATAATCTTCCACAAAAATATGTATTTTACATTACATTCAGGTGATACATTACAGCATATATTTTTCGAGGAATTTTACCTTATCTTCAATGCTCCCCAAGTAAAGTTGTACTAACCATGGCTGTTAAATATGCACCCTTGCCGACACCATTTTCAAAAATGTACCATTTAATGTAATGTAAATTGGTAATTTTGAGTAAGATTAATGAAATTTTGTGGAAGATTATATCTATTTTACCCATCCATATGTATTTCCACAATATTTCTGTGGAAACTACCGATTTTATTCTACGTTTGGTACAGAATCTCGGAGACTATTTTATCAATCTGCTCTTGAACAAGAAGCGAGTTTGCCAAGTAAATTGGTATACCAAACAATCCAAATAAGCTAAACGAATGCTCTATCAAAACTTAGAGATACGTAGGAAAGTTATCAACGCGAATATCAGATTGAAGTCACATGGATATGTAGACTGGACGTTAATTCACAGGACGTCTGAGCAGTTGCTTAATTGCATTTTGCTTTCTTCAAACAATTAAGGAAGAACACTTAGTATAAAAAGTGAATATATCCCCAAAATAACTATTTTTGCTGAATATACCTAAAACGTTTTTGACGCGTGGCCCAAGTGCCTCCAGGAAAAAGGTCAAGTGGTCTGTTCCTTTACCCACCTCAAATTCAGGTTGTGATTCACTTGAAACTGTGATTCACTTTGACTTAATAGTGAATCACACGAAATTAAAACCAAGAGAGTTTAACTATCCATATAAAATGCCTCAAGTAGGGTGGTATATCTCAAAAAATGTATCGCTTTTCTAGCCGATTTTTCATACCGCTCTTCGCTATTAGCCAATAATAAACAGCGTCCTATCTCTTAGGAGGCGGATCGCTGTGTCAATGTGAAATAAATCGCGTATATAGTGTCCTAACCTCTTTGCTTTTATCATTCTTTCAGTCATTTCAATATTTGGTGCATTTTGGAACTCTGTTGGATGTAATTTGATTCGAGGAGTAGTCATATTAAATTCCCCTAATGCTTTGGAAAGTCTTAGATCAATCCCCTTATGGATTTCCTTCGGAAACGGGGGGATTTATCGACAATTTTCAAAGCACTCTTGATACTACCTTTCAAAAATCACCTAAAGACAACCACAAAAATTATCGTCCCCTTATGGATTTCCTTCGGAAACGGGGAGATTTATCGACAATTTTCAAAGCACTCTTGATATTACCTTTCAAAAATCAACCAAAAGACAATCACAAAAATTATCGTCCATGTTTATTTTTGGTATGGAATGTTTCGGTTTTCGACCACCGCTTGGGTTCCGGTTCAGCGCGCTGGTGTCGGGCCAAGCGCGCGGGGCAGCGCCCGGGCGGGTGACGGCGGCGACGGCGAGGGCGGGCGGGGCCGGGATAAAACGCGCCGCTCGGGCCGAGAGGCGACGGCGGCCGTGGGCGGTGTAATTAAACCGGAGCGCGATGGGATTTCACGCCGCCGCCGCCGCCGCCGTCGTCGTCGTCGTGGGCCGAACCCGTCGCGCACGTGTCCCGCGTGCCGGAAACCGGCGGAGGCGGTGGCAACGCCGCAACAAAACCAACACGACCCACATGTCGCATCGCCGCCTCCGACGCCAGGAAAGGGTTCGGGGTTGGGGGCGAGATACACGCGCATGGGGTATGTTCAGAAAACATTCTGGCCATCGGGCTTGCTGGAAACGGAGTCCAAAATTTTGCTGTACGATGTGGAATGGAGCTGTACAATGTCTCCCTGCTCAACAGAGGCGTGCTTGCTCCTTCCCGGTTGCGTCGCGTTCTGACCTCCGGGGATTTGGGCTAGGTCGAATTCAGTCGCTGTCTGGAGGAGAATTCCAGCGGCCGGCTGCTCTGATCGGTAGTTTTCCGTGATTTCTCCGATCAACACCAGGCGAATGCCGGAGCAGTACCGTACCAAACGGGCCACGGACCGCGCGCGATCTGTCCTTCCTCATCCTTGTCCTTGTCCTGTCCTCTCCCCTTACACACACACACTTACACTAACATGCACTACACCACCACATTACGGGAGACCGGTCGGGAGCTTAGAGCTTGTCCCGACTGGGGCAGTACCCCGCTAGTGGGAGAGTCCTGGTTGGGGAAACCCCACCAGCCGACGGCAGGTCGCGCCTGATCTCGCCATCCAGCGGGGAAAGATCACCGCCATCTCCCGAGAAAAAAGATGCACTACACTAACGGGACTAATGACCAAAGCAATTGACGCGCCCGGAAACACGAAAAAATCAATCAATCAATAATCTGATTGCATGAATTTCATTTTCGTTGTGAATAATCAACAGCGTTGGTTTAATTTGTTGCAGCTCGGGCGGCAGCAGCGGCTTCGCCCCCACCGCCCACTTCGGCGCCGAGACGAAGCCGACCGCCGGCTTCTCGTCGTACCTGGGCGACGCCTGCGCGCGGCCCCACTGACGGCACGGGCCAGCCGCTGGCTAGCGCCGACACAGCCTCCGAGCAGCTCGCGTTCGGACGACGGGGAGGCGTCTTTCCTGGTGTCACCCCTCCCGCGGAGGATCCACCTGCGACATCACGTCCTTGGAGCGCGGTGCAGACGAGCTGTCGGTTCGTGAAAATCAATGTTTGGATCGCGCCGCGAAGGAAAATGCTCCCAATACTCGTTAATGTTCGAAGCTTGATCGAATATTGATCATCCAGCATCGTGCATTGGGAGTAAGCATTGGGAGTAAGCATCGTGCATTGGGAAGAAATAGATGTTGCGATGGCGCCGCCAGCAAATATGTCTTCCGATACTTACTTCACAAAATGCGCTAGTTTTTTAATGGCAGATTTTTTGTCAGAAACGCCATGGAAGATTATGATTTCATTAAATCAACGTGGAAACCCTAAGACAGCAATAGTCTTATATATTCTACGAATGGTAGAGAATGAAGCATTTTACTGGTAAAAATAGATGTTAGGGAAAACTTTGAAGACCTTAATCATAGTTAAAATATCTCGCGGTATAAAAATCGTTGCTGAAAAAATCATGTAATTATGATAACCAGAGTTACATTGCGTAAAAGGTTTTAATTTTCTTGAAGAAATGTGTGCATTAATACGCTGAAGAACATTAGTCATCAAAACATCACGTTGTTAGGCGTATAAATGAACTGCATAACCATTAATTTTCAGGAAGTGAAAATATAAAAGTAAACATATCTCGAATAACATCTTAAAAATGCAAAATGTTTACAGGAATACGGTTGTCAATGAACTGGAAAGTGAGTGCCTTTAGTGAAAGATTTCTCGCTTCCACTTGTGGCCTTAAATCTGACTGAAATGAAGACTTAGACGATTTGATAAACGACTGTATATTGAAGAGATTTCACGAAGCATATATTTTCCTATTTGTGTGTAAACTAACGTCAATTTGACGAATTGAGGATACTTCCTTGTTCGTTATCCTTAAACCCCACCTCAAGGTCACAGGTATCGTTCTTGAGGTAATGTGAAGTCCTACAGTGATTGTTCAAGTGCTTTATCTCTCAAAGAAGAAAATATTTCATATAATGCTATTTTGTGGATATAAACATTATTTATTTTTGTAAGTATTTTATGTAGATTTGTTCTATCGTTGGTTTGCTTGTAGTTGAATGTTGATGAATACTGAACTTTTGCGATAAATGAATGAAAATACGGATATGAAATTTGAAAATATTTTTGCCTTAATATTAAATAAAATTGTGAGTAACACAAGTATTGGAAGAAAATGAGCTCTTTTAGATCTGATATTACTCGCTTCGTTTTTTTCTCTTCACCAATTCAGCAACTAACTGCAGGTAAATAACGTGTGTGAATATTTTCTACTGGCGTTGAGATTGGAGACTGGATATGAATTGAAAGTCGTTTAGTTGTATTACATACGGAGTTTCTGAACTTCTCAATAATATCAACCATTTACTTAGTAAATTAATAAAATAACATTATTAGAAGTAGTAAGAAATGGGTATTTTCGGGTACACATCTATCCACATTAGTAAGTAATCGGTTAATAAATCTAAATATGAATAAATAAGGATATGTAATTATTTAAAAGTGTGGCACATCCAGCTACAATATTCGGTTTCAGCATGTTAGTTCATGAAATTTAAATAAAAAACAGTTTGACTTGGAAAATTGCGTTTTGGTAAGTTCAGAAATTCTAATAAACTGTGATATTGTATGTCAATAAAACTTAATGACATTCTCAGACAAATGTGAAAACGTGCCTTTTCAAAAGTATGGACTATCTTTGAATGAAATTTCATTTATTAGGAAGCAGATTTACTCATTCATATTGGAACAACTGCAGGTTTGTAAAATTTTAGCCCTTATTTATAATTCTAAAATACAACTCTATCTAGAGCATGCCGTATTAAAGGCTCTACCTCGAACTTTTAAATGCGACATGTATATAAAATAATGATTTTCACAATTTCTTGATGTTGGCGAAACACGGGCAGTTCGTGAAAATAAGCATGTTTATAATATTAAATCTCATTTCGTTACAATTATTCTAAAGATCAGAAGTGTCAAGAACAGCGAGTATGGCTAGTTTTAAACTATCGATTTCAATCGTTCCTCTTCAGAAAATTTTAAGTATAGTGAGTAGAATTCATCGTAGGATTATGGATATACAATATCGATAATCTCGAACAATACAGAACCACCTCCGTTGCTTCGAAAATTTTCTTATCGGGGTGTGTGGTCATCGTCCGCGATGACTGCTAGCGGTATTCTCACTTCCATTACTTTACTATAGAACGATTTTCCTAAGGATGAGCCAAAGTAACAGTTCGTGAAAACAAGTGAACATCACATGGCATTCAGAGAAGTATCCCTCCGCCGCGACAGCTGTTCACCCACGCCCCTTCGTAAAGTGCTAATGGCTTCTGTGAAAACGTTTCTATGCACAAGACTAAGAGTTTCGCTGAGGTATATGCACGTACGCGAGTCCGGGGAAGATTTAAATTTAATTATGTATGTGGAAAATCTTTT
Organism: Teleogryllus oceanicus; assembly: GCA_964035755.1. NCBI lineage: Eukaryota > Metazoa > Arthropoda > Insecta > Orthoptera > Gryllidae > Teleogryllus > Teleogryllus oceanicus. The sequence goes on along the minus strand of CAXIVR010000012.1, from coordinate 35,463,274 downwards.
AACATGATTTCACAATCAGTAAAAGAAAACTGCCACAAAAATAAATAGGAAGAAAAATGATTTAAGCTGAAAACACGTGCACCGGTTCGCATCTTGCATTCAAGACTCGGTTTTAAAATAAACATAATATTCATCACACAAAAAGTAAATTTAATGTAATGTTCATGGAAAGAAAGTATTTTTACAGAAGAGCACATAACACTGCACTTCCTAATTTCAATTATTTCTCGCGGCGTACGATATTTTTGTCGGACGAAGATAACACAAAAGGAAGCGTCGAAGCAAGTGAACCAACTGCAAACGAACTAATGCAGGGAGGGAGTCTGATATTTTCGAGTGCACAATGAGCACAGAACCTTCAGTTATGTTGCCGGCACCAGCTGTCACTTTGGCTCATCCTTAGGAAAATCGTTCTATACCTTCCAACCTATCTCGCTTTCCACACTCCACCAGCCTTCCCTTCTTCAGTGCAGCTTCTACCCCATTCTCGCTCTCGTCCTCTGCCCCGTCTTTCCATTAGCCAGCGCGTCACCGCCCCGCGTCGCGCGTGCGACGGACTGTCAGTCGCCCCCGCCCACGGCCCCGCCCCCCGGGCGGCGCAGATGTCACCCTCCGCCCCGCCCCTCCGCCCCCGCCACGCCCCGCACGCAGGAGAGGGAAGAATGCGCAGAGGGGTAGAGGTCACGACGCTTTTCAGTTGTTTTTTTCCAACGACGCTTTTCGTTCACTGACCCTTTTCCAGAGAGCAAGGTGAGTTTAACGTGGAAAGGAGACAAGATTTTGAAAATAATTTCTGCTTATTTTCACGTGACTAGGAAAGCAGGAATTGTTGTCAGTTACGATCACGAGGTGGTTTCTTCATTCTTTGATTTATTTCTTCTGCAGCTTAAAAAGTTACTCATTGAAATACGTTAATTAATATTATAATGATAGACGTTAATATGAAGAGGATAGGTCTAACATTATGTTTTAACAGAGTATTTTTCGGCAAAACAAATCTATTTTTTCGAAAATTCTGGAAGGGATGGTTAGGAATTTCTGGAAGTTGGTGTTACTGTAAATGGTAGTACATAATTAATTTACTTGTATCTCTTTGGAAAGATGATGTATTTTTTCTGTTATGCTATGCTATGCTAATTTTTATATCTGAAGTTGTTCCAATAGTGTTGTAAGCTACGTGTGACTATATTTCCTCTTTATCGTAAATTGTCTACTCATTTTGAATGAATCATTCTAGAGAAAAATGTCTTCGAAAACATATGGTGTGTTCGATTGATATTTATGATGTACTTGTCTCCAATTTACGCCAGTTTTGTACTGTATGTATAAATATTATAAAAATAAATGAATTTTTAACTACTACGCTACTTTGTTGAAAACATTTTTCCTTTACTGTTTCTATTCCTCTCCTTTTTAGGGTTATATTATAATCCAATTAATAGCTAATGAAGACACATTTAATGGAGAATTACAGATTACCCTTTTAAATAACTGGTAGTTCTTGCCGTTCAATCACGTATGAGAAATCGCATGAAATTTGCTAGACACGAATTAACTTTGGTAATGCAAGATTATCAGTGCCACACATTACTGTGTTGTGTTGATATATAAATTCTTAACTGGAAAGGTAAAATCGAGGAAATTAGCTACCAAACAGGTCATTAATGCAGAGAATTCATATAAAAAACGATGCAGTAATCATTCCATTTCAAGAACATCAATTCATTCATCCTAAAGTGACAAAAATAGCAACAAAATTAAAAAATGTTTATTTTACGGTATAAAGTTTCATTACAATAATGTCGCCTAGAAAAAATACATTTCGAATTTTCCCTGAAAAATAACTTGAAGATATCAAAACAAAGCATAGAAACTTTGTTGCTGTTCTTCTAGTTTTTAAAAAAATTATAAAATTCCAGAGTAAGGAATCGAAAACAAACTCTCAGAGCCAGAATTACGAGCACGAATACTACGCGAAACACCTTTCTGACTCAAAAGCAATTCTTGCGAGTTTCAATCTATCTACATTCCACAAAACCACATGGAAGATTATAACGCCAAAAAAGGCTCATCAATAAATCTCGATATTTCGTTTCTGAAATCCAATACATTGACGGATGTTCAACATTTGATTAGGCATAAACACATTTTGTGCTGAATGTTAAAGACATCGAGATTGGAACAAGCGATCTTAAAATATTGATGCTTTCCTGATTGGTGGGACAGAGTCTAATGGAAATACTTTTTTTAAATGTGTTGTTCGGCGAATATCTTCAGAGCACCACGTTTTCGCGAGAAGCGAATCGGTGGATTGCCGAGGGCTTGCTGAGGGCTTGCTGAGGGCTTGCTGAGGACGTGCTGAGGACTTGCTGAGGACTTGCTGAGGACTTGCTGACCTCAAGCAAGCGTTAAAGATACGTTAAGAAACCGAATGCCTATGATCAGTTGGCCAGCCAGTCCGGAAAACAAAACTATCGCTGTGTGAAAGACTACTTTGTTGTAATATGTTCTTGTAGTACATGTATATTAAATTGCCTGATATAAGGTTGACATGTCATCCCGAAGCGTCGGCATATTTTTTTTTTTTTTCATTTGCTGTCCCCGATGTTTGTTTGTTGAGTAGTTTTCGGGTTAAATGAATGTCGTGCTATATGAAGTGCAGTGTTTCCGTTTTCACATCTCTAAGAAATATTCAGTACTCAGTAAAATCAGTAAAATTCAGTAAATTCAGTAAAATCTCCGCACATATTGATAATAGTTACTTATGAGGTAAGTATCGGAAAGCATCTTTTTACAAGAATTCAAACGAGACCAAAAGACCCAATCTAATAACTAATCCAATATTCTAAAAATATGTTACGATTCGATAACCATATGATTTATCTAGTTCTAGTATGTAATCTAGTATAAAAATTCCAATTTAATATAATTTTCATCTAAATTTGTCTACACAATCATCGAAATGTTACGTATTGATGCTGATATTATATGAGGTCATGAGTATTTGGAATAATTCTAATTAATAAATTCATGTCATTTTCATCAAGTTCGAATTTCAGATAATCAAATGGGTTTTAAAATGGGCCATTCCTTTAATAGGGGGCGATGCAAGAAAAATCTTGGGAATCTCTGCGTTAAATATATTGCGGAATGTGACCAGTTGACAATTTATCCCTCTTTTTTCTTGGTTGTGGTAAAAATAAGGTACATTTAAAGTTTAAAATTTTCTATCACATTAATTTATGGATATTTTCAATTAGAATTTAATTATTGAGAATTAATTATAAGTCACGATTTTTACACGTAGGCTTTAATAATGTTTGAAATTTGTTTTGTTTACCTAATATGGTAGGCGAGAAGGATAATTTGATGAACCACAACTAATTGGTTCGGAAAAGGCGATAATGCATTAATTTTGATTTATCAACGTGCACATTTTTCTCAGAAATGAGTGCGTTGCGCGAACTATTTGATTCATAATATTCGTCATTTTCACTTCATAATAATGCAATTATTAATATTACATATATATTTACTTTTATAACGTTGGAACAATGTTTCACAAATATTTAATGATAACCATTTCCTCAAACATCTGAATATCGATTCGGATGTAACTTGTCGGGAAACAGAGAAACCAAATGTCAGAGTTGTCACTCATCTTCCAGATATTAATTTTCAATTTCATGGCACTTATCATTGTTTCAGTTTTCACATACAATTAGCATTGAATAATCATTTGATATTAGAAAATTCATTAGACATAACGCGAAGTTCAAATATATTGAGATAAGAAATTATTAGACAGAAGGCAATTTACACTATGTAGAGTAATTGCAAGCGCTCTCCCCAAATACTCATATGCTGCTTTCTAGTGCCAAGGATATTTTTTGCGCAGAATATTGTTTACAAGTTTTTCTTTCATTTATCCGCTCCATATCTCTACTCTTATCAGATCTGCCATGGAACAGTATTCTCCCTTCACATTTCAAAAGTTGGGAGATATTAAAAGAGAAAATAGAAGTAGTAGTAGTAGTAGTAGTAGTAGTAGTAGTAGTAGTAGTAGTAGTAGTAGTAGTAGTAGTAGAAAATAGAAGAAGGAAATAGAAGTAGTAGAAATAGTAAAGAGAAAATATTTATTACAAGCGATATTTTTAAAGCAAGTACAAAACTATTTTATCATATTCTAGGAATGTGGAAGTGAAATGTATTGTAAAAAAATGTATAATGGTAAAGTAGCTTATGCTTATTTTGAAGGGTGGTACAAACTGTGGAAGGAAAGCCTCCATTAAAGGTACAACAAAATTAAATCGCCCAGAGGACGTCTTTAAATAAAAATAAATGCATTCACAAATTTACAGATTGAAAAAAATACGAAATAAATAAGGAAGCGGTATTCACTCCAAAGATTTATGTACCGTATATTTATTCCAGTTATAATTTTTAACCGAAGAGAATAATTTATTGCTTTCTCTTGTGAATTTCATCTGAAATGTGTCTACACCTGTGTTTTGAAGAGAAATCGAATTTTTACGTAAAATAACTAGGAACATCTCTCAGAGAGAACGTCGTTCTTCTCAGTAGGCTCCAGACCCAGATTCAAAGTACTTATTACAAGACGCTTTGGACTCAAGAAACATCGCTCTACACTATTATTGGGAGCCGTGAGTAATACACGATCTTAAGATAGAAGAGGACCAACACGTCACCACTTCTGATTATAAGACCATGAGCATATACGATTCGTATACGATGTAGTGAAGCAATAATAGTCCTTGTCAAACCTCATTTAATGTTGACTGTCCATTCCGACTAAATCACTTCTTTAACAACGTACGATCTCCAGAATGTGAATAAGTACTTTTTAGTAAATACAATTTCAACGACCAAAAGTAGTGCCAATTCGTCAAATATTACACAAAGATGATTTGAAGTAGATATCTTTCGAAGACCTTTTGCGCACCCTTCTAAAGTGTTCTGCCATGCCCATTACCCCCATAAATACATCCAGAATCTCCTGACCTCTAAGCTTCTCGCTTTTAGTAGACGTAAAATTTCCAATTCTTTTTTTTTACCATGACATTGATTCCTTGCTGTGAGCATACAATACCAAGATGGGCAGTCGCTGCCTGGAGGAGAATTCTAGCGGCCGGCTGCTCTGATCGGTAGTTTTCCGTGGTTTCTCCGATCAACACCACGCAAATGCCGGAGCAGTACCCTAACAAACGGGTCACGGACCGCGCGCGATCTGGCCTTCCTCTTCCTTGTCCTATCCTCTCCCCTTACACACACACACTCTTACTCTAACATGCACTACACTACCACATATTACGGGAGACCGGTCGGGAGCTTAGAGCTTGTCCCAACTGGGGCGGTGCCCCGCTGGTGGGAGAGTCCTGGTTAGGGGGAAACCCCACTAGCCGACGGTAGGTCGGCGCCGGATCTCGCCATCCAGCGAGGGAAGATCACCATCTTCCGAGAAAAAACATGCACCACACTAACGGGACTAATGACCAAAGCAGTTGACGCGCTCGGAAACACGAAAAAAACAAACCAAACCAAACCAAGATGGTCAGTGCATGAGTATATGGTATTGGTATGGCTGGAATGACGCCGCTACCGCTGATGGAGCAATGGTAGAATGAGAGGTAGGAGAACTGAAGAACAAAATAAAATAATACGAAATAAAATATACACGCCAATCCGCTTTGTCAAAACAAATTCCACACCAATCGGCCTGGATATTAACCTCGGCACTAGCTACTGCAAACTAACGCGCCAACCGCAGTGCTGAGGCACCCGGAGCAGGCGTCCAGGAAGAAGTGTAGTTCCGCTGGCGCACGCAACGGCGAAGGCGGGGGCGGGAGCGGTGAGCGCATCAATGGGCGATGACGCCCTCGCGCCGCCCCCGCCCCCCCCCCGGGGAATGCGGCAGATTGCCGGGCGCGCGCCGCCCCCTTCCTGTGCCTCGCCGCCGCCGCCGCCGCCGCCCGCGAGCAGGGCTGCGCCGCGCGGACTGGCCTTTCGGTCGACCGCTGGGCAGAGCGACCGGCAGACTGCGCGTGACGCACTACACGCAGCGCCCAGCGAAACGCTTCACTTTCACAGGATGTGAAACCGGGAGCGGTAGCTCAGTGCATCTACTGATGTCACGCAACGCCTCTGACCGGGAGGTCCTAGGTTCCCACTCCCCACGGCGACAGGATTTTCGACACTAGCTTTTCAGCTAGGTTGAATTCAGTCGCTGTCTGGGGTAGAATTCTAGCGGTCGGCTGCTCTGATCGATAGTTTCCCGTGGTTTCTCCGATCAACACCAAGCGAATGTCGGAGCAGTACCCTAACAAACGGGCCACGGACGGCGCGCGATCTTTCCTTCCTCTTCCTTGTTCCATCATCATCCTCCCCCCTTCACACCCACTTACACTTACATACACTACACTACCACATATGCCGGGAGCCGGAAGCCTTAGAGCTTGTCTCGGCTGGGGCGGTGCCCCGCTGGTGGGAGAGTCCTGGTTAGGGGGATACCCCACTAGCCGATGGTAGGTCGGTGCCGTATCTCGCCATCCAGCGGGGGAAGATCGCCGCCATCTCCCGACAAAAAATGCATTACACTTACGGGACTAATGACCAAAGCTTGACGCGCCCGGAAAGACGAAAAAATCAATCAGTCAATCAACATATGAAAGAACTCTCCCTGTCTCCCTCTCCCCAGGACTGCCTGTGATAGCTTGGCGCCAACTCAGTTGCCTCTGCAGCGTAGTCCGGGAGGCATCAGGTTTTGAGTGACAGATTTTCGGTTAGTGATCAGTCAGTTAGTCTAGACTAGAGCTTCCCAACAGGTCGGTATCAATCCCCTGTGGGTCGATGATACTTTGAAGGTCAGTAACGAAGAAGGGATATATTGGGGGTCGATAGTTGAATATATATACAGGACTGATTGGTATAAATTCCGATTGATTAGAAAAAAATATTAAATGAATTTTATAATTAATTATTTTCTTATATAGAGCAACAAAACAATAATAAATTCGCTCGGCAATTATCAATTCAAGAGAACATTCCAAATTTGCAATTTTTTATCAATTAAACAAAAAATGGCCTATAACGAGTTATTTCACTTATTTGAACGTTAGGTCATTTATTTAGTAAATTTGTTTGTATCTTAACATTAATAAATAGGATTCATAAAAGTGTATATGTCGTAGTGGTATTAGAGTATTCAAATGGCCCTCGAGCATAAAGAATCAGAAAGGCCCGCAAGGCTATTAACTATACCGTTACGTGTTTTGTTTGTGGGCCGTAAACACACAGCAATGAACTAGTAAACCATAAAAATATTAAGCATGTTCTACTATTTTTCCCGGAGATAAATGTTCCTAAAGAGAAAAAAAAACAAGAATTTGCGTAAATTGACTTCAAAGTTTTGGTGATAAATTTTGTATGTACTCAATCACTCAGTGCATTCCTGTTCCATATTGTGAGACATCTAGAACTTCCTAATTGTTTCCTTTCCTTTTGGATTAATGATTCTTCTTCTGTTTCTGTTTTAGGAAATAATTTATTTATTTTTTCGCATTTGCACGTTGTTTGGTAATGGAGGATAAATCTGGTATTTCTTTCAATAAACATTCCCTATTATTTCATTACAATTGGGTTTTATTTACACAACAATATTTTACTTCTATTTGTATTTACTGCTCTATTCGCAAATACTTCTATTATCGTACAGCTATTTACAACAGTACAACTAAAATAATGTCTTTATTTATATTCTTTTACGCAACAATAGGCGTTTTATTTAGAATAAACAAAGGGAACATGTGATTTTGTATGATATATTATAGAGAATAACGTTGGTCGGAGGTCGATGAGTCCAGAAATTCCTTCAAATTCGATGTACGAAAAATATTGGGAATCCCTGGTTTAGACAACCACTGGATAAGAATTTCAAGGCCGGCTGTTCTGGCCAATACCAGGCCAGTAGCGGAGGAGTACCCTAACAAACGGGCCATGGCCTGTGTGCAATATTTCCTTCCTCTTCCTTGTCCTATCCTCTCCCCTTATACACTAACATGCACTACACTACAACACATGCCGGGAGACCGGTCGGGAGCTTAGAACTTGTCCCGGCTGGGGCGGTGCCCCGCTGGTGGGTGACTCCTGGTTAGAGGGAAACCCCACTAGCCGACAGTAGGTCGGCGCCAGATCTCGCCATCCAGCGGGGCAGATCACCGCCATCTCCCGAGAAAAGAACATGCACTACACTAACGGGACTAATGACAAAAGCAGTTCACGGGCCCGGAAACACGAAAAAATCAATCAATGTGTAGAGATAATATGATTACGATGGTGATGATTAGCATTTTTTTCTTATTATGTTCAGTGTCATTCCTCAACTTGAGCATTTGAGGTTTTTGTAAAGAAAAAATTTCACAAGTTATAGGTAGCGCATTTTAAGCTACCAATGCGAAACACAGTAGAAATTATCCATTCATATAAAATTACATTACATGAAAATAATTAAAATAATTAACAAAGTGAAATAATTACCCACATTACATTGAAAGATTTCGTTATGTTCTACAGGGACTGCCTTATGTGCCTTGCCCTTCGACAAAGGTTTTCGACGCTTCTTCCTCTTGCCTGTAAACCGAATGCAGGTCACGATCTGAAGGAACCTCCCTTTTTCTCTCCGGAGGCACTTTTCAGACGATTAGCATCAAAAGCGTGTGGAGAAACGTTGCGTCTGTGAAAGGGAAGGGAAAGAAGAAGTAAACTCGCTACTTTGAATGCGCTAACTCAGATGGAAAAATTATTTGGAAATAAGCATGACATTTTAACAAAAATGTAAAGGGTTAATTAAAAGTATTATTCATTTTATTATTAGCCTCATAATGTATTCTCAAGTCTAGTCTCAAGATATTTTATACGATAGTCTGCAATACAATACAGCACAGGTATAAAGGTATGCCAAATTCACGATACTTGATTAGAACAAATATTTACAGATTTAACTGATTTCTTTTCAGAATTTTCATTCACGAATAGAACAAAATTTCTTACTCTTAATTTCGAACTGGTCCTTCTGTAGGTGTGAGAAAGAATTGATAATTTGATATGTCTTTCTTTTCTCTTTTCATTACATTTATTTTGTTACACATATATTTCATTACATGCAAAACGGCCTGCATCATAACCAGTCATGAAACATCAGATTCGACGAATTTTACTACTACATAGGAAACAGAAATGTTTCGTACGCAAGGAAAATGTACTTCTGAAATAAAGAGTAGTAGTTTCGTAGATTATCACAAATTGAATTAAAGGGTTTTAAAAGCAACCATGAGAACAATCACTTTTCCGAAATCTGAGATATTATTTTCACAATCTGACGTACTTCGATGTTGGAGATCATCGGGATTTGGGTAAACGCACCGGTAGTAGACAGTTGTTAGTAAAGGACACTTAATGCCTCGCCTTTATAACGTCAAAATTATGCGTTTTTCTTTTTTTGACGAATACTTCATGGAGCCTAACTAATGCAAGTGGTCACTTTGATCTTTTTGGTGGGAATAACCTCAGGGGCCACCATAAAGGTTATCACCCTCAGAGGAGCAACACCAGGTGCTCTGGGCTTAGTGATTCGGGTAAGAAATTCGAGGGTTGCAAAAGGTACCGGCGACGATTATTTTCGTAAGAACCCAACCGGCAGAGCTAGTAGGATAATTATTTCCCTTTAGACATGTTTGCGGGAAATTTATAATCGCAACCCTTTCCTGGCGCCCAGAAATGATATAAATTCGGAAAACGGTTGCAGAAATAATTTGACAGAAACGGAGAGCGTTTCAGTACTTATAACTTTTATAACAAACCAAGTTTTAGGGTTGGGTTAGTTGCTTTTGTTTTTAATTCTACTTCTTTTCCTTCCCCTTGATATTCTTGTCAATATTACTAGTCCCTTAAAAATTTTTCTTTTCACTAGAAAAAACGTCTAAAATAAAAATGGGAGTAAATAACAGCCACCTGGTTACGTAATCTTAAATGGCAGGAAGGCGTGTCAAGAGAGCAAAGCTCAGAAAAAGCGAGACTTGGGGGAACAAACAACTGAGCCCTAAAACGACAAAGAAGAAAGAATGAGAAGAGCTCTAAAAGAAGAAGTAATAGAAGGCACTACCTAACACATAAAAAGAGGAATATAAAGAAAAGAAGAAATGATTTTTCGTCGGATACTTTGGGATAAAATGAATACCTTCAGGATATAGCTTTAAAGCCCAAAGCCTAGGATCGAATTACAAATTCTAACGACCAAGGCAACACTTAAGACCAAGGTAATGCACAACGAAATGATTCCGGCCGGCCGGATGATGACGACCGGCCTTCCAGTATGGCCGAAATCTGCCACACCTGAAACATCTCAAGGAGCCTCTACCACTGATAAACTCTTTTCAGTGAACTTTTTTTCTAGGGCTTTTATCCAGCCAACAGCACATACAAACTCAAGGGACAAACAACCATGCCCAAGGCGGGACTCGAGCCCGCGACCCTTCGGACCGAAGCGCTGAATCGGTACTCGGTCTTAGCCACCTCGGCTTCAGTGAAATGCTGGCAGTTATTTCAGTGAAATGTTGGCAGACGAAGGAACCTTAAATACACCAATTGATAATTTGGGAGGCTAATAACATGAAAATAGGATTTCGAAAAGTCACCACCCCAGGGCATGGGCTGACCTTGAAGATTCAATAAACGAAGGTAACTTTGTTTTAGCAATAGTTAAAAAAATACTAGTAATTTTAAGCGGTATTTCAAGTAAGCATACAAAACTGTTTTTTGTTTTTACAATGATTAGCAGGTTGAAGCATATCGCCTAAAACTTTAAACAGACTTGGAAAAATATTTGTGAAAAGTAGAAAAGAGTGTGGTTTTTGAAAGTTACCTCAACTACTGACATTTTTGGCCCTGAATGGAATAATTATGAGTTCCCTTCTTCCAGGCAGACTTCGGAAACGTTTGTACTCTGGGGAGAAAAGTATTTTGGGGTTAGCGCCTTCTTTAAGTGATTTGTTTCTTTCTTGAAGGGTGTTTTTTTGGGTACGTGATTTTGTTTTTAAATATCAAGCATTTTAGTTTTGAAATAATTGAGAATACTTTCTGTTTTGTATTTAATCAATTAGGGGAATAAATGACGGGAATAAATTAATAAGTGACGGAGAAATAACCTACGTGGAGATAATAATTTTTCACGAATAGTTTTCGGAGACCAATAATCAAACACAGCATAGATACGATCCAAATGATAAGCAAAATGTGCTTTTCCTAAAAAATTGCTTTCGAGTGTACGAAACCTAATAGTAGCTTACCCATTGTTAAAATTAAAATATCAAACAAGTGAACCGAGAGCAGAAAGCTGTTAAGTCTACGCGTTGTGCTGAGATATTTAGTAGAACTATATAGTGTAATACAAGAAAAAATTCAGAATACTGCAATGGCATTGAAAAACTATTGAAAATTACGTTACCCCTAGTGTGTGGTTGTTTATTTTACACATTAAATTGCGTAATGTGAACTCTTTGTGTTTGAGAAAAATAGCATTTGTCCGTTTTTCTTCACATTTATGATACTTATTGTTGGAGTAGGGTAAGTTGGAAATTGGTTTTAATTGCACGTAGGCGTGGATGGATTAAGTATGCAAGAGATACGAAATTAGCGGAAAAAGTCATGAATCAAAAACATGAAAATACATATGTAGATGCTAAACTGTGATAGATTGGACGCTTTTTTAGGAAACTGTACTGTAGTTTATTACAGTTGTAAGATATAAATAACTTCCCAAAAAGCACAGATGTAATCGTATTTTATTTTTATTATTGTGTATATTTCTTAATTATTATACCTAGAAAGTCATTGAAATGAGCTGGGGATTTATGGGTGGGAACAGAAAGGCAGGGGAAGGCCGACTGGGGCTGGAATGCAGTAAAATAGGCGACAGGCAAACAGGGAGGGAATACGTAGAGTTCTTGTCTAAAAGATTGTAAAAAATAAAACTACAGTAACGCACAGCAATTCAGTTCGATGATCAGATGAGCAGATACAGTTCAACAAATGAACATGAAGTATGGAAAGCCATTCTATATGGACACCCGCTGTTAAAAATATACCGATCGCTGTCCGTTTAAAACAATTAAAACAAATGAGTTGTAGCATTAGATGGTGCATGATTGTCCTATTCAAAATAAACATTTATTTACATGATTTTCTTCTTAAAAAGATGGCATTGCGAGTATTGAACGATACACGGACGATAACACAAATAACGGATTCACTAGTTAAAAGCGTCGATGATCGCCCCTGTGTAGAAACTTCAAATGTGTCCATTACTTATTCTACATCATTATAATGACGATAATAACTATAAACAACGAAGAAGAAAAATAGTCAAACTATCTGACTATCAAAAGTTTGGATAATCCATTTGTGCAAAACAGATTATCACGCAGATGTGCACCCTTATAATCGAACATAAGATTTTGTAAGGGGAATCTCATAGTACCATTAATGAATGACGTATTTTCATAAACGTAATACCAATAATTTTTGTTAATATTCCTCACTTTAACTGGTTAGAAAGATAACCTCCACAATAATAGTTGAAGTCTGGACACAGCACATGACGTCGAGATCTGCATCTAACACACGAGGCATATGGCGAGTGATCCATCATCGCGAACCAACAAAAAAGGTGCACGGCGTTTCGTGGACCCCTGGGGCCGCATAAGGTCGCACTAATTCCTTTGTGAGCCACCCACTCTGCCTGGAGACCAGGCAAGCCCGCGAGGCGGTCATTATGCAGATCGAGCTATTTTTAACTTTTTTGTATCAAATTTCAAAAATGAAGGGATCAAGGACTTAAAAGATCTGAGTAGTGACAAAGTCATGGCTTTATCGTCTGCGTCGGTGGTTATCGTTTCAACTTAGAGACCCTCAAGGACTCCCTTTTCAAAGACGATTTCACTATTTACCATTGAGTTCAAGTGTTCCATCCTTTTCGACCACATACATCATTCTTTGCTAGGCGACAAATTGTCGGCATTTTGTAAATCACTCGTGATATTCCTTAAAATAAACGTTTGCATCTACTTTCAAGACGCTGATATTAGAGACAATATGAATTTTTAATTATATTGAATGAGATTAAAAAGATTTTGTGTTATTTCAAATAACTTTGTGTTCTGTATTTTCGTATGAATCACAAAAAAAACAATTGTTCTAAAATTTTTATTTCAATTAAAATAATGACCTTTATAGAGTACACTGAATTGATTTAAGTAGAAAATTTGAAACGATTAGGAAACTACCCCAAAATATCTTGTAAACTACCAGCAGAAACATAATTGAAAAATCTACAAAACTATGCTAATAAACAACACGACCACTGAAGTGCTACAATTACAAATCCTATTTGCACCCCTCCAGAGAAATTGCGTTGCCAAACCTTGAGAACCACAGCTCTATGCATTCGAATTAAATTCCTTTTAACATCAATAATTCAGTACATTATTTCAGCTCAGAAACTTCCAATTTTCTAGATTTCCATATTTTATTACAATAGATGGTGTCTGTGAACACTTGGCATATTCCTAAAATATTTGCTAACTTTTATATATGATAGTATGTTGGGCAAAGCTGGTTTATAAGTCACGGAAAAATAACCTTTGAAAAATCGAAATTAAGAACGAAGAATGCGAATACTTGAAGGTCTCCTTAATCCGAACGTACAAAATCGACTTCTATACCCAAGTTTGCGGGTTCAAATCCGATCGAAGCCGTGGATTATTAAGGGTGAAAAATACTTCGTACGCCTTCCTTTGGAGGGGAAGTAAAGCCGACTGTCCCATGTTAGTACATTTACTGCATGTAAAAGATCCTCAAGCCAAAATGATGCCTCTGACCTAAATTCAAATCGCCTGTTTTGTCGCCCAAGTAATACCTTCTTTCTCCCCTACTAGGTGAAAGGAGTGTAACGAAATTTGCGTGGTCAGACGGAAGAGCAGGCCTCATGGCCTGAGTCTCGCCACGTAAAATAAGGCAAATTCAATTCAATATTGCACCAGGCCAAAGGGGAATACAACAGAAGAAGAAAAAAATCACGTGAATTCATGCCCGCTTCTTCGTCGTTCGTGGCCTCCCGGGCCGCATAAGGACGCGCTAATTCCTTTGTGAGGCGTCGAGTCTTCCCCGAGACGCGGCCGGTGTGCCGGGCGACCCGGGCGCTATCATTATGCAGATCAAGCGGTTATCGGGTCCCGTACGAGGGCCCGTTTAATCGCCCTGGTGTTGAATTTCATTTAGGCTCTTGTAAATTGACGTTAATTTCTACACTGAATCTCCGAGTTCACAACTCATTAGGTGAAGATATGTTGGAACCCCGGGCGAGACCCACGAGTGTAATTACCGGGCCAGCCACCAGGAATGGAGGGCCGCGATTATGCTGCGCTGCATGAGGTTGAGATCGCATCTGTTTCTAGATGGTCGTTGGGCGACGGCCGACGCCGCCGGCTCCCAAAGGGGAATTTTCCGGGCGTGGGAGATTCATGTTTTCATCTCACCACCCACAGTTTCTAGTAGTACGTTGTGGAAGCCTCCTTGTGTAGACCGGGAGCGGTATCTCAGTGCATCAATTGATGCCGCTGCAGCGTCTCTGATCGGGAGGTGCTAGGTTCGAGTCCTGACGGCGACAGGATTTGCGACACTAACTTTTCAGCTAGTTCGAGTTCAGTCGCTGTCTGGAGGAGAATTCTAGCGGTCGGCTGCTCTGATCGGTAGTTTTCCGTGGTTTCTCCGATCAACACCAGGCGAATGCCGGAGCAGTACCCTAACAAACGGGCCACGGACTGCGCGCGATCTGTCCTTCCTCTTTCTTGTCCTATCCTCTCACCTTACACACACACTTATACTAACATGCTAACTAATTTCCAGGAGATCGGTCGGGAACCTAGAACTTGTCCCGGCTGGGGCGGTGCCCCGCTGGTGGGTGAGTCCTGGTTAGGGGGAAACCCCACTAGCCGACGCGTCGGCTACCGTCGCGACGGTAGGTCGGCGCTGGATCTCGCCATCCAGCGGGGGAAGATCACCGCCATCTCCCGAGAAAAAACATGCACTACACTAACGGGACTAATGACTAAAGCAGTTGACGCTCCCGGAAACACGAAAAAATCAATCAATGTGTAGAGATTATATGATTACGATGGTGATGATTAGCATTTTTTTCTTATTATGTTCAGTGTCATTTTTTATTGTTAGTGTCAAATTCGTAACCGAGTTTACAGAAGTGGAAAGCTGGTGCCTTTATAACCTCCCTCCTTCCGAAACGTGACCACATTGATGGTTTGCCACTCCTGTGTGTTTGGTGTTAGGTGTGATCATACGGGGTGGATTATGACGCGAGATCGATTGAATGTAATGAGATTAATGAAATTATGCGTCAGATGGAATATATGGTGAAACCTCGAGGTACTTGTTACTTGAACACTGCTCCTATCTCCTATGCTATCGATGCTAATATAAAGAAATATTTTTTAAAAATATTCAGATAATAAAGCACCAAAGTTGCTAAATTTACCATATTATGGCCTTGTATTATCTATTTTAATAATTTCTTCTGAATGCTCATTTTTGGATACTTTAATCAAAGGGACAGTGTGATTGCTGTAATTTCAAGATCATAATCGTACTCAAGAAACAATTTCATCTAGCGTACATTGAACTTTTACACGGTGTTGTCTTATGGATGTACTCCCTAATCCGTCGATTGTCGGGTAAGCGAAGCAGCCAAATCAAATATTATGTAGTATTTGTTCACTCTCAAACATTTAGATACTTTCTTTTCGAGAAAAATGAAGTCTCTGATTTCTTCGCAGATATATACTAGTTACATAACACTGCACTACGAAATGAAACTTTTCTAGAGTTGTTTTCCAAATGATGGATGTTTTAAGAAATTTCTGGTTTGCTGATCATGGAAACTGGTTTCGTCTGTCAGGTAAAAAGTCCGGTCTAATGTTTCAGGTTTTTTTAGAAAAATAGTGAAAAAGAGATCACAAAAATTCGCAAAACCAAGCAAGAAGGAATATAATTCAGTATTTAATTAATATCTTTATTTCACTTGTTTCGTTTTCTTTTTTTGAAGCTCAGTAATAATAATATGTCTTAATTATTGACCTTCATTTTCCCTCATGTCGGCGCTGTATGTCATTAATAGGGGCGGATTTTAATGGAAGGTAATTTTTTTTCTTTACTCTTTAGAAAAATGCCGTTTAGTATAGAAATTAATTTTAGGTTATGACAAAAGGAAATGATCCATTTTATAAAGTATTTTTTTCTATTTTTTCTCGATTTCGATTAATAAGTATTTTCTTACTTTTATATGTCATTTTGAATGCATTTTCGCTGATTTAATCGATTTTAATTTTAATGGTGCCTGCTTCAAACAATATGTACGAGATGGAACAACTGTTCACCACAGAATTCCTGAGTAGCCTTATCTATTTCTTTCCTCATATAAAGTCAGCTTTTGTGAGTCCCATGTAATCTAAGATTCTTGTAACGCCTATCGGCGCAATTGTCACTTCGGTCGATTTCACAATAAATAAAGGCAGAGATTTCCTAGTAAAGAACAGTCAAATCCAAAAGTTTCCAAGCTGAGTTCTCTTGAACATGAAGAAGCCTCAATTACGTCAGTTTGAGTTGTTCATCTGAAGTGGGTTTGATAAAATAACATAATTTTCCTTTTTGTTTTCATGGTATTTTAATAACATTTAAAGAGCATTTTATTGATCATTCTTGGCAGTGTTTTAGGGCATCAAAGTCCGCCTCCTAGCCATACACGTCGTGGGAAATCTTTTACCGTCATCACAGACGTATATGTTAAAGGGAAATTTGTTCAAACAAAAAGGAATGGGTTTGTTGCGAAAAAAGGATCCTTCATGGTAATTTTGCACCCTAATGTTGTCTACTTTTCCAGCATAAGACGCAATGGTCTTGTCTTTTTGCCCAGAAAATGTTGGTAAATATTTTAATGCTTTTTAAAATTTCTTTTCAATACATATCCTTGATTGTTCAAATTTCGATTTTGAATATTTAAATAATGTTCGTACCTGAGGTCCGATGAAAATCCTCTCTTTCAATGTAACCAGGGAGAAATGTGGGGATTTCTTTATAAAATATTGTCAGTAAGATCTTTAAAAAATGTTTCATGAAATTAATTAGATGTGCAATGAGGATTGGAGCATTTTCGTAGGGTCGAGTAAACCGGAACTCTTCTCATTTTACTCCCCACGATTCGTTCTGCTTATTGTTGTAACTCGCCTTCAAATGCACGAATGTGCAACTGATAGGCACATTATTTATTTATTTAATTATTTATTTATTTAGTAAAAAACAGTAATAAAGTGTATGTGACGTATGGGGGAGAAAATCATTTGCGCACGCTTTCTTGAGTTTCAGAATCCTTTCCCAAGAATTTAACTATTAATAGTTGAAAGATGAAAAATAATAGTAATAATTATAAATTTAAAAAAGTGAGAGATTAACTTCTAAAAAACTCGATATTTTAGTTTTCGAGTTACAGAAAACGTATTTGCAACGGTAAACGAACTGCAGATTTGATTTTTCTGTATTGCTAACTAAATAGAAACTCACCCTAAGCTTCACTACCACTACAAGCAAACGGAAAGCTCAACAAAACTTGCGCATAGTGAAGCTACATTTACGTCCAGAAGCAAATCAAGGGACCATCTCAGCATTTGCTGAATGGATCAGGGAAACTGAACAAAAGTCCGATCGAGATGGAGATCATTGACCCGGAAGCTGAAGTACATTACTTGTTACAGGTATATTAAGTCATTTTTAAAAATTATACTATACAAATGTAAACTAATTCATTATACTATATCATTGTTTTAAGTCAACATTTAAGTAAATAACACAGAAACTAATTTTCATTGCGATAGGAATGCGATTCACAGGATTTACACTTTTTTCATTCCCGTGCAGAATTCACATTTGCTATAAGTTTAATAAAAATTGTGTAATTACTTTGCTGCATATTAAACTCTGGTGAAAAAAGTGTAAATTCATGTTGGCAGTGCTCGTGTTCGTATACTATTGAAGATTCCCTTATCACAAGTAAGTCACGCTTGTAGAGTACTCGAATGCCAATGGCAAATGCCCTTCGAAATGTTTTCCATTTCCTTCTTGAAGGTTGTGCGCTTCACTTTCTACTTTGCATTTTTATGTTCAACTGTCCCGTTTTAAGCATCAATTACAGGCGGCCGTCAAGAATTGTTAATGCTAAGGTTGGCGTTGTCCATCATTCCCATTTGACCTGCTTTCCTTAGTTCCATCATTTCATACGAGGTTGCGATACGCCATTTTCCACGGATTTGAAATGCGAAACGAAACGAAGTTTTTGGATTATTTATAATGAGTAGATTTTGAAATATAACTTCAGAAATTATTGCAGTTCTTTTGTAAGTAACAATAAAATACAAGGAACTATTGCAGTTGCAGCAATATCAGCAGTATGCAGCAAAATCAGAAACTTCGTAAAAACCTTGTGAATAAAAAATAAATTTACAGGCAAAACAAATGCATAGACTATGCCTTCAACTGAACTAGCGTCCGTTTGTATGGTGCGATTATATTTATAAAATTTGTCGAGAGCATAATAGTTATATGAAAAAGAAGTTCTTTGCAAATACATTTATTAGGAAAAGGGAAGCCGAGCTGATCAATTAAATCACATGACTGAATATTTGTATTGCCAATATCATAAAAAGGTAAATATATAATGTCTGTAGTTAATAGGTTTTCATTAATGAAAAGTATTGTTCTAAGTGCGATATAAAAGAAGGCTGCAACCAAACACAGCTTTAATTGGTACTGAACACAATCGAAAAGTCTTTTTTATGAACAAAGGACATACATTTCGTTTTAATTTATTACAATACATAAAAGTGATCAGTATTTGTTTGATTTTCGACGTACACATCCAAGGTCCAACACTTGAATTTCAAGCGGGACCATAATCAGTACTAAATACAAAATGGACCTTGCCACACCCTGAAGGGATCATTATTTCTCTTCTGAGATCATTTTATAAAATTTGAATATATTTGGTAAAAAAATTAGGAATGCTATAATACGAAGGTAGGTACAATATCTTGGGAAAACTTAAAAAAATATGAGAAATAAAATATTCCAATGTACGATTGAAGCAATATTAATGTAAACATTTTTGTAAACATATTTGTAGACAAACAATGGGTATTTACTTATACGCTTAAATTGGTATATTTGAACCAGTCCAAACTCTCAGAATGATTTTAAAATGAAAATTTCTCCATCAAATTGGCTTGGCGTTATTAAATACTGTCCGAAGGAATGGCATATTGGAAAATAAAGAATCTTAGTATGTGATAGGCTGAAAAGAGAAAAACGAACACAGAATGCCGAAAGAAATCAATTATCGACAAAGTGTCCACAGACTGCAGAGAACGTTAAATAGAATCTTGTGTCGTGTAGAAAATGGATGGCAACGCTTCTATAACATTTAATACGCATTTGTTTCCAGTGTGCGTGTGAAAAACCTTTTGCTCCCTTCTCTTTCCAACCGAGGTTCACGCTCCGAGAGTGAAATGATATTCCTTGTTGTTAAAGGAAAAGCATAAATGGAACTTGGCACGTACCCTCTTCAAAATCCAGCCATTCAGAACCAAAGAGAAACAGCTTCAATCGAGCAGCGACCACGTGAGCCGAACTTTCCGATTTTCCAGGCCGGGCTGAACGAGCATCCCCCCGCCAGAAAAACACGGGGCCTTGCAGACGCGAGAACGGGAGTTACGGGAACGAATCAGCCCCGATTTAGGCAGCGTTAGTCACGACTGCCATACACCATTGAGCCGCAAACAATAAATCAGGCTCAGTAACGACGCGGGCCGCAGGCGGCGGGCCGCTGGCCGTGGGGAGGGGAGGCGAATAGGGGTGGCGAACCGAGTCGCGGTCGCACCCCGGCGCGCGGCGACGCCTGGCAGGGGGAGAGGGTTTTCGCCATCTTGTCACTCGGATCCAATTGGATTCGACACATTCTCACGGTAGGCATGTTGTTTGTTCTTGGTCCGACGCGGGGTTTGCATGTGGCCCGCTTCCCTCTGCAAGTGGAAACGTTGTTAGCAGAAATACGAAATGGCGTGCAGACATGGAAAATTGAATTCAGTGGACGAAGCGTTTTCTAAACCAGCTGTGGAATTAATTCGCTTGTGCTTACCTCTTTGGCTCCGCGGAGTAATTTAATCCACATTTCGCAACCCTTTGAAATGAGGGTAATTTTTTTCTAATAATGAGTGTTACTGGGTCAATTTTTTGTAAAAGTTAAAATTTTTATGTATTAAAAACATAATAATCTAATTGAATAAAATAATACAATAGGCAACCATTCATATATCTTAATTTTTTACTTTCTCGCTACGACGTAGATCGTTTTTATTAAATTTTGTTGTTGGATAGTGTAAAGGATGTTTAAAAGAATGGTGTAGGGCTCATGCTCGTTAAAAGCACTAATTTTTCGAAAATTGCAAAAGTTCAAAATTTTTTCGGCGTCTTCCTACAACTACAATTCTGAAGATAGAGAGGTTTTCTCTTCATGAAATCTATTCCTTTACGACATTTTTGAAATAAAGTCATGTAGAATTTTTAGAAAATTTGAGTACTTTCCGCGAAATTTTGCGTGAAAATACAGGCGAGAAAGTACGTGTTATTTTGAGCACCCCTAGTTTATTTAGCCAAATAAAATTTTCTTAAAATGTTGCCATTTTATCCTTGCTAAATACATTGAATTTATTGAAGGTTTCTTAAATTCAGTCTAGATATAAAATTATTAATAAGAATGCGGAAATAAAGTGAACAAAAAATTGGAATAATATTGATTGGTTTATGATTGATTAATTTCTGGTTTCTCAACTGAATATTATAATTTTTAAAATCCAAAAGAAATTTTCAGGCAAACTAAAGATTCAAAGAAAATAAGACTCAGTGCTATTAAGAAACAGAATTATACTAATGTATCAATTCAATAAATATTGTCTGATATATTTCGGCCTCAAGAAAACGAATAATTCTAATACACATTCTACCAAATGAATCAACGCATGTAACATGTTTTGAAATATAGTATGGTATCAAAGGAGTAGGTCACGTTTATATAATCGAAAGTTGAGTATTGTCCTCATTCTCTTTGTAAGTGTGATTACTAAAGCGCAGCTGAAACAATGATTTGGAGGAATAACCAGCAGCAAATCTACATCGAACGCACGTAGTAACGTGAACTATCGTCAACAGTGCACGCGAGACGGGGGCTCATGTTCACAATCCCCCCTCCCAAACCGATTCGACATTCATAAAAGCAGTTTCTGCTAATATTCTGTCGTAATACTCTCAATAAATTCTTCATTCAATATCTCGTGTAAATGCGATATAAATAGCAAAAAAAAAAACATCATATAATTATACATTTTTAATTTAGCAAAAATTCATTTTTGTAAGAAAACCAGACGTCGGCTGGACATTACACATCTACAACCCCCTACGAAAACTCCTAGAGCACCACTGACTCATGAGCATTCCCTTTCAAACCCCTACCTCTCCTCGAAATCTCTCCCGCCCAGCCACACAAACCCTTTCCCCGGCCCCAATTCCGGTTTCCTGCCCGATCCACCGGCAGAGGGCAGCGCTCACGCACTGGGCCAGCCAGCCGGCCGGCCGACCGCCCCGCCTCTGCTAACAGAGCCATCAAAGGCAGAAAAAACAAAAAGAGCGGCGCGCGAGGATCTCGATTCTTCCTCCACCGCCGCGACGCCAGCCAGCCGTGGCCGGAACGGAAGTGTGGATGCGCGTGACTGGGGCGGAACCGCCGCGCGTCGCCCCGCGCCGCACCGCGCAGACGCGAGCGCCATAACCTACCAGATCGCGCCGGGCCGTCGCGCGTATTACAGTTCCTTGCGCGACCCTTCCTTCGGGAAAGATTCGCTTCAACCGGGGTTGAGGTGAGTGCCATAAACTACCGGACCGCGGCAGCGCCGTCGCGGGTATTACAGTTCCTTGTGCGACCCTTCCTTCGGGAAAGATGCGCTTCTACCGGGGTTGAGGTGAGCGCCATAAACTACCGGACCGCGGCAGCGCCGTCGCGCGTATTACAGTTCCTTGGCGACCCTTCCTTCGGGAAAGATGCGCTTCTACCGGGTTGAGGGAGGCCATTAACTACCGACCGCGACAGCGCCGTCGGCGTATTACAGTTCCTTGCGCGACCCTTCCTTCGGGAAAGATGCGCTTCTACCGGGGTTGAGGTGAGCGCCATAAACTATCGGACCGCGGCAGCGCTGTCGCGCGTATTACAGTTCCTTGCGCGACCCTTCCTTCGGGAAAAATGCGCTTCTACTGGGGTTGAGGGGAGTGCCATAAACTACCGGACCGCGGCAGCGCTGTCGCGCGTATTACAGTTCCTTGCGCGACCCTTCCTTCGGGAGGGATGCGCTTCTACCGGGGTTGAGGTGAGCGCCACAAACTAACGGATCGCCGCAGCAACGTCGTCGCGCGTGTTATAGAAGGATTTTCCCAAGGATGAGCCAAAGTGACAGTTCGCGTAACAAGTGAACATCACATGGAATTCAGGGAAGTATTCCCCCGCCGCGACAGCTGTTCAGCCACGCCCCTTCGTAAAGTCATAATGGTTCCTGTGAAATCATCCATATGCACAAGTCTAAGAGTGTCGCTGAGGTATATGCACCTATGCGAGACCGGAAAATATTTAAATTTAATTTCGTGTGTGGAAAATCGCTTAACAAGGTCTCACAGTCAGTAAAAGAAAATTGCTACGAATGTAAATGGAAAGAAAAATTATTTAAGCCGAAAACAAATGCACCGGTACGCATCTGGCATTCAAGTGTCGGTTTTAAAATAAACTTAATATTTATCACACCAAAAGTAAATTTAATATAATATATAAAGAAAAAATTATTTTTACAGAAGGTCACATAACCATGCACTTCCTAATTTCAATTATTTCTCGTGGCGCACTAAATTTTTGTCGGTCGAGGACATCACAAAAGGAAGCGTCGAAGCAGGTTAGCCAACTGCAAACTAACTAATGCAAGGAGGGTGTCTAATGGGCTCGAGGACACAATGACCACAGAACCTTCAGTTATGTTGCCAGCACTAGCTGTGACTTTGACTCCTCCTTAGGAAAAACCTTCTATACAGTTCTTTGCGCGATTCTTCCTTTGAGAGGGATGCGCTTCTACCGGGGTTGAGGTGAGCCCCATATCCTACAGGACCACGGGTTTCCGTTTGCGATTTGGTTGCGCTCCAAGCGGAAGCGGGTTGATGTTAGCTCCTTAATCATCCGAATCGCGGTGTTACTGTTTTCTGTGCGTCCTCTCCTTGGGGAGAGTTGAGGCAATACCGACTAGTACTTACAAACAACTACAATACTACTAGAACATACAAAGTATTTGTAGGTGTTGGTTCAGATAACTAGGTCCTTTTGGGTAAAGATCGAATACTCTCGAGGAAGTGGTCTCCGTTTTGGCGACTGTCGCGTAAAAGTGAATACTTCCGAGAATAAATGCTGATTTTGTTATCCATTAGAAGAGCTTAACGATACATGAAACTAGTGGGAACCAGAATTTTTCTAGGGGGGACAAAGTCTATTGTCCAGCCGGCTTGTTTTTTATTATAAATAATTTATGGTTAATTTAAAATGTATTGTTATTTGTTGGTATATAATTAATTGGAAATAATTGAATTAACATATTGAGTGACTTTTGTTACTACAGAAAATTAGTTAAAACTGTATTTTTGAATATGGAGCTTAAGCTTTATGACCCCCACCCTGGGTTCGCCTCTGCATGAAATGCATATGCTGAAGGCGTAGTACTTGAATTAGGTGAAAATTGATTTTTTTTATCTTGGCAGCGACATTGTTGTAAATTCCGTTTGAAATATTCGTAAAGGAATCATGGCATTTTGGAATACTCTTACTGAAACTCATCGATATTTCTTGAACCTACAGTTTTAGGTGTGATTAACTACGAATCTTCATTAAATTTTTAGAATTACTAAGATAATCATCGAAAAAATGAAAGAATGTGCCAAGATTGTTTGTACGTAAAATAAACTATATTAATATAATTATGTGTCATTTCAATTCGGTAGCCTGAGCCCAAAACATCGCAAATTCCTATCTTTCACACGAATAACAGCTGGCACGAGTAATGGCTTTAATTAACATACTAGGACATATCTCAATACTCGCAAACACATATTCACTGTCGATTTCACCAAGAAATGTCTCAACTTATTTGTTGTTTTTTTATTGATTGAGTTTTTCGTGTTTCCGGGCGCGTCAACTGCTTCGGTCATTAGTCGCCCATGAAGAGAAACAAGACAAAGAAATAAAATATCCATTTAAACTTTAAAGGTAATAAACGTATGAGATTCTGTATCATAAAATTAAACTGTTTCTTCATGAGAAGTGTGTAAGACTTCTCTTTTACCCATTAAATAGAAACCGTTCCGAATTAATAATAGAAGAAATTACATAATTTTCCACATTATCTGAAATTGTTACAACATGCGTAGTAATTATTATTTTTTAAATTGATAAGATTCGTTTAATTACTAGCTTTGTTTCGACTCGCGACTCTCTTTTGCCTAATCTAATTGCTGTTTCCATCTGTACGCTGACGACTTTCGGAAAGCAACTTGCGGTCGTTATTCCACGCCAGAGAAAACAACCGCCGAGCGCCGCCCGAGGCGATGAAACTCCGTATTTTACATTTCACTCGATCCTCGCCGCGGTCCAGCGAGCGCGTTATCATGCATTTCAGACCCTATCGGCCGTAATTCAATGCGCAATTGACTTTCAAGGTTTGTTTGGCCTCTTTGTGATGCAAATTTGGAGATCTCGCTTCGCTTTTTATGTCTTACTCTCAAAGGCGTTCCGCTCCGCACCACCCACTAGGATGCCGGCCTCCCCTCCCCTCCCCTCTCCCCACCCCCTCCACGCCTCGTAAGGGTTCGCTCAACTCATCGCTCTGGGACGTGTGGCGCGGAAGGAGTTTAGCGTAGAAGGTTGCTGCCGTATTCAGTAAATGTGCTAGGCAGAGTTAGCGAGAGCGCCTCCCGCTTGACATATTCACCCTACCTCCACCTTCTCCCACAATATAGCTACGTAGACCATGCGACCAGGCACCTGGACAACCAGCATTTACATTCACGACGTTACAAAACTTCTGAAATGACAAACCTCTCTACTAAACGACGTGAGTTCCCTAAAATCCAGAAATACCCCCCCTTTTTCCAACAATCTCCATACACCATACACAGTTTTACCAATACCTAAAAAAAAACAACCAATCGCGACGTAGTACCCTTAAATAAAATAACCCATCTAAAACCCCTTTAAAGAAATAACCCATCGGACATGTTCCCAGCCCTAAAATTACACCTGCATTAAAATAACCTGTGATCCCCTCCTACACCTTAATTAAGAAACCTACATCCTCCCACAATACCCTCCCTTTAACAAAATAACCTCTCTAAGTCCTAGACCTAAGAAATTAACCCGTCTTCTCATGTCCAAAACACCACTCATCCATTCACGCTTCCCATACGCCATTCTCTCCTATCACCAGTTCGTCTGGGGATGGAGAGATAAGAAAGATTGTTTTTGCACCATGTTGAAATCACACACATGCTGAGGAGTACAATCTCTGTACAGGCAGCACGACTAAACACACACATACGCAGTTACCGAGATTATAAAAGGTGGAGAGTTCAACCGCTTTGAGACTGAAGTCCAAGTCGAGGAAATATTTATTTCCTTTAAATGCGCAAATTCTTGAACAAGTAACGTTTGGATATACTGTTTTATGAAGCGTATGACGTACGCTTCATTAACTTGTGAGCTAGATTGACTGTGTTACATACGTTTTTAGAAGTTAATTCATTTCTGGTTTCTAAAGATGTGATGTCCTGATGATTTCAGGTTTGAAGTTGGCGACGAAACTAATGTTGACAGGAGCAGAGGGAGTTGAAAGAGAGGGAAAAACGATTAATATTTTAAAGTGATGACGTAAACTATTAAAACAGTTTTCACTCCGGAAATTAAACTCAATTATGAAGAAATCCGTTTTTTGAATAAATGTGGGTTTCGAACTTTCGATTTACATGGCGGATAATTTTAGTACGAAAATAATATTCTGATGACAAAGTATGAATATGGAGAGAAAATAAATATTGGAGGTAAAACACTCGACTCTTTCTTCCCAACCAGGAAATTTTCTTAAATAATTTATTTTATACGACACTGTTTCACTATTAAGTGGTTTCCGGAAAGGTTTATTTCCATGAAGCATAATGATATTGACATTATGAGTGGAACTGCAAAACCAAAATTTGAACTAATAACTTCACTCAAAACAGTCGTGCTTCAGAATGGCACGGCCTTTCTCATATTGCTTAGTTTTCTGATCTATTTAGGGACTTGCTTTTCAGTTTTGCCCTACCCTTTTCTAGCTAGCTATTGGTGTCAATAGGTAGATACATTTTTTCACATTTTCTCAATTTTAGGTGTTTAATTTTACAATTGAAATATAACTTTAACAATATTAAAGAAAGGTAAAGTATGGTACCATATGCAAATTTTCGTTGGGAATTTTGTTCCTTTTTTCTTCAAAATGTCGTTTCAGCTTTTGTGAATATGCACAAATTACGGTTCATGTTGACAGAAAACTTTTGAGTTTTCAAAAACCTTTATAAAATATTTAAGCCCATGTACTCACAAATGTAACCATGTAAATAAACGGTGGTACTGTAAATATTAATGAAGTGACAGATATTTCAACAAAATTTAATTTCTGTAATTCTTGAAAAATTAAAAGAATACATAAAAATGGTGTTTGCGTAATGTTATTCAGTGCATTTACTATACGTAAACAAAATGTTTGGAGGTGTTTTGGAGACAATCTTAACTCTGTTTTTAATACCTAGCTTTAAGTTTTGTCTACCACTTTGCAGTCTTGCGGCCGTTGTAAATTCGTCTCTAACGCATTGTTCTTCGTTGCTCTAACGATAGAGTATAAAGAAGTGGGGCATGAAGCAGAAATTGTACTACAAAGCAGAAAGTATTAAGCCGTTATTTACAACATAATTTCTCATTGTTCCACTCAACAATGTTTTCGTAATGGAATAAGGCAACAAACCAAAACTTAAATTGAATAAAAAAGATAAAAAAACAGAAGCGAGCCATCATTCGAAGGATTCGATAGTATGGAGATTCACACACTGACATCTGAAAACTGAATTAGCGTGTAATTATTCCAGCTGGAGGTGGTGGATTTTCAAAGGAAACATACAATTCTCTCTAAACCGAGACATATGGGTGACGGACAATTTAACTGTGTAATTAAAACCTAATTTACGACAATTGTCTTACCAGAAAGTTCACCTATTCGTTGTTACAGAAAAACCCATGCAAGGGATACATCTTTGATCCCGGTGAATAAGCTCATAAGTCATTAACACTTAATTTTACTGGCGAGCAAAAAACAACGTTTACGAGAATTAAATCAAGAATTAATGATACTCAAACGAAGGTGATATTCAAACAAAACTATTTTCGAGTAGGTTTTGTTTGAATAACATTAATCCCTTATTAATATCATTAGTTTAAAGTTGTTTTTGCTCCCCTGTAAAATTAATTTTTTTTTACTATGAACTTATTCACCGGAGTCAAAGAAATAAGTCAGAGAACATTGTTGTGTCGCTTTCTGGCGTCCAAAAAGGAAGTTAAAATTAGTTCGGAGCACAGGAATCGCTTGTGATGACAAATTTGAAATTTTCAAACCATATAATACGTGTCGGGAGTGAGTGAACGTTTCCAGAGCACGGATATTACACGACATTTCAGCTCAGCCATTTCCAGAACGAAACACGTAACTTCCCTACACAAAACTAAGCTGTGAAGGAGCCAAGAGCTCGCAGACAAGTGTTAACTACGCGCCTTTCACACTCAACCTGTTCCTCCGCGAACACGCAAATCCTCCACGCACTCGGCCGACGGCGGCGCGGCGCGGCGTAACCCAGCGGTGGAGCGTGACGCCGGCGAGGAAATCGATTGACACGTCGACATCTGACAAAAGGCGACGCGCCGCACGTGACGCCGCACGGGCCGCCGGGATTCCCCGGGCCGCGCGTGGACGGCCGCAGCGCCGCCGCGGCGCTCGAGCCCGCTCACGCCACGCCGACACGGCTCCTCCCGCACGCTCTGCCCCACTGCGGACACCCCGCAATCTCCTCGCTTTGTCTAGGGCCACCGGAAGAGGTGGCTCAGGGCATCAACTAATGTCACTACAGTGTCTCTAACCGGTAGGTGTTGAGTTTCACGTCTCCACGGTGCACCGCGGTCCCAGAATTTGACAGTAGCGTGTCAGCTAGGTCGAATTCAGTCGCTGTCTGGAGGAGGATTCTAGCCGGCTGCTCTGATCGGTAGTTTTCCGTGGTTTCTCTGGTCAACACCAGGCGAATGCCGGAGCAGTACCCTAACAAACGGGCCATGGACCGCGCGCGATCTTTTCTTAATAATAATAATAATAATAATAATAATAATAATAATAATAATAAAACAGCTCTGCCCCGCTGTGAACACCCCACAATCTCCTCTCTTTGTCTAGGGCCACCGGAAGAGGTAGCTCAGGGCATCAACTAATGTCAACCCAGTGCCTCTAGGTTTTAAGTTTCGCGTCCCGACGATGCACCGCGGTCCCAGAATTTGAGACTAGCGTGTCAGCTAGGTCGAATTCAGTCGCTGTCTGGAGGAGGATTCTAGCCGGCTGCTCTGATCGGTAGTTTTCCGTGGTTTCTCTGGTCAACACCAGGCGAATGCCGGAGCAGTACCCTAACAAACGGGCCACGGACCGCGCGCGATCTTTTCTTAATAATAATAATAATAATAATAATAATAATAATAATAATAATAATAATAATAATAATAATAATAATAAAACAGCTCTGCCCCGCTGTGAACACCCCACAATCTCCTCTCTTTGTTTAGGGCCACCGAAAGAGGTGGCTCAGGGCATGAACTAATGTCACTATAGTGCCTCTGACCGGTAGGTTTTGAGTTTCGCGTCCCGACGGTGCACCGCAGTCCCAGAATTTGACACTAGCGTGTCAGCTAGGTCGAATTCAGTCGCTGTCTAGAGGACAATTCTAGCCGGCTGCTCTGATCGGTAGTTTTCCGTGGTTTCTCCGATCAATACCAGGCGACTGCCGGAGCAGTACCCTACCAAACGGGCCACGGACCGCGTGGGATCTTTCCTTCCCATTCCTTGTCCTATCCTCGCCCCTTATACACACTTACACTTACATGCGCTGCACTACCACACATGCCGAGTACCGGTCGGGAGCTTAGCGCTTGTCCGGGCTGAGGCAGTGCCTCGCTGGTGGGAGAAACCCAGTTATGGAAACCCTGTTAGCCGACGGTAGGTCTGTGCCGGATCTCGCCATTCAGCGGGGCAGTTCACTTCCACTCCCGAGCAAACACATACACTACACTTGTGGGTCTAATGATATTAGCAGTTGACGCGACCGGAATCTCTAGTAATCAATTAATTAATCTGGACTGGAGAGTCCCTAGATAAAGAGAGAAGTGCAATCTGAACAGCCTCCAATTTTGATCTCCTGTCACTCGATAGTCCACCGTATTAGTATATGGGACCTGATAAGAAAATGAAATATTTGGCGGTATTACAGGGATTTTCGAGTACATCCCAATGCGATTCCGTCACTCACGACTAGACTACTTCCAGTGCACCAATCGAGACATATGAAATGTCATTCCACTCGTCTCTGTCTCTTGATATGGGACCGATAATTTGTTTAAGGATAAGGATTCAAAGAAATGTCCAAAATGGTTTTTTTTTTTTTTTTTTTTTTTGCGGATTTTGGCGATGCATTCTTAGCGAGTGTGCCGGGAAATAAATCAACGCCACCTAAATAGATCTATGTAGGTGGCGTTGATTAAGCTCCAGTACCCAAAGGAATTTTTCGCTCAAAACGCCATAATTTTTTACCAACTTCAGCCAAACTGATGTTGACATCTTTAAGTTAACAAGTGAAGTTAATCTGAAGAAGTGGGTGCGTGGCATAGCTCATTTTCATTTTCCCGTACGCTTATTACATTTAAAAAAATAAATTGACAAAAACCTACGACCAGTATTGCCTTGCAACTTATTAAATTTGAAGAATTTCAAGTGAATACGGAGAAAACAAAACTGTGACTAATGTTAGAAAATGAATGAACGTTTTTATATTCTATATTTCACTTTTAAGTGTATAAATACTGATTTGCAAATGAACGTGACCCAGAATTTATTCTTATTAAACTTAACTAACATCTTATTCACATAAACACATAAAACAGTCGCCTTTTAATGTTCATAAAGATTCGCATACAAAACGATTAATAGAGCAATTGAAGAAATGGAAGTGAACTCTTACTAGACTGAGTTTATGGAGTTTTAATCTCTTCAAAAAATAGAGGAGAAAAATATGGAATTGTTAAGCAAATCCGGGGAAGAATGAAATGTAATTGTAGAAGATTTTGCGACGGAACGAATTGAGAATGATCTTTTATTAGCATTAGAAAAGAACCCAGAAGAACAGCTTACAGGTGATCTTTGTGTATTATTGTGCATTTTAGCAAAAATAGTAAAAAATGTAGCTATACTAAACTCTATCTATACGCATCATCAATACCTTCAAGTATCTTTCAATTATAATTTTAAAATTGCAATATTACCAGATCATATCCCGTATGGATGCAACATACAAGGCTATTAGTTAGATGTTGGAGATTTTTGAAGAGGAGTATCAGCTACTACGATTCATAGGTAAGTCCGACGCCAGATACTGTAAGAACAAAACTACGCATGAAACAAATGAAGTATGAAAGAAATTTTCAACACATGAAAATACTTTTAAAATGGTTTACAGCGTCGGCGACGCCACATTCAACTAGTTAATATTATTTTGGAGTAGATTGCTTGTCCTCTACACACAATTCAAACTTTAACGGTTA
Organism: Teleogryllus oceanicus; assembly: GCA_964035755.1. NCBI lineage: Eukaryota > Metazoa > Arthropoda > Insecta > Orthoptera > Gryllidae > Teleogryllus > Teleogryllus oceanicus. The sequence goes on along the minus strand of CAXIVR010000012.1, from coordinate 35,432,082 downwards.
GCGTTTTGAGTGAACAGTCCCAGTCCAAATGAAATGAGGTGAAGAGTAGACGGCGGCGTATTAAGGGATTCATGATTACCATCAATAAATAGTATATATACTATATAAATCACTAACTTGCCAATGCTATAGCATTGGCAAGTTAGTGATTTCCTTGGCTTGTAAAATAAATCAATTGAATTTTCTTTCCTCTAAGTCACTTGCGCCACCAAAGAGCGTTGTATAGTGTAGCGTCGCGTGGTTCGGCGCCGCGGCGTCGGGCCGCGCCGGGCCGCGCCGGGACGCGCCGGGACGCTTCGGGCGCGGACGCTTCGGGGGGTTGCAGCCCTGGAAGGGCTGGCCAGCGAGCCGTATGACGCCCGCTGCTTGTAGGGTGGGGGCGAGCCAACGGATATATAAGGCCGCACCGACAGGCGCCTCGTGGGATACGCTGGGTGTCGAAAGACGAGAGGTATCTCCAGTGCATTCATTGCACGTGATCTTCGGGTCGAAGATCGGTTTGGCGACAGGCCATGTAACTGGTATAGTTACGGGACTCTATGTCCGACAGCTTCGCACCTCGCGTTGCTTTTGCTGCTTTCGAAGCAGTGGTTCTGGGCGAGGCCTAGGGACGGTCGCGGGTTTCGCGGCTAAGAGAACTGAAAGGTTGCCAAGGGTTAGTTTTTGTATTGTAATCTTTGTACATTAACTGTAAATATACTGTAAATATATTGTAAATATCAATCAGAGCAGTCGTCTGTGCTTTTTCATCCTAGTACGTCACAGACTCGGAACCTTTCTTTTCTAAAACTGGTGGCAGCGGTTATTGTAAACTCACGTCGGGGTGCCCGCACCAATTCCTGCCATTTTCTTTTCTAAAACTGGTGGCAGCGGTTACTGTAAACTCACGTCGGGGTGCCCGCACCAATTCCTGCCATTTTCTTTTCTAAAACTGGTGGCAGCGGTTATGTAAAACGCGGGGCCGCCCAATTTGCTTTTAAAATGGGCAGGGTACCGGTGGTCTTTCAAGGTAAGAAGCGGAAGTCTGGCGCCCGGGGACATCAGTGCGGCATCAGAGTCATCGGTGCGCGCTGATTAATCAGAACAGCACGCGTAAGGACAGTGTACGCAGTTAAACGTGCACACGCGTCGTAAATACGTGGCGCCGGCAGCGTCGCGCACGCCACGAGAAACCGAAAGTGCGGTGTTTCGGTACGGTAGTTTCGGGGCGGTACAATCCGACTCGGAACCTTTCTTTTCTAAAACTTGGAACTGGTACTGGAACGAGCTGATATTGGTACTGGAACTGGAGCAGCTGATATTGGTACTGGAACGAGCTGATATTGGTACCACTGGAAGGAGACATCCCGGACGAGAGGAAGGAAGGAGGCCAGAAAACCGGATCCAGAAGAGCGCTGACGCGACACCGAGGTCAACTGAACGTAAGTGTGTTTTTTGTTCTGGCCGGGGATCAATTCAGGCAAAATGGCTTTCTTAGCGGGTTATAGGAAAGAGGTGCTTGTTAGGGTCGCGATGGAGATGGGGGAAACATTAGAAGGGAACGAGACCGTGGTTAAACTTAAATCGATCATTACGGAAAGCGAGCAGTACGAGGAATCATTCGTGAAACAACTCGCTGACCAAGAAAAAGAACAGGTCGCAGAAATACGCGAGAGAGAGAACGGCAATTTGAACTTGAAAGCTTAAACTAACGAATCAGGCTCCACGCGTGTATCCATAGGTAGTAGCGACACGGAAATCGAACTAATATTCGTATCAGCCAAGTCATGGACAAATTCAAAGGCGAAGGCGACGATATTACGTTGTTTTTAAGTGTTTTCGAGGCGCATGCTCGCCAGCTTGGCATTGCGCCGGTCGAATGGGTAAGCCATTTAATGGGTTTACTTCCTAATGAGGTGAACAACTGGCTCGTAGTAGGATCCGATACACCGGATCAAGATTATGACCTAATTAAAGAACAACTATTAGATATGTTCAAGTTTACGGCGGAAAAGTGCCGTCAGATGTTTTGTAGTCACGTAAAAGGTGCAAAGACCACTTGGAACGTCTATGCACGTGAATTGGCTAGTTATTGTAAAAAATGGATCTCAGGTTTAAAGGTAGAAACATTTGAGCAATTGCTAGATCTCATTGTAACAGACCAGATGAAGCGGAAGGTGCCGGCGGTTATGCGTGACCATTTCATTGATGTGTGGGGTGAGGTTTCTGCGTCCCAAGATTTGGCACGAAGGCTGGACACCTACGAAAACAACCGGGCTAGCGGATATAAGAAGGAATTCTCGCGGTTCGGCAATAAAGAGCACGCAGGCGAACGGAAATGGCCGAAGGTGACGGAAAGCGCGCCGTCCACTTCCAAAACTGCAGTGCCGAAGGTAGCTAGTAACGCGGAGTTCGAAAAGCCGCAAGAACGGACGTGTTACTATGTAAAAACCAGGTCACATAAAAATATTGTCCTCAATATAACAATAAACCTAGCGAGAAGATGTGTCACGTGGCCGACGCTAGTGCGCCAGAGTTATTGTCTCCACACACATTTCTTGCCAAAATTTGCGGCGAAACAGTCACCTGTCTCCGTGATACGGGTGCGACGATTGACGTCATCAATGCAAAGCACGTCACGCCGACACAATACACCGGCGAGTCCGTATGGGTTCAGCAGCCCTGGACGAAGCGCCGAAAAATCTACCGGTAGCCAAGGTAGAGATAGTAGGGCCATTCGGTACTCTTGTTACAGAAGCCACAGTCGCCAAGAACTGCGACTTGCCTTATTACATTTTTAGTAATGGTTCTGCTACGATTTTGAAGGAGATAAAGCAAGGTTTCTTAGAACCACAGCCTATCTGCGCTGTACGGACTAGGGCGCAAGCAGTTGCTGAGCGCGAAAGGGCGGAGGGCCCGGGTGCGAACAATGCGGCAGACGAAGCGCCTCAGACAATAGACGAGTAGGGAACCGACCGTGGGCCGGACGCGTTCCAGGTAAGCGTTTCGGAGGAAACCGAGGATGAAAATAGAGTTGGTCAGGGCGAGGTCGACGCCCCGGGCAACTCGGAATCAGAGGATCAGGAATCTGAATTAGATTTCGGTAGCATTGCTTTGGCTCGTTTGGACCCCACCGAATTTGAAACGGCTCAGAGACAAGACAAGGAGCTCGCGCCGTTGATTGAGCGTGCGGAAGGACCGAGACGGATCGGCACGATTATGTTATGAAAAACGGCCTATTGTTTCGTGTCCGGCATAGTAAGCGCGGAGAGCAGTTCACTATGTTAGTAATACCGCGGGTGTATCGTGGCACGATCTTAAAACTTTGTCATGAAGTTGCTCACGGCCATTTGGGGTCACAAAAGCAAAGATGCCATGGCCAAAATTTCTTCTGGCCGAATTGTTATAAGGATATTGAAAACTATGTGCGTAGTTGCGACAGTTGCCAGCGAGTAGGAAACGGCGGCGAAAACTTCGCGCGCCTTTAAAATTGTTCCTATAACGGGCGAGGCATTCGAGAAAGTGAATGTCGACGCGTGTGGCCCATTTCCAGAATCGGTCACCGGAAACAAGTTTATTTTAACGGCGATGTGTTTAGCACGAAGTATCCGAGGCTATTCCGATACGGGACCTAACTTCGGTCACTGTAATTGAAGCATTATTAGAATTATTCAGTAGAATAGGATTTCCGCGAATTGCAAACCGACCAGGGCACCTGCTTCACAAGTGCTTTGACAGCGGAATTCGCCGAGCGGTTTGGCATTAAACTGGTGAGAAGTTCGCCGTATCACCCTCAATCAAACGCAGTCGATAGAATGCATCGAACTATGAACCGGCTTATGAAGGTTCTGTGTTTGGAGGCAGGGACGGATTGGGAATGCCAACTTCCCTCTATTATGTTCGCGTTGCGCACGAGTGTGCACGAATCATTAGGTTTTCTCCAGCCGAATTGGTGTCGGAAGAATCTCCGTACCCCCATGACACTTCTTTATGAAAGGCTTGCGGAACTGCGGAAGGTAAAGAAAATTCTGTAGTTGAGCATGTATTCAAATTAATCAATCGTTTGAAACGCTCCCGTGACCTAGCTCACAATAGAATGGCTGAAGAACAGCAGAAACGTAAAGTGTGGTATGACCGGAAGGCGGTCTCACGTACTTTCGAGATAGGCGCTAAGGTGTTGGTTCTCGCACCTAACAGGACGCGGAAGCTCGCGGTTCAGTGGATAGGGCCGGGCGAGATTCGCGAGAAAATTTCGGAGCATTAATATGCTTAAAAGATACCACCAGCGGACAGAGTACTTGAATGTGCTTAGTTCTACGTCTGTGACAGACGCAGGTGACGAAGACGCGCTAGATCGCTATGCGCTTAAATTGGATTGTTGCGACTTTGACGCGGAAGAAATGCTGAGCGGGACTGAGGTCGAACCTGAGTTTCGCAACGCTCTGAAAACGGTCATTTGTAAGTACAGTTCTATATTTAGTGAGAAACCCGGATTGACAGATATCACTACCATGGATATCGAGTTAACTGATACCAGCAAAGTGGTTCGAAGCGTACCCTACCGTACATCGCCGAGGCAGGCTAAAATATTACGGGAAGAAATCGATAGAATGCTTCGCGACAACATCATTGTGGAGGCGGAGAGTGATTATACGTCTCCCATGATATTGGTTGAAGCACCGGGCAAGAAACCACGGCCCTGTATCGATTATAGGCGCCTCAACGAAATTATTAAGACCGAATACTTTCCGTTACCCAATCTCGAAGAACGGATAGAACAGGTAGCTGCAGCAAAATTATAAGTGTACTGGACCTTTGCAAATGTTTTTGGCAGATCGGTCTTACGGAAAGGGCGCAAAGGTATTCGGCGTTCGTGACCAGTTTCGGCACGTACCGGCCGCTTAGATTACCTTTCGGAATAAAGAACGGTCCCTATCAATGTTGTCGTATTATGGGCACCTTATTGAATAAATGCCAAGAATTCGCGGTACCGTACCTTGATGACATCGCGGTTTTCAGTAACACTTGGCAAGAACACATTCGACACCTCGATACGGTCTTTCGCATATTAAAATCCGCCAAATTGACAGTGCAGCCGCGCAAGTGTTTGTTTGCGCGGGCTAACGTAAAATATCTTGGGTACGTAGTCGGTAACGGGAAATTGCGGCCGGCCGAAGCCAAGATACAAGCAATCCAGAACTTTCCCAGACCAGAGTCAAAGAAACAAGTGCGTTCTTTGCTCGGTCTGGTAGAACTATCGACGTTTGATACCAGGGTTTGCGGAGAAAGCGGCAGCGCTTACTGATGCGCTGCGAGGACGCGAGCGCCAGGTAAAATCGTCTGGACAGAGGCATGTGAAACATCTTACAATGAGCTGCGACAAGCTCTCAGTGAGAAAACAGCGGTATATGCACCTGATTATACCAAGGAATTTCGAGTTCAGGCAGATGCTTCTCGGAGAGGCTTAGGCGTGGTTCTCTACCAAGTAAATGACGAGGAGTAGAACAACCAGTCGTTTTCTAAGCCGTAAATTAAATGATGCCGAAATTAATTATGGCACCACAGAACTAGAGTGTTTAGCGCTGATTTGGGGGTTGGATAAACTTAAGATTTATCTCGACGGGCAGGCCACAATTCAGGTCGAAACCGACCACAATCCGTTGGTCTGGTTGCGTAATACGGCCGGCAAAAACCCCAGATTATTACGCTGGTCTCTTTTAATCCAGCACCTCGATTTACGCATCAGGCACAAAAAGGGCTCAGAAAATGTTAATGCAGATGCGCTTAGTCGCATGTTTGATGATGTGAATTGATCCACCGGCGAGAATAGGAAACACGCACGTTCATGACATGTATAAATGTCGGTGAAATTCTATGTAAATAATTTTGTAAACTCAAGGGTAAAATTGTTGTGTTTTTTTATATTTTATATGTAAATACATACATGTGTCAATAAACTCAGTTAAGAACGGCACATGATGTATGTAACGAATTCCACAATTATGTAATACTTCAATGCAAGTAAATGTTTTGTATTTTATATTTCAGGATTTCATGTAATGCAAGATGCGTCAAGAATTATTATGTAATATTTCAATGTAAAAGTAAATGTTTGTATTTCAGGATCATATGTAATTCAAGATGCGTCAAGAATACTTATGTATGTATATAGGAGTAAGGTTTAAATGTAAATGGCAACATAGCTTAGGTGAAAAGGGAGGGGGGACAGCCCAGAGATTTATTTCACACATTTCGATTAAATAGGGTTTAATATTCTGGTATAATTATGTTCATGTTCATGAAAAAATTTGGATGTAGAGGTCTCACGACCAGGTAACTTAGCAGAATTTTTTTCCTGGGCATATTTTGCTGCGAAAAAAAATTCTCACCCCGGCATGGGAGGGTCTGTAGCGTCGCGTGGTTCGGCGCCGCGGCTCGGGCCGCGCCGGGACGCGCCGGGACGCTTCGGGGAAACCCGCTCTAAGCCGGATGCTAAGTGGGGGTGTGAAAGGCGACGGCGCCTCGCCGCGCCGGCTGGAAAACCCGTAGGAATCCAGGCTGGAAATTCCCTGAAAGGGACGCGCGCGGATGCGAGGCTAAGAGATGTCGGTTGCAGCCCTGGAAGGGCTGGCCAGCGAGCCGTATGACGCCCGCTGCTTGTAGGGTGGGGGCGAGCCAACGGATATATAAGGCCGCACCGACAGGCGCCTCGTGGGATACGCTGGGTGTCGAAAGACGAGAGGTATCTCCAGTGCATTCATTGCACGTGATCTTCGGGTCGAAGATCGGTTTGGCGACAGGCCATGTAACTGGTATAGTTACGGGACTCTATGTCCGACAGCTTCGCACCTCGCGTTGCTTTTTGCTGCTTTCGAAGCAGTGGTTCTGGGCGAGGCCTAGGGACGGTCGCGGGGTTTCGCGGCTAAGAGAACTGAAAGGTTGCCAAGGGGTTAGTTTTTTGTATTGTAATCTTTGTACATTAACTGTAAATATACTGTAAATATATTGTAAATATCAATCAGAGCAGTCGTCTGTGCTTTTTCATCCTAGTACGTCACAATAGACATCAGCGGTATGGCAAATCCTAAATATAAATGCAATATTATTGAATCATGACACAGTTTTAATAACACAATAATGACGTAAAATATCACCTGACTAGTACAAATTCCTAATAATAACCGTAAGTTTTCGATTTGAAACCGTGCATTTGAACAAGTCAATCTTTTTTGATGAGTTTCTAAATTTCTATAGTAAACCAACTGACAATTCCACCTTTATACTTATGGAATGAAACCATGTGCGTTAAATGAAACATGTAAAAATGCCACAGCTTTTCTGAATACTTGTCAATGTTTCGATTGCATCACGTTCTTTGGGAATCTGCGCGTCATATTGTCAGAAATTAGGCGCTGGTTTAGCTGACAGTAATTAGGTGCATTAGCGTTTACTTGCATTTCAGAATTGAAGTCGTCAAAAGAAATGATGACACATATTATTTATGTGTCGGTGGAGCGAATTCGATTCAATCATAAAAGGAGTTCAGGCAAGAAATAAAAAATGGGGTTTTTCATAAAAATAAGATTTTTTCAATTATGTGGTATGTAAAGAGAGAGGAAACATATTCACTGTTTACTTCAGAATTTTTGGTACAAAACTTCAATTAGAAAAGTTAAATTGTATGTTTTGAGGATTGGTATCTGAATATTTAATAGATAAAAGTTTATTTCATACATTTTTGGAATTTTTGACTAGATACTGAAAATTAGATTCTTTAAAAAATAGGCATTAGTGAGTTGGTAACATTTACAAAATAAAAAAACTGAAACGAAATATTGTATTGGCTGTTGATCTACTAGCTAAAATTTAGCTTATAGCCCGCCCGTAACGTTAGCATTGATGATGGTCGTATTGCAGATATACATAGCACATAAAATATATTTACTTAAGTATATTTAATATTGATTGATTGATTTATTCATGTTTCCGGGCGCGTCAACTGCTCTGGTCATTAGTACCGTTAGTGTAGTGCATGTTTTTCTAGAGAGATGGCACTGATCTTCCCCCGCTGGATGGCGAGGTCTGGCGCCGACCTACCGTCGGCTAGTGGGGTTTCCCCCTAACCAGGACTTTCCCACCAGCAGGGCACCGTCCCAGTCGGAACAAGTTCTAAGCTCCCGACCGGTCTCCCGGAATATGTGGTAGTGTAGTGCATGTTAGTGTAAGAGTGTGTGCAAGGGGAGAGGATAGGACAAGGAATGGGAAGGACAGATCGCGCGCGGTCCGTGGCCCGTATGATAGGGTACTGCTCCAGCATTCGCCTGGTGTTGATCGGAGAAACCACGGAAAACTACCGATCAGAGCAGCCGGCCGCTAGAATTCTCCTCCGGACAGCGACTGAATTCGACCTAGCTGAAAAGCTAGTGTCGAAAATCCTGCCGCCGTGAGGAGTGTAACCTAGGACCTCCGGGTCAGAGGCGCTGCAGTAACATCAGTTGATGCACTGAGCTACCGCTCCCGCTTATTTAATATTAATACCACACATTCTTAATATAATTACATTTAACTTTCTCAAAAATATTATTATAATAAACTAAATCTAATACAACATTCACTTTAGATCAGAGCGTTCCGGGCTCCCTTTGCTGCTAAACCTGACGCCGAGGCTTGGTAAGAGCCCGCTCCTCCATTCCGCCGCGAGTCGGGGGCATACTGGTTCCCAGAGAATATTAACTATTACGCAAACTCGCCGCATGGCGTGTACTTTTCTCCTCGGCGGGCGGGCGGGCGAGCGGCTGCCGGCGGCGAGGCGGCGTCGCCGGGGGCCGGGGAGAGGAGAGGAGAGGTCAGGGAGCGCGGCGGCAGCACGCGCGGAACCGTGTTTACTTGCGCCGCGCGCGGGGGGGGGGGGCGGCCGTGTAACCGGGGTTCGAATCGATTTGCACGGCCCGGGCGGCGCGGAGGGTGGGCGGGGCGCCGGGCGTTGGGGTGAGAGGGTGAGGCGGGGTGAGGCGGAATGATGCGGGGTGAGGCGGGGTGAAGTGGAATGAAGCGGGGTGATGTGGGATGAAGCGGTGTGATGCGATGTGAGGCGGGGCGAGGCGGGGTGAGGCGGGGAGAGGTGGGGTGAGGCAGGGTGAGGCAGGGATGCGGCGGAATGAATCGGTGTGAGACGGGCAGAGGCGGGGTGAGATGGGATGAATTGGAGTGAGGCGGGGTGAGGCGGGATAAAGCGGTGTGAGGGGGGTGAGGCGGGGGAGACGGGGTGAGGGGAGTGAGGCGGGATGAGGCAGGGTGAGGCGGGGTGAGGCAGAGATGAGTCGCGGTGAAGCGGGAAGAAGAGGCCCGAGACAAGGTGAGGTGGAATGAGGCGGGGTGAGATGGGAGCGTATGAGTTTGAGGCAATGGGCACGGGGATGATGCGGAATGATGCAGGATGACGCAGAATAATGTGGGCGAAGAGAGGAGATGTGACGTGAGCAGAGGAGGGGCGAGGCCGAAGCGCGGGAGAGGCGGGTTGAGACGGGATGAGTCAGATGATTTGGGATGAGAACAGGATAAATGGGGAGAGGCGAGTGAAGCTGTGGAAATGAAGAATACTGCAAGTGTTGGGAAAAGGTTTTAACCGCCAGGTGAAGATGCGAGCTAGATGGTACAATTGGTGTCTTGTGGGCGGGGCGGTGTAAGGTGTGCGGGACGGGAAGATGATCTATTGAATGACATGGCGTAGAATGCCAAAAACGGAGTGACCAGGAAAATGGAATGTGGAGCGGGGGTGTGAAATGTGAAGGGATGTGATATGCTGCTTGCCGGAAAGGGACGCCGCGGCACGGTATGATGTGAGGCAGTGCACTGCAATGCAAACGGGATCGTCAACATCTAGGAGCCAGAGTTGTGATGGAGAGACATGGCTTGATTAGCGCGTTAACGATAATTCTGGCGCTATAGGACGGTGTACAGGGGAACCAACTACCGCTCCTGGGCTAAACGGAGGACTCAACCGATCGAAGCTATAGGACGGTGTACAGGGGAACCAACTACCGCTCCTGTGCTAAACGGAGGACTCAACCGATCGAAGCAAAGCAATTCGCAATACGGAGCAAGGCCGAATCGTAGCGAAGCTAGGTGTGACAGAGGAAGCAGTGTTGGACGAGTAGCTTGATTGATTTTTTCGTGTTTCCGGGCACGCCAACTGCTTAGGTCATTAGTCCCGTTAGTGTAGTGCATGTTTTTCCTCGGGAGATGGCTGTGATCTTTCCCCGCTGGATGGCGAGATCCGGCGCCAACCTACCGTCGGCTAGTAGGGTTTCCCCCTAACCAGGACAATCTCTAAGCTCCCGACCGGTCTCCCGGAATATGTGGTAGTATAGTGTATGTTAGTGTAAGAGTGTGTGTAAGGGGAGAGGATAGGACAAGGAAGAGGAAGAACAGATCGCGCGCGGTCCGTAGCCCGTTTGATAGGGTATTGCTCCGGCATTCGCCTCGTGTTGATCGGAGAAACCACGGAAAACTACCGACCAGAGCAGCCGGTCGCTAGAATTCTCCTCCAGACAGCGACTGAATTCGACCTAGCTGAAAAGCTAGTGTCGAAAATAATCCTGCCGCCGCCAGGACTCGAACCTAGGACCTCCCGGTCAGAGGCGCTGCAGTGACATCAGTTGATGCACTGAGCTACCGCTCCCGGTGGCCGAGTAGGAGTGATGCGTAGAGTGAAGGGACGGAGGAAAACAAAGCACAGTGGATGTTGAGTAGTCGGAGAGCAGCAACGGATAATGGGGGAGGCCGGACGGGGCGAAGCAAGGTAGCGGCAAGCTGAGGTGTGACGAGGCGATGCGTGACGTGGCGAGGCCCGGAGAGCAGCGCTAACGAAGGGTCCAAATCGGTTTGCACGGCGCGACTGAGCCAGCGCGGACGCCGTGGGGGTGGGGGAGGTGCAGCCGAATACCTTCGCCGCGCACCCGGAGGGGTTTGAGTGCAAATGATAGGGAGGATAATGAATGATGCGTGAAATAAAAAGAAAGCAAACTTAACTAAGACGAAAAACCGAATCAAAGAACGTTACTGTGTATTAAGGGCGGCGAATATTCAAGTTCATGTGGGTATACCAAAGGGCACACCTATAAACTGCAGAATTAGAATAATATAAAATTAAGTGAATTTTATATCGTTAGTAAGAAAATACCCCATTTAGCTGCTTAAACCTTAAGGCTAACACAGTGGTACAAGCTATAAAAATAAATTGTCGCTTCCAGAGGGGTACTGTGGAGAAGAAACTGTAATCACTAGAGACGCGAAAAATATTTAGTATGAAACGTCAAAATATATACATAAATATGTAATGAAAACAGTATGAATAAGTAATAGATATAAAATCGGATATATATGTAATATTAAAATTCACTGATCATAAAACACATTCACATAATACAAAATTACATTTATCAAAAGTTTCCTAAACAAATTTTAAATATAATACAAACGTCTTAAAGAGAGCGCAAATTGATACACACTTCGCTCCATACAACTTTCCCTCCAATGATAAAAGCTTGATCTATTGCTACCCAGGACCGAATTATTGCAGTCAGATTAGACGCAATAGAAAACATCGTACGAACTGGCGATATCTACAACCAGCAAACAATCACTGCAGCGTGAAGACACATTGAAATGTTACACGTCGGCGATCGCCAAAGTTTCTCAAAAATTAATGTTAAAGGTCACGAACTGCGACGTCAGTGATACTTTTCACACCTAAAGGTGAAAGTGATCTATCCCCAACGCGCACATCTCGCTGTAGCGTCATAAACTTGACTCCCTGCTCCTGAGTTGCAAGATATGGGGATGAGGGATCCAAATATAGGCTCCCGAACAAAGGCTACCCCTCACGGAAATCCCAGACGCCGGGCAAAATGCGGCGACGGTGGCACTCGCTTCAAGACGAGTGCGTGGAAGGCAGATGACGTAGGAGGTCGTGTGACTCGGGCCTATATTAAGGACCGTCGCAGGACCATTCGGGGGTAACGTTTCTGGTTTCCTCGCGGTAAAACATCGCAAAACTTGTCCGGCCAAGTCTGGCGCGGAAGTGCTGAAGGCACAAGTATGTGTTCGAGGTTCGGACTCGGTGAAGTGTGCCTTATACTTCAGGGCAGATGGTCTGCCGAGGCACATGAGGTGCCCAGTTGCGAATCGGCCGAGTTGGCTACTCGCAGGCGCGGCCGCAAGGCGCGTGTTGGGAGAGGGGGTCTGCGGCAGGGAGCTCCGACAAACGCCTTAGAGTGAGGTTCCTGTACATAATTTATTGTAAATAAATTGTAAATACCCACTCGGGTCTGTTTCTTTGTGGTGTAGATCCCTACCCACGACGTTACACCGTCACTGACGTAACTGAAATAGGCGCGCCGAACTGTGAGAACATCACGCGTCTTCACATAGGGTATAGAACGATTTTCTTAAGGATGAGCCAAAGTTACAGCTAGTGCTGCCAACATAACTGAAGTTTCCGTGGGCATTGTGCCCATTAGACTCCCTTCCTGCACTCGTTCGTTTGCAGCTGGCGAACTTGTAAATGACTTCGATGCTTCTTTTTGTAATGTCCTCGTCCGACAAAAATATAGTGCGCCACGAGAAATAATTGAAATTAGGAAGTGCAGTGTTATGTGCTCTTCTGTAAAAATTCTTTTTTCTACTAACATTACATTAATTTACTTTTTGTGTGATAAATATTATGTTTATTTTAAAACCGAGACTTGAATGCGAGATGCGTACCGATGCACGTGGTTCCGGCCTTTGTGCTGTTGTGCGGCGAGCTCTGATTAAGAGCTTTCTATTTACATTCGTGGGAATTTTCTTTTACTGATTGTGAGAGCATGTTATGAGATTTTCCACATACGTAATTAAAATTAAATATTTCCCGAACTCGCGTACGTGCATATATTTAAGCGAAACTCTTATACTTCTGCATAGGGATGTTTTCATAGGAGCGTGGCTGAACAGCTGTTGAGACGGAGGGCTACTCTTCTGAAATACATGTGATGTTCACTTGTTTTCACGAACTGTCATTTTGGCTCATCGTTACGAAAATCGGTCTATAGCTGTAGGACACAGCATGCAATAATAATATAGGAAAAAATGCTAATTTTTTGAAAATACTTCTTTACATAAAAAAATATTTAATAAATTTGAAGAAAATTGACAAAATAAAAATATTTTGTGAAAATACCAAAATATGTTTAATATGTAATATAGTACCAAATATGTAAAAATATGTAACGAAAAAATTGGATATTGTGTTAGAACGGCGATGATTCGTCAACATTCTAAATTTGGGAGCGTTAAGAAGAAAAACAAAAAAATGTAATTACATAAAAATCCGGTCTCTAGTAAACAGCGAGAGGCGCAGTCCGGCACCTCCTAGACGAACCCGTCGCCGTCTCATCGAAGTTGATATATCCGTTACATCCTACATTTCCACGCGCTCTAGTGTCGAAACCCCTCGCATGACGAAAGACAACCTCAGAGATAATTACACGAAAATTTAATATTGGATACAGGGCTCGATATACTTTGCATAACTTACCTGGATTGAAAGGATCGTCATTACGAGGGAAATATGAAAACACTTGAATGATTCCACATGTTCTCTTATGAAGGGGGAATTATGAAAAGAAATTATGGAAGGGAAATATGAAAAGATAAATAAGTCAAGTTAAGATCCAGTTAATTAGTAAATAAGTAAATCTTAATCATTAAAATTAGGTAAAAGATAAAATATTTTGTACAACGGGCTAATAACTGGTTCTCTAAAGCCCTCGGGATTTTTGTCGCCATTACAACCCTTATAACGCTCTGGGTTCGTAAATAACTACGATTTTTTAACGGAATACTTCTCCAAAAGTGCACTAACTTCTCTGAAAGTTGTATTTGTGTAAAAATAATTTATGGCAATTTTTCCTCATTTTATCTGAACGCTTCTCTTTTACGAGATGAGTTGAAAAGAAAAACAATGAAGATAATCTTCTGCAATATTTCTGCCCCATCCTTTCCGCTACAATACCACTTCACTACTTGGCTGGACTTCAGTGAATTTGACACCATCCGCCTCGCGACCCCCAGAAACAGAATGATTTCCAACGTCTTCTAAAAGATCAATCGCCTTCAATTTCTTAGACAAGAAAAGAGAGTAACAATGTACTACATAATTTTGTTTTCCCCCTAGGTATTTAATAACCCTTGCAACATTCACAGTATATTTTTTATTCGAAAAATCATTCTTTTCTAAAGAACTCTCTTCCTTTTACAGATTATTATATACAATTTTTACTCAGAGAAAATATTTTGATGAGGATACTAATATTTCCAATATAAGACATTTGAGCCAAGAATTAACACTGAAGTTGTACGCCCATTTTAGAAGAAAAAGTTAAAAGAAACAAATAACACTACAATATTATAAATTGATTTTCAATACATAATTTGTTTTTCAAAGTACATAAAAAAAAGTACTTTAAAGCTCTACATTTTCGATTAAATTCCTACACACAAGAAAGAAACTCAAGAAAATGTACAGATTTAGATTAATAACGGTCATAATTGATGTGATACTTGTTTACCCTTATGACTTACTACCACAAATGGGAGGGCGTGGTATTGTGAAGTTCACGAATCTCCAGTTACGATGAAGTATTTCGCAAAAAAGGCATGTCCTTCTCGACTCCACAAGTTACTTGTGCAGGCAGATGACAATTACACGCCCCTCAATCTAAAACAAGATATGCAAGTTCATCAGCTCTCTTCGCAGCAAAAGATCAATTTCTGGAAACAGAAAGCACTCCACGGTGCATATCCTGCTGCAGTAGCCAATCCAAATGTCGACCAGGAAATGTCGTACAAATGGCTCTGTATAGGATAGTTGTACCCTGAGAGCGAAGGTTTCATAATAGCAACACAATATCAGGTGATTCCCACAAAGAATTACCTAAAATATATCATCAAAGACCCAGGAGTACTAACTGATGAATGTCGTATGTGTGGTCGAGATCATGAAACCATTCAGCATATTATCTCAGGCTGTAGTTGTCTAGCTCCCACTGACTATAAAGTGAGACACGATCAAGTGGGCCACATCATCCATTCCAAACTAGCCAAGAAATACAGGCTACCTCAGAAAGTGAATGCACCTTATTATCAGTATCATCCAGAAGCTTTACTAGAAAATGAGACACATAAGTTATACTGGAATCGCAGTATTCTGACAGACAGGACAATTCAGCACAACAGACCTGATAATACTCTCTGGGATGAATCTGCAAAAAAAGTTTGGTTTATTGATTTTCCAGCCTTCAGTACCAGCAACATGATGACAACACACCAGACTAAAATTGACAAATACAGAGAACTAGCATTTGCCGTAAAAGAACAATGGAGAGTGTCAGAAGTTAAAACTATCCCAATTGTACTGTCAGCAACTGGTGTTATACTAAAAACTCTCTGCAGATCGGTGGAAGAACTCGGCTTGGAGAAGAGCATTATCATCGGCCTCCAGAAGTCGGTTATAATCAGTACCTACTCACTAGTTAGGAGATTCATGGGAGGACATGCTGGGTTTTGAAATTTCAGTTTTAAAATTGTATTTGTTATTACATCTGAAAACTGTTATTTTATGTTTGTGTTAGAATGCCTTAATTTATTTTATAGATTTTAAATATGTCGGTGCTTCCATGCTTTGCACCTCTGTGTGGTATCCATGTGAAACCAAAAACTTTGAGAGTAAACAAAATAATAATAAATTTACAAAAGCGAGAGATTAACATTTAAAAACTAGAGAATCTAATATAAAGAACTATCTAAAGTACTAATCTAATGATCTATCTAAAGAACAGATCTGACGAACAATTCCTGAACGTTTCAAATGATACATTTACAAACACATTTAATACACACGTGCACTAACACACTGCGCACCCACACTCTGGCAATAATGAACATTGTGCGATTTTCTTATAATTGCCTAAAATAAAGATTAATCTATAGCATTTAAAACATATAATGAAACAATTTCTATTGGTCCTCCTTCAACACCGTGACAAGCTAAACAGCACAATTTTCTACGAACACGCCTTTCTACAAATGTTTTGAATCCAGAAGCCGCAGAAGATTAACCCCTTCATCCCAATATCAACGTGTAATTTCGAATTAACCTTAATACCCGGTTTCACAAATAACTTGTCCGTCTCGCGTGCGTTTCCTCTTCAGTCCTTGATTCGACAAAAATCGCAACTGGTTCCCGTGAAGCCCTTCTTTCTCTCACGCTAATCGATTCCAACGTGCATAATTTGGCGCTAATGTGAGAGCGAGCGAGGACAAAAAGCGGGCCAGCTCCGGAGTGGGAGCGGGGCGGCGGAGAGGAGAGGGGAAAACGGGTCCCTTTAGCATCGGGGTCTTCGGCCCTCAAAGCAAACGGGGAATGGCGGAGGGTGAAGAGCACACTGGTCCAAAATGGACGCACAGACGTGAGTTGCCGAGATAAATAAATTATTTAATTAAATGTATAAATAAATAAATATCAAGAATTCACTGGCTAAACCAAACATTGCAATAAAAATTATTTCAGTCAAATTTTAGAAGTATTTATTTTAAATACCTCTCGATTTCATATGACCTCATATATGAGGTCGGAAAGTCTTTAAAATATTTACTTCTAAAACTAGCCTGGAATCATCGTTTTTTATTGAAATACAGAACTATTTTGAAAAATAATTAATGGTGAATCTCAGGAGAGACTGATAAGTAAGTTACGAAACTGGGGAATAATGGAATTAAGTGTGGTTCGAGTTCCACAGATTTCAGAAGACGGGTAGAATTTGAAAGGTTTTCAAATTAGAAAATGGAAGTACAAGCGTGTGGTGAACGAAAAGGGGGAAAAAGTAGAGATATAGAAAGTGACAAAGTGAAATAAAGAAATCCTCTTGGAAAACATAAAAGATAGTAGATATTTAAAACAAATATTCCATAGGGTGTAATAATTACTTTGGTACATCTATCTCCAAGCAAACAAATATCGTGAAAGATCATGAAGAAGGGTCCTAACCATTCAAACTGATTTTATTAATAAATTTACACATTTTTACAATTCTTTGTACGTGGAATGATCTCGGGAATCAGAGATCACACAATCCGCGCATACGGCGTCATTTGGGAGCACTGTGCACGGCTGAGGGTGCGAAGCTGGCGGGGCGGGGCGGGGCGGCGCAACAATGGCGGGCGAGGGCGTTGCGAATCGCGTGCGGCTGCAAGCGGTGCAGCTGCCCCGCTGGTCCACCGCGCCCCGCCCCTCCCCGCCCCACCCCTCTCCGCCCCGCCCCGCCCCGCCGCGGCGCGAGGACCCACACGCGGCCGCGGGGCCGCGCCTCAAAGCCCGGCGGCGTGGCGAATGCGCCTGCAGCTGCCCGCGCGAGACCAATCGGTGCACCGCCGCCCCGCCGCCGCCGCCCCGCCGCCGCCGCCGCCGCCACCGCCCCGCCCCCCGCCCCGCCCGCCCCCCGCCCCGCCGCCGCCGCCGCCCCGCCGCCGCCGCCGCCGCCGCCACCGCCGCCGCCACCGCCGCCACCGCCACCGCCGCCGCCGCCGCCGCCGCCAGCCGCCGCCGCCGCCGCCGCCGCCGCCACCTCCGCCACCTCCGCCACCTCCGCCACCGCCGCCTCCACCGCCGCCGCCGCGACGCCCGGCGCCGCTGCCGCACGCCGAGTGCACTCCCCCCCCCTCGCTCGTCCTCCGCCTGTTTCGCTCCTCGCCAACCCTCCCCGTCCTCATCCCTCATGCGGCCTCGTTGTCACCCCGGCGGCCCATCCCCCTGCTTCCCCTGGCTCCTCCATTCACGCATTGCATGCGTGCGGGAGGGTGGGTACGGTTAACGTTTGCCGAAGCCTAATCGAGCCGGTGGTGGTGCGAATCTAGTCGTGCGTTTCGTGCTTCCCGAATCGTTTGTCATTACTCAAGCTCCGTATGGATCTGGTTAGTGCCCCAAGAAGAAAGAGGATAATGACTTTTCAAAACGAATTCTGAAATATTCTAATGATGCAGGATGATTATCGTGACATATCAGCTGTAGCATGTATTAGTGTCCCCAATATGGAAGGCGAAACAGACTTGCAGGAAACGAACATGTAAATCTTCAATGCAGTAGGTAAATTCTTACTATAAGATGTATTCCCCAAGAGTAGTATATACATTATCTCTACAAAAATCAGAAAGTCCAATGAACAATTACCTAACACCCTAACTTTCGTATAATCTTCAGCGTTAAGTAGAACTTACAGTAAGGAATGAATAGATGATGATGATGATGATGATGGATGATGATGATGATGATGTCCGAAGAGTTGAAGGAAGTATAAATAATTGAAAAAAATTCGTTGAGAGCCATAAGGGCAGGAACGAAATACATTTATGTATGTTCATAGACAAATTTACAGATGATGTTAAATATGTCCAAGTACCTCCGATGTCACTTATACAAGGACAAACTCCTCCATCTCACAAAGTACTGCTTAGAACTTCTTGAAACGAATTCAATTTAACTAATTTTTCTTTATGAGAAAATTCTTGTTTTGCATTTTAAACAAGACTTTTAAAAATAGGAAACAATTTTGTTTGGAATCCATACCTATTATGTAGATCAATTTATTAATCATATTTTAAATATTTTTTATTTCATTGTTCCATTTTATGTAAAAAAAAGGATTTATGAAACAATTTTTAAGCCCAAACCTAATATTTAGATTTCGTATTTTGTCGCCTAGCCATGTAGCTTCGATCTTGATTCGGTATATTTTTCGTTTTGTTTCTCCAAACGATGATGATTTGTCGATTTGTAAATACTGGCTGTAGGAAAAAGACATCTGTCTGAAATTGGGTGACCGTATGATCACATTCTCTGCGGTTACCCTCATTCGCTCCAGGAAAATTCGGGTCCAACAAATTGACCGAGAATGCGGAGAAAAATCTCTGGCGCTTTAAAACATTTTACGGCGAATCACTACCTTTTCCAAATATGTTTACAATAGACATTTTGTGGGTTATAATTTCTCTCTTTTAAGCTTCCAAACAAAATGGGGTAAAATAGATACTATCGCTGTTGGTAAAAATTTGGCCACATGGAGTTTATTATATCTATTAATATATCTATTAAAGCTTAATCATTAAACAATAGCCATGAAGATAACTGTCGGATCATTTTCTGATATGTTTATTCATGAAAATTTTGTCTTATGAGATACTTTCTTTCAACACTTCCGACAATTCACTACCTTGAAATTCCCTCAAATCAATTTAATGAATTATATTGTGGGTACACGTGAGAGAAGTTTTGGAATTTCACAGATTGTCGGGTCGTGAAAGGAGTAGCGGTATGTCGATCAGAGATATGATAACGAAAGAAAATCTTTGGTTCGAGATTCGAGTGGGTGCATCATGCAGGTTTTATGATCGAAGACAATCTCAAAGAAAACTACGATTTTATAATTTTCAGTAGTATACCTCCCATAATAACGAACGGAAAAACGACTAAAAGTTTATTTGTAATATGTCTTGGTCACATAGGCCTACATTTAGTAATTGCATTTACTCAAAAATATATTAATTTCATGAAATGGTAAAATTTTTTTTTGTCCATTGTATTTGCTGTCCTTTGCAGGACGATTTCATCTCTAAAACATATGTTTGCAGAAAAGAAACTAGTGGTGCTACTTGTACAGAATGGCATAGACTTTCTCTTACTAGTTAGTTTTCTAATTTCTTTGATCTGGACTAACTTTTCTTGTCCCATTCTCTTGTCAGCTGCCATCTATCGCTGCTCAAAGTACTATATATTTTTTTCCATTTTTTTGGTTTCCTAACGGTTGAACCGAAATATTACTTTAAGAATATTGTAGAAGAGAATTTTCTAGTCCTATACGAAAATATTCGTTCAATAACTTGGAGCCGTATTGAAGAAAATGTCGTGTAAGCGTTATTGTAAATGCGAAACTTGCAGTTCCTTTTCACAGGAAACGTTTGAGTTTTCGAGAAGCGTCATTGGAAGTCATTTGAAGCTCTTCTACTCATAAATGAAATAATGCGTACAAATTACTGATAAAATTATTACTAAAGGCGTGAGAGATTTTTCAAAAAATTAATATTCGTGTAATTTTTGAAAAAACAACTTAATACATCAAAGTGGTATTTATGTCATGTTATTAGGTTAATTTAGTACTATCCGTTCAAAAAATTCAAGGAAAAATTTGGAACTGTTTTAGAGAAAATGGCGTTCGAGCGTTTCTGAAAATGCAGTACTATCCCTATAAAAAGTTAACAGAAAAAAATTGAAGTCGTTTTTGAGAAGTTCTTGTATTTTGATACTTTGATATTTTTAATATTACACATATTTCACGCAATATTGTGCGAAAACTATAAAAAATTTCAAAAATGTACATGTCCTTAATGAAAGAACTAATTATGGAAAACAAAACTGATTTACAGTAAAAATCTTTATTTTCAATTTCTAGTCGGGAGGAGACGCCACACAAATTTCAAACATTTGCAATTTTTGAAAATTCAGAGATAACTGGGAAAATCAGATTTTTGCCTTCTTTATAAGCATATTTCACTGTGATGTTACCAAAAATTTAAATTCCGTCGATAATGGTTATTAACCAAATTTTTTTAATGCAAATCGCAGTGCATCTAGGTATAGCGGTGCCGCTGGGCAGGCTGTAGAGCAGGACGGGAGTAGACGGATAATGATCAGTTCATATTCGGGACACCGTAGAGTAAAGAATTATAGATTAAAATTATAGAATAGAATAGAATATCAATAGAATTATATACCTCTTTAGTCTATGGTAGGGGTAAGGCAGAATAGGACGAGACGGAAAGGGAGGAGCAGGGTGGAAGAGCAGGCAAAGCAGAGCGCGGTGAGCGAGCGAGGCGGAGAGGGGACAAGAAGCAGGAAAAGCAGGGCGGCGAAGGATGTGGCGAAGATTTAAACAAAATTATTTCTACCTTACATAGAGACATAGAATGCATTTCAGATCTTAACACATTGCGTCGTCAGAATGCAAGTTTTACGAGTCCTTCATATCGAAAAATCTATTTACGGCAAAACGTACGTCTGTCTGACTACATGTCCGTCCGTCTGTGCGGCACCGGTCCTGGGCTAAAGGTTTTAAGATGCATTGAAACCTTGACGACACTGTCATGCATTAGATGAGATAACATCGAACTTCATCGATTACATTGCTTTACAATATACAGCAAATTTTCTGATATTCAGATTTTAAATCATTATTGGCAACATTAATCTAAACGAAAAAAATATTCATTCAATGTTTTGTTATTTAATTATGTAATTACTAATAACTAAGAAAGTTTGTTGCCACCTGGCGTATTTTCTCGTTATTTTTGTATATGTACCAAAAACTTCATAATAAGAGGAAGTTTTAAACATATTACTGGTACCTGACCCCTCTACCTTTGGTCACGATACTTACATGAAAAAGTATCAGTAAAAATACTTTATTTAAAGCTTTTATGAGAAACTAGAAATTTAGGTATAATTGCCATCACGCTGATGAGACAAGTCTTTATGATTCATGTGCTTCCGAAAAGACTGTATTGTAATTCACAACGTTTCACTACTGTAAGTGCCTTGAAACCCTAAAAAAATATTTTTTGAAAGAATTCTTTCAAAATATTCAAGAAAGGTTCTGTTACAAACTGTTACAAATATATCCAATCGTTTGATATTGTTGACAGAAATCTAATGAGCCATCGCTCACATATGTATCGTATCGTATGTGTCTTAAAATTCTCACAAACGAATTTCAGTTGCATATCCCGTACCCCTAAAAACCACGTTATTTTGAGAATTCTGTCACAATGACAGGGAAGGATAATGGGGAAAGAAAAATGCATAGTTCCTCACCACGTGATCGCGACCAAAGGAATGACATCTCACTTGCTCTGAATAGGGGACCGGAAGAGGTCTAACCAATACAAATATATACACGGACACACACACACACACACACACACACACACACACACACACACACACCACACACACACACACACACACACACACAGAACTACATGTAAGACGAACATATTAAGAATAATAAGGAAACATCATGAAATAACAAAATGAAATACACAAAATATTACTCTACTTCGAAGAAAAAGTAGTTGATTAATAGCCGATACACGATCCAAGTGAATGGTTTAACCTCACTAACAATATATTATTGATTTTGTTTACATTAACAAAAGGCACTGGCATACATGGATTGAAAGCATTTCCTTGAGAAGGAGTGCTGACGCAAAACCACACATTCATGTATCTCGTTCTTGCGTAGGACGGCATCTTTTGATCTCGATATCTCCGAAGACCTGCACCGGAAACTTTAAATCTTCTGCATTACTGTAATTACAAGAAGGTAACACTGTCAGCAACTGTATGAACTTACATGGTCATTTCACTGCTTTTTGCCCCAGCAGGAAGCTGGTGCAACCAGAATTTCAAAACCAGAAAGTTCAGTAAAAGAAGGCGCCTATTTTCTTCTCTGAGAGCACCGGTGATCGATAATTAATGGCAATTCCATTTCTTTTATTTGAAATAAAGCGTCGTTTGTTTTTAGCTTACGCATATTATCGTGTATTCGCATCCATAAAAAGGAATAATAAAAAAAAATTAACTCACTAAGAAAATAATTTCGAAGATTTTAGTTCCGCAAATATAATATCATCATCATCATCATCATCATCATCATCACATCATCGTCTCTTCAGGGTTTAGGAGAGACTCCTATTCCGTCTTCAGCATTCCATCTCAATCATGGGCGGCCGACATCCCTTTTACTATGAGGTTTGTAATGATATATTTGTTTTGGAATGCGATCACAAATCATTCTGTGTAGATGTTGGGACCATCGGGTTCTGTAATCTTGTACTTTATTTATTAATGGGAGTACGTCTAATTCTTCTCTGATTACCTCACTCTTTATTTTGTCTAATAAAGTGCAGCCTTTTACTTGTCTCAAGAACCTCATCTTAGATGTCTGAATTCTAGTAAAATCTTTCTTTTTCATGGTCCATGTCTCGCATCCATAAAGAAGTATGGGGACAGCCATTGTTTTATTATATTTAAGTTGTATTCCGTTTCTTGTTTTCTTTCTCAGGTATTCTAATATTGTACCACAGATGTTTTGAAATTTTTGTTTTTTGGTTTTATATTAAATACATTATATCTGTATATTATATATTATATCGCAAATATATTAATCTTAAAATAAATCTATTGCTAAATGCGAAAGACGAGGTTCCGAATAATTAAGATGATTTCAAGATTTGAAAAAATAGTGTCTTGTAGTCATAATTTAAGTGCACGTTAATGCGTGTATTGGCCACTTTTAACAGAAGGGATAAAGGGAATGACAACAAGAAGTCAAATATGCATCCGACTGTGCCTTTAATGGTGATGTTCATCAGTGAGCTATAGCGATTACTTGAAATGATAATCGGCGAAAATCGTAAGAGAGCAAATGAGCTCGTAAATATGATTCCTTTCTCGGGGTATAATAGTTGCAGGAGAAGAGGAGATGAATGAAGCATATCTAAAACATTGTCTTCTCGTACGTGTTTCGAAAAATGGAAATAATTTGATTGGTTTGGTTTTTTCGTGTTTCCGGGCGCGTCAACTGCTTTGGTCATTAGTCCCGTTAGTGTAGTGCATGCTTTTTCTCGGGAGATGGCGGTGGTGTTCCTCCGCTGGATGGCGAGATCCGGCGCCGACCTACCTACCGTCGGCTAGTGGGGTTTCCCCTTAACCAGGACTCTCCCACCAGCAGGGCACCGCCCCAGCTGGGACAAGCTCTAAGCTCCCGACCGGTCTCCCGGAATATGTGGTAGTGTATTGCATGTTAGTGTGTAAGAGGAGAGGATAGGACAAGGAAGAGGAAGGACAGATCGCGCGCGGTCCGTGGCCCGTTTGGTAGGGTACTGCTCCGGTATTCGCCTGGCGTTGATCGGAGAAGCTACGGAAAACTACCGATCAGAGCAGCCGGCCGCTAGAATTCTCCTCCAGGCAGCGACTGAATTTGACCTAGCTGAAAAGCTAGTGTCGAAAATCCTGCCGCCGTCAGGACTGGAACCTAGGACCTCCCGGTCAGAGGCGCTGTAGCGACATCAGTTGATGCACTGAGCTACCGCTCCCGAAAATAATTTGACATCCCATATTCCATCTTATCAATTCATGCAAGGAGGTAAATCCGAAAAAGAAATGTGTGTTAAGAATGAAGTGATTACTTTTCTTATTTTAGCTAAAAAGGATATGCTCTGTAAAAATTTACGCTACCTAAAAATATGACTACCGCCCACGCTCGAGACTTACATTTCATGGTTTCATAAATGTGAAAGAGAACAGGATTTCTTATTTTAATATCTTTATTTTCTGTCTGTTCAATCCAATGATTTTACAGTTTTGCATGTTATAATACCAGAACTGGGTTATGGCATAGACAGGTGGAGAGTTCATTTATTCGAAGCTCCCTCTTACTTTGATAGGTTTCTCGTAATTTAATCTTTGGATTTTTTATTTCGAATTTGTAATATTCTATTGTTTATTTGTAATATTCTATTGTTTGTGTCTTTATCAATCCTTTATATTCAATTTGTATTCTTGTTGAAGAGTTTATCTATGGTGAGCGTAGGTTATCCTTGGGGATCTTGATATAATTTTAATGTTTTCTGCTAAACGTCCAAGATTAAATTTTTAACACAATTCGCCTTTGGTAAGTCCTCAAAACATTTTACAGATACTCGTAATCTTCTTAACTAAGTATTCAATTTTTCTATTTTCAGCTCGTATCTATTTTCCCTATTTGACACGTACCATGGGGCTTTAATTACGCGTCTTTAAAATTTATTTTGATATATTTGAATTTACTCTAAGTTACTCTAAGTTACCCCAGTCAGGGCAATCATAAGTAAGGGATGGTCTAATAATTGATTTGAGTAACGTTATCCCGCATTCTATGCTTAGACTAGAGAGGCTATTTATGAGTGGATATAGTTTTATTACTTTCACGGTTGTATTATTGGCTATTTCTTTAATATGATATTTCCACGTTTTTGATCTCGAAGTACCATTGTTTTTTTTATCTAGAAGTACTCCTAAATATCTCACTGGTGGTGTTTTTTTATCGATTTTAAATTTAAATTTTTAATTTTTAGCGGTGTTGGGTATTTCATGTTTACATAGTGTTGTGATTTAGTTGAGTTTATAGAATATGACTTTTCTTTCAAAACATTCTAGATATTTATTCCTTGTTTATTCCTTATTTGAATTCCTTGTCTTGTATCTATTAGTAACGGAAATTTCCCACTGTCGTATAACACAGCAATAATAATATACAAAACCATCTTTAGACCCGTGCGTTTACACGCGAGAGTCTCATCTGGAATAACGCAACCAAAACCACCGTAACAAATTACAAGTTCTCCAAAATCATTATCTAAGAAAAAACGCCCGTTGGCTCGTTTCAGACTCCTCAAAAAACTGAACACAAACCCCAAAGACAACCATATCAATTATCTATCCTCTAATTTCTATTTCTCTCCACTACCAATCTCCACATTAATTGCACTCCTTGGCCGAAACACAATTCATTGAACGCGCATTAAAAACAAATTCTCCCTTCAAGTATTAATGAAACAATTTCACGAAATTTTCACTTTCTCCAATATTATATTTATGTCCAGAACGTAAGTTTGTAATGACCAACAAAACAAATAGCTTTCAGTGCAACAATAGCACAGTTTTTAATGCTACGCGAGGGGTATCTGGAAAGTCATATTACATAGCGCATACCTCACGCAAGAAAATGTTGGCACCACTGTCGGGCAGGAGAAAGCTAGCTCAAGCGAACGAGTGGTAACGGACGTCAGAAACGTCCCGGCTCTTGTTGAGGTGACGGTTTACGATAATTTTTCTCACTCCCAGCTGCCAAGTGCGAAGTGAGCTATATTACGCTACCTCAACGCCAAGGGCATGAGCACCGCCGCGATTCATCGCGAAATCGTTTCAGTTTATGGGACGGACCATTTTAATATCTACATATGTTTTTATTGGTAAAAACCATTTTAATCTTACTTTCTAATATCCTTCGTTCGTAATAATCAACAAGCCACTACTCTAAAAGAACACGATTGTTGTCTCAACCTTGTGAAAAAAGCTTATACATTCTATTATTTGTTATTTAAGGGAAAATCTTGAGTTAAAAAACCTTTTTTCTCAAAAATCAAATTTCATTACCTACCCGCAAAACATAAGAAACAAGATCTGGCTGACTTTAACCCATCAGATTGTGAATTACTTCATTCTGTAGCATTTTTCAGTGTCCAGTAATTTATTAATAAGTTTTTACCTTTTTGAATCAGGAATGTATATCCTAATTCTTGTAAATACATCACGGCACCATGTGACAAAATGGGTGCGGAATGACGATTTTAATCATCTCATCATCATATACAGCATAGATTAGGCCTTTAGGCCTGTTACGTCTCCAGGAGTTTCATTTGATCATTCCATCGCAGTCGTGGACGTCCGATATCTCTTCTGCTTTGCGGTCTGTACCCAAAACTTTGAAGGAGGATACGCAAACTATCCATTCTCTGAAGATGGTCGTACCACTGGGAACTATGTGAATCTAATATTTGGTCTATATTACAAACTTGAAATTCTGACCTAATGTCTTCATTTTTCTTGTGGTCCCTCAAAGAGTATCCCGCTCAGCAACCTCATTTCTGCTGCTTAAGTCTTTTTTCTCTGTTGAGTTTTTATTCTCCATGCCTCTGAACCATACAAGAGGGCTGGAACCGCCATAGTTCTATAAAATTTTAGAACAGTGTCTTTTCTTACTTTCTTTAGCAGATGTTGCTTCATTGTACCAAGTAGCTGCAGGAATTTAGAGAGTTTTTGTTCTAGGTCTTTAGAATGATCATAGGCTATATGGCATCCCACATAATTAATTTTTTAAATCATGCTCTTGCAGCGGTTGTTTCGAAATTGCATTCAAACATTTTAATCACGTTTGAACGCAATTTCAAAACAATCGCCGCAAGAAGCTGGAGAGAGTCTCCTTCTGGACAACGCTAGTTCACACGTCGCTCGGGCAACACAAGTTGTTGATCTCATTGGATTGGAATTTTTTAAACTACCCCTCGTAAAGCCCCGATCTCGCACCTAGCGACTATCAGATGCTCTCTAAATTAAACGAACATCTGGGTGAAAAAAACTTTTCTGATGACGTGAGGAGAAAGTGAAAGCGGAGAAGTTGCACATCCTTATTTGGCTGTCACTTCTGCAACGAAGGAAAACAAAAGTCGTCTCATGGTTGACAAAATGTATTGAAGTAAATAACGATTACGTAAAAAAATATGTAATAATTATTCTATTTTCTCTGTCAGTTTCATTTAAATATCTACATATGTTTTTTGTTGGTAAAAATATTTTAAACTTACTTTCGAATATCCATCGTTTAAAATAATCAACAAGCCACTACTCTAAAAGAACACGATTGTTGGCCCAACCTTGTGAAAAAAAGCTTATACATTCTATTATTTGTTATTATTGTGAAAGTCTCGAGTTAAAAAAACTTTTTTCTCAAAAATCAAATTCCCTGGCCCGCAAAACATAAGAAACGAGATCTGGCGGCCTTCAATCCATCAGATTGTGAATTATGTGGAATTACTTCATTCTGTAGCATTTTTCAGTGTTCAGAAAATTATTAATAAGTTTTTACCTTTTTGAATCAAGAAATGTATATCCTAATTCTTGTAATACAACTGGGGATGCATTCTGGACGGGTTGATGAATAATTTGGGCTTACGGAACAAAATCCTATTATAATCAGAGATAGTATCCCCTCGATTGCTGCAACAATTGTAAATAAAATTTTTATGGACGACACATGTATAATCATGAATTCATCATACAGTACAATTTATCGAGAAATTAGGGATCTGGAATCTACAGATTCAGACAAATATCTAACTTTGGCTCTCCCCACTATCATTACTAGAGTAGTCGCTAAAATTAGGATGTCCAGTGACAAAGAGATCAACATAAACAGTAGAAATATGTGGCACAAAATACACTCAAATTCAATCTGCTCGATTTGAAATATGAATACTGAAGAAAATCTTAATCATATTTTATGTGAGTGCCCAATCTATAAAGAGCTTAGATTGATTCATTGATTTTTTCGTGTTTCCTGGCACGTCAACTGCTTTTGTCATTAGTCCCGTTAGTGTAGTGCATGTTTTCTATGGAAATGGCGGTGATCATCCCCCGCTGGATGGTGAGATCCGGCGCCGACCTACCGTCGGCTAGTGGGGTTTCCCCCTAACCAGGACTCTCCCACCAGTGGGGCATCGCCCCAGCCGGGACAAGCTTTAAGCTCCCGACCGATCTCCCGGGATATGTGGTAGTGTGGTGCATGTTAGAGTAGGTGTGTGTGTAAGAGGAGAGGATAGGGCAAGGAAGAGGAAGGAAAGATCGCGCTCGGTCCGTGGCCCGCTTGGTAGGGTACTGCTCCGGTATTCGCCTGGTGTTGATTGGAGAAACCATGGAAAACCACCGATCAGAGCAGCCGGCCGCTAGAATTCTCCTCCCAACAGCGACTGAATTCGACCTAGCTGAAAAGCTAGTGTCGAAAATCCTGCCACCGTCAGGACTCGAACCTAGGACCTCCCGGTCACAGGCGCTGCAGTGACATCAATTGTTGCACTGAGCTACCGCTCCCGTTATAAAGAGCTTAGAGTATTATATCACAATGATTCATTATCATTTACCAATTCTTTGGTTAATCTAAACTCTGAAAGACCTAAACTCTCTATTACTTTACTTAATCAATTCTGAAATTACGGGCATTCATTATAAATGAATAGTTCAAGCTAAATTCCACAAGCACTAATGAATGACCTTATTATATCTGTAACGCGTCAAGCCTCACTTGATACAGCTTGTTTTGTATATATTTGTATGTTCTGTTGTCTCAATTATTTTGTACTTTATGTTATTGTATTAATTTGTTATTGTGTTGCTGTATTATTTGTATTTGTTGAGTTATTTATATTGTATCTTACTCTATCTGTTCTATCAGAAGTTATTTGTAAGCTATTTATAAGAAGTTATTTGCGCGGTGACTATACTCGGCAATTTGTAATAGGTTAATCCTGTAAATATATTACTAATAAAATTGAATTGAATTGAGTTGAATACGTTTCTATATAACATAAATGTTATGAGTTATAAAAAATAAACAAAACTGAAACTAAATCAATAGAATAATAATTATGAAGACAACAAAAGACAAAATTTGATAATAGGTTAATTATGGATAAAACACAGAGAATGAGGCCTATAAGAAATTAAAAGTGCATGCCTATCCTTGAAAATATTCATCATTTAATCTCAACTGTTGTAGCTAGGTCATTTATTGGTTGGCTTCCTCAAAATTGAAAATAATTACTTCGCTCTTGAATACAAGATCAACTCTGAAGACAGAAACGTGTTTGAGATATCACGACATAGATATTAATATCCATTATGCTCTTCCTTATATTATCTAAGAGACAATATACATCGTGATGCGAGAGTGGAGCAACACTCGATGAAACGTCGAAACATCAAAAAAGAAAACTATATCGAATCTTAATTCAAACAGTCGCAATTAGTTCTTTACATGATATCCTTAAATTTGACATAATTAATGTAATCCACCTTAATCCTTAAAATCCATTGAAATATGATATGATTCATGTTATTCATCTCGATAACGTCTACCAACTAGGAATTGCCAACGCATAGTAGTTGCAATGATTCTTATTTTCTTGTGTTGCATCCCTTTTGACGTCAAACAATGTGGGTTCAAGAACGAACTATGTCCATCAAAACTGTGATGTAACGCATGCGGTTGCGACTCTGTACCTGATACTTCGTAGACTGAAAAGTTCGTGTCCCGGCGGTGGCACATTCGCTAAGTAGTTTGATTGGGTGACACCACTGCGTAGATAAGAAATCTAGAGGCCGACTGCTCTGATTGGTCGTTTCCACGATTGCCTCCCTTCTATAGAACGATTTTCCTAAGGATGAGCCAAAGTGACAGTTCGCGAAAACAAGTGAACATTACAAGTATTTCAAAGAAGTATCCCTCTGCCGCGACAGCTGTTCAGTCACGCCCCTTCGTAAAGTGCTAATGGCTCCTGTGAAAACATCCCTACGAAGAAGTCTAAGAGTTTCGCTGAGGTATATGCGTACGTGAGTCTGGGAAACATTTAAATTTAATTACGTACGGGGAAAATCTCTTAACATACTTTCACAACCAGTAAAAGAAAACTGCCACGAATGTAAATAGAAAGAAAAATTATTTTAAGCCGGAAACACGTGCACCGGTACGCATCTCGCATTCAAGTCTCTGTTTTAAAATAAACATAATATTTATCACACAAAAGTAAATTCAATGTAATAATAAAGAAAAATTTTTTAAGGGTACACTGCGCTTCCTAATATCAATTATTTCTCGTGGCGCACTATATTTTTGTCGGACAAGGACACCACAAAAGGAAGTGTCGAAGCCATTTCCAAATTAGTCAACCGCAAACGAACGAATGCGGGAAGGGAGTCATATGGGCACAAGGGCACAACGACCACAGATCCTTCAGTTATGTTTCCAGCACTAGCTGTTACTTTGGCTCATCCTTAGGAAAATCGCTCTATATAAGGAAGCCGGAGTCAGGCGAAGTACCTTGTGCAGTCCTTGACGTCCCACAATCTTTCGAAACAGAGACGGATGAATAGGCAGAATGAATACGTGATTAGAGGCCCTGGCCAATGGGATCTCCAATAAGTTTCTAAATAAAGTTCATTAACACGTGAAAAAATCATTAATTTTTTAAAATACAAAACTGAAAGTTTATTCTCACATTAATGAATACATAGGATCAAAATATCCACATTACTCGTGGAATCTGTAGGTAGGATTAAACATTAAAAATATTTGTTGCTGAAAGGAAGAATAACATCCATTTAATTCATGGCCTGGCTGATATTTTCCAAGTACGCTTCTGGCAGATCTTACCAAAAATAACATTCCATTATGCATGCATTTTCTTTAACAAATTGTGGCCAGGTCAGACCGTGTAATCTCTCAGAGTTTCAGTGAAAGACACTGGAATTCGGATCAACAAGTTTCTATGGAAGCAGGAATAGTTGCTGCTCCAAAACCCAAGCTGTCAGCAAAAGAGTACCTCACCTCCCCCTACACCTCCCCAGGGAAAACAACGAAAGCTCCAACAGGAATCACTCACACTTCTTCAATGGAACAACAAACAGAAGACAAACCATATCTCCTCAGATAACTCTTGAGACTTCCTTGCTCTCAAAAAGTAGAATTCGTTTCAACAATACCACTTCAGTGTAACATCTTCGAAAGGAAATTCTTGCTGGGCTGTTCTGGAATTCAGCGAAGGGCTTTCGGCAGAAAGGATGAGGCCCCAGAGACATGGACGACGTATCGAAGGGCGCAGCCACGCCGAACGCCAGGCGCCCTGCAGGGCGGGAGCAGCCCCAGGGGACCTTCGACCTCGACAAGCGCACCACGCCACGCCATTCAGCGGTCGAGAGGAGCCGTCAAGGAGTCTGCACAAATTTCTCCCCGCGAGTGACACCGCTCGAGTGTGACCTACAAATGGCGAGTGAAAGGCCGGGACAATTGCCTGCCGCCTCGAGCTTCACTTCTGGGTGAAAATTCGTCACAAAATGATGGTCCGAAATGGATTGTCGTGTCGAAATGAAAAATTACTTTTCAATATAAGTTTCACTCGACATTTCAAACGTTAGAGTAATTATGAAACGTACCAAATAAAGGAAATCTTACAAATTTTGCATTATATAACAGATACAGTATAAGTGAGATTATTGGATGAATTATTGTTATTGAATGAACATGAAAATGATGTCATATTCTTACAACATTTTATTCCTTATCTCTGTCATTGTAGTACAAAAATCTCGGCTTCCCCAGAAAATTCAGATAATGAACATTCATAGAACAAAATTATCAGGAGCGAAAGCAAAAACCGTATTTTATCATCAGGATTTCACACTGTGCTCTCGCATTATCTCACAAAACATAGATAATTTATTTTTCGCATGTTTCTGTGTCCTGTTTAAAACATCCGAATCAAGGCTCGAATTTTCATACTTCCTTGTCTCTATGACTCTGTGCATTAATGGGAATGTTTAAAGTAACTCATTAAAAAATTATTGCCAGAATCTCGAAGACATAATATATTTATGACTACGAAATGGTACATTCTTATTATATAAATTTTACAATAAAAACCACCGCTTGTATTATCAAAGTTGAAGACCAACTAGAGTCAAAGAATTCTTTTTCAAAGTATATTTTCAACAATGTTAATATTTCGCAAACTACACTGCATTAATTAAGAAATTTTACACTGTAACATTGTATAAAATATTTATATTTCTACCAGTTTTACATGTGTCTTATACGTGGAACAATTGAAGTTTTGAATTCATTTATGTGTATCCCATATTACCCTACTTAATGGTAAAGCTCAGAATATTGTTACCGTAAATTGTGTGCTGCAGGTCCTATACAGAACACAATACTCCTCAGAGCGTTATGATAACCATCAACAACTTATCGATCTACACAGAAATAAATTTGCACCGTAACATTTTGAAGATTGAAATCCGTAAATTGTGCAGCGAATTATTCGTGATGCTCCATGCAACAATGTGCGTGACCAATCAATCTGGTAATGGAAGTTCGATATCATCAGTAACTGGTCCATATTCCAATTTCTCTTCCTTGACGGGAATTTATTGTATTAAAGAAGAGTATTCAAAATATAAGAGACAAGGTGAAATATGGCACAAGAAGGATGGCATGGTCCTACATGTATTATTCCAAAAAATAGGCTTTAGAAGTATGTTGCTTGGAGTAAAATACATAAAAGTCGTTTATGAAAGGTGTAGAACTTAAAGATACTTTAACAAGTTAAATATCCTATCTGGGACCTCTTCTGACTATATTAATTCGTAATACCGGCAGCAAGAGAGGAAAATATTAATAGTGAATTATCATAACGCTGAGTCTCTATTTATGCGTAAATACAATTCACTTTAACAATTGAAAGTTTTGTTTTTTTTAAAGTGCAAGAAGGTTTTTTGGTCCCAACTGCCTCATTTTGCTTTTTAAAAATTAATGTCGAACGACTGTTGTTAAGTTGCCGAACACTTGATATACTTTTCAGAACCCGAGCTTCTAGACTTCATTGTAGGTGGACCCTTCAAGAAAATTTATTAAACCGGGAACGGTAGCTCAGTGCATCAACTAATGTCACTGCAGCGCCTCTGACCGGTAGCGGTAGCTCAGTGCATCAACTGATGTCAACTTGTGTCCGGGAGGTCCTACGTTCGAGTCCTGAGGGCGGCAGTATTTTCGACTTAGATTTTCAGCTAGGTCGAATTCAGTCGCTGTCTGGACGAGAATTCTAGCGACCGGCTGCTCTGATCGGCAGTTTTCCGTGGTTTCTCCGATCAACGCCAGGCGAATTCCGGAGCAGTACCCTAACAAACGGGCCACGGACCGCGCGCGATCTTTCCTTCATCTTCCTTGTCCTATTATCTCCTCTTACACACACACACACACTAACATGCACCACACTACCACATATTCCAGGAGACCGGTCGGGAGCGTAGAGCTTGTCCCGACTGGGGCGGTGCTGGTGGGAGAATCCTGGTTAGGGGGAAACCCCACTAGCCGACGATAGGTCGGCGCCAGAAGGCGCTAGGTGAAATCCGGCGCCAAAATACACGTCGGTTTTCGGGGAATCCCTCTCCAGGTAACTCCCCTGGGGACACCAGGCAGCCGAAACCAGGCTCTAATCTCCCGACTGGCCTTCCGAGATGCTAGTTAGTGTAGTCCACGTAAGCGTATGTGTGTATAATGGGAGAGGATAGAACAGGGAAAAGGAAGGAAAGATCGCGAGCAGTCTTTTTGTTAGGTACTGTTCTGACATTCGCCTTGCAATAACGAAAAACTACCTATCAGAGCAGCCGGTCGCTGCAATACTGCTCCAGGCAGCCGCTGAATTCCATCTAGTGCCGATTGTGATTTTCATCTATTGAGCTAGTATCAAAAATCCACCACTGTCAGGCCTCCAATTCTAGGATCTCCTGGTCGAAGTTACTGTAGAAACAGCAATAAAGCCAGCTCTGAGACAAACTTATCTAGTAAGAAAGTTCAGCTCAGCTTCACATCTCTGCACTTTCAATTGCAGACTTTCTATTTTAGCATAAGAGAATACACGTGACATTGGCCGTGTTTCTCAACATTCTGTTAACAACTCACTTTGAAACAATGAGAACTCTCATATTGCATATTTATGTTCTTAAAAGTATAGAGGTCTCAAATTAATTCTAATGCTATGTCGCCTTTATAACCATAAATTATTATAACAGCATCATAATAAAAACATCACCCCCCGTCAGACACCGTCATTGGTCACAAGTAAATTAAAAAAATCGGTGTATAAACAGGCACTGAGCCTGTGGCTGCGCAATATAGGATACAAATCCCACGCATCACCTCGACACAGAAGCCATCGCGTCGGTTCTGGTTTCCCGCAGTTTTGAATTTGTGAAAGGGAGGGGCTGCGGGGGCGGGGCGGCGTGGGCGGCCGCCCGCGGGCGAGGAACAGCGGGGCGGCGCGGGCGCTCTGTGATCCCGCGCCGGCAGCGCGGCGCCAATTACAGACAATAGGCGCGCGAGGGAGGCAGCCCCGGACGCCGCATTCATTAAAGCCAAACAGACGCACAGCGCGCCGCGCCGCGGAAGCGCAGCCCGGCGCAGCCCGGCGCGCCCGGCGCGCAGCCGGCGGCCGGCAGCCCGGCCGGCCAGCCCGGCGCAGCCCGGCGCAGCCCGGCGCAGCCCGGCGCAGCCCGGCGCAGCCCGGCGCAGCCCGGCGCAGCCCGGCGCAGCCCGGCAGCCAGCCCGGCGCAGCCCGGCGCAGCCCGGCGCAGCCCGGCGCAGCCCGGCGCAGCCCGGCGCAGCCCGGCGCAGCCCGGCGCAGCCCGGCGCAGCCCGGCGCAGCCCGGCGCAGCCCGGCGCAGCCCGGCGCAGCCCGGCGCAGCCCGGCGCAGCCCGGCGCAGCCCGGCGCAGCCCGGCGCAGCCCGGCGCAGCCCGGCGCAGCCCGGCGCAGCCCGGCGCAGCCCGGCGCAGCCCGGCGCAGCCCGGCGCAGCCCGGCGCAGCCCGGCGCAGCCCGGCGCAGCCCGGCGCAGCCCGGCGCAGCCCGGCGCAGCCCGGCGCAGCCCGGCGCAGCCCGGCGCAGCCCGGCGCAGCCGGCGCAGCCCGGCGCAGCCCGGCGCAGCCCGGCGCAGCCCGGCGCAGCCCGGCGCAGCCCGGCGCAGCCCGGCGCAGCCCGGCGCAGCCCGGCGCAGCCCGGCGCAGCCCGGCGCAGCCCGGCGCAGCCCGGCGCAGCCCGGCGCAGCCCGGCGCAGCCCGGCGCAGCCCGGCGCAGCCCGGCGCAGCCCGGCGCAGCCCGGCAACTGGGCCATTCTGCCGACCACCCTACCGCGCTGGACACTAACAGCCTACACGTACGATGGCGCCGGAGCAAACCGCTCCTTCTGTACCGCTTGCACCATTCGCAGCCCCCTTCATGGCTCTCGACAAGCCCATTGCCCATACCAGCTGCGTTGTATGCAGTTACACATCATCTTCATTACACGTCCTGCGTCAAACGTACTCTCCGTCCCAACTACATAGATCACGCTACCGCTTCGTCCGCTCCAGCTACTGCACATACGGTGGCGCCGGAGCCAACCCCTCCGACTGTACTGCTGCTTCCATTCGCAGCCCGGCCGCACCCGCCCTCATGGCGCTCGACAGCCCTATTGCCCATACAAGCTGTGTTGTCTACATTTCCACATCATCTTCATTACATGTCCTGCGCTAAACATACTATTCGTCCCAATTACATGGTTCTCGCCAACTGTCCCACCCGCGCCTGTTACGCTTACCGACTGCACCTACGATACCGCCTGCGCAAACCTCTCCGTCCGTACCACTTGCACCAGTTGTAACGCCCCGCCCCCTCTGCGCCAAATTGTGTACCCTCACAACTCGACAATCTCATCGCCCGTGCCAACTGAAACGTACTCTGCCAACCCTGGCGCCGTCAATCGCATCGCCGGGTCTCTTGCATCATCCGCGCCAACGACCCATTTTTATGGCCTCATTTTTTTATAAAACTAGTTCTTTGTTCCCCCTAGAGTATTTCAAAAGAATTTAAATTACCGAATGCACTTTCGAGTTCAATTATTTTTGAACATACTGGAAACTAACATGTACTTTGCCTTTCCCGTGAAGTAACGTTTTCTATTACATTTACGAAACAAATAACATCTGGAATCCAGATATATTCTGGTCCAAATTGTAAGTAATGGTAAAAATTGTATGACAGTGAACAAACTCTGAGCATGTATAAATTAGCTTCCTTTTGTAAATAAAAGCAAAAATTCGAAAAGAGAAAATTATTCCCGGTATATTTCATTTTGCAGGTTATCGCCTAACCAAAGAGTCGTTAGTGAGACTAGTCACGTATTGGGTAGATTCCCACTACTTTAAAATTACGCTGGGTGGTGTGGATACTTTAACTTCACTAAAGACTCCTTTCCGACACCCCTAAAGAAGAGTGATTTAAACCGAAAAATATTGGATTACATGTGAGTAGAAATTGCATCCAAATAAAATGCATCTCCTTCCTCAAAACAATACAATCTAAGACGTTTCAAGGCCATTCCGCTACCATGTAGTTCATACTACACAACACACACTCACAGTTTACCAGTCATACATCAATTGATAATTCATCACTAACTTCTCACAGAATACTTAATCGAAGAGTCTGGACAGGAAGTGGAGGCTTCTTACGAAAACATTTCTCTTCCATCTGCCATCTCGAGACTTGACACTTCTTTTTGATTTCTTTGCATGGAGCTCCAACGTTCTGCAGCATCGCGTTGCTTCTTTACAAGAATTAAACTATGTGAGTAGACAACGAAGTGGCGGGTGCGAAAGAGAGGACGTAGAAACAATCACACCACCCACACCAACTGCAACTCACCGCTCTTGCCTCCCCCACACGCACCAACCAGCCGAGCGAAACCCATCGACCCCGCGAACTGCACCACTGAAGCAAAGCGAAGCCCCAACAAGCACGCATTAGTAACTACACTGCTATTTTTAATCTGTAAGCAGACGTTAAGTTAAACTTCTAAAGATATCAGTTGACCTGCAACGCAATAGTTATTAAGATAACAATGAATTTAAAGTGTGCTCCGTGAAACGCGGTTTCATACAATACATTTATTTCAATTCTTTGGTTTATCTTTAAAACCATTTACCAAGGTAGAGAATGGCACACTGGCTAAAGGGCATGAGTTGCGTGACTATCGATTCTTCAGAGGATACGCGGGTGCATTGTTGCCAGAAGGAAAAAGTTTTCAAATATGGCAAACATGAAGGCCTATGTAGACCCTGCTGACGACCCTATGCGATACGATATTCGTACACGCTGAGGACGATGTGTGTTGTTACCGATATTTCAAAGGAATGGGAATTTGCAGTATTAAATATTGCTGCCCAAAAGATTTCAAATATGAGAGCTTCTACAAACGGAGAAATAATAGGAAAGGGAGAGGTGTTTAAGAGAAGAATTTTCTTGCACAACTCAATACTATTATATAACAATTTTATAAATGTTAAACAACTTGGAGTTATTATTCAGTGTTAAGGGCAACACTGTGAATTCAATAGCTGAATGAGGGCTACCTTGTGAGAAAATGTTAATATCTCCAAGCAAGTCGTACATAAACAACATTATTGATTTAATAAGTTACCTAACAGACGAAACTACTGCAACAATTTCTCTAGCTATTAACCTTTTTGGCCTTTAAAGAAATTGCAAAGAACTGAAAAGCTGACCTGGATCGCTAATGCAGTGGTGCCGTGTAAATTACATGTATCCCTGTAAATCTCAATCAAGATTTGTGCATCAGAAATTTAAGAAAAAAACAAAGAAAAGTTCTCTATAAACTTAATTATTAAGTTTTTTCTTGTTTTCCCACAACTTTACAATTCCTGAAGTGCGGGGTTTTAAAACTAAATTATTATTTTTTTTTTTTTTGATTTCCAGCTATGGGTCCATTAAGAGCTAAGGAATTCCATTCCAGACCAGGGGTATCTGAAGAATTCTCCCCTCTTATCTCCTAAAAGTTCAGTTAATAGACCTGCTTCATTAGATCTCTTTGCCAATGATGTACTCCTTTCCAGTAACACCTGCTGAAGGCTAAATAGTTTCATGTTTGTTAATGCAAAACCACGTTTCTAAAGGGACAAAGCAGGAATTTCGTCAAATCTAAAATATTTCTGGGGGATAACTTTATCTGTGTGAACTTCCTCCCTTTCATTGTTTTCTGTATAATGATTCGCTTCGCATTTTTGATGTTCTGTACGTTCTTTCACATACTACTCAAAGTCTTTGTGTCCTTGAGATCCCTATCTTCTAATAAATAAAATAGAACGCTGTTGAGAAGCACAGACGGAATGAACCATGCAGCATGAGCAGACACGTGATCGTCAATCTTCGATCTTATTGGTCTACACATATTCCGGGAGACCGGTCGGGAGCTTACGGTTTGCCCCGGCGGGGGCGCTGCCCCGCTGGTTAGGGGGAAACCCCACTAGCCGACGGTAGGTCGGCGCCGGATCTCGCCATCCAGCGGGGGAAGATCACAGTCATCTCCCGAAAAAACATGCACTACACTTACGAGACTAAGCAGCTGACGTGCTCGAAAACACGAATCAATCAGTCAATCGAGCCGGGTTGCATTCATCTGCGGGGCTTAATCAGCCTTATACCTTAATTATTAATTAATGATTAATTATTAATTAATTATTAGTTATTTAATTAATAATTAACTAAGTTTGGTTTGGCTTAATTAGTTAACTAAGTAAAAGCCAATTATTAATTATTATTAGTTAATTACTAATACCATTAATTAATATTAATTATTAATTAATATTGATTAATTAATAATATTATATATTGAAACTGTATAGCGGCCGTTACGTACTACAGTTGCCGACAGTAGGTGCGGACATTCACAGAGTAATTCTTAAAATTATTTCTGGTTGGC
This sequence comes from Teleogryllus oceanicus, assembly GCA_964035755.1. Classification (NCBI taxonomy): domain Eukaryota; kingdom Metazoa; phylum Arthropoda; class Insecta; order Orthoptera; family Gryllidae; genus Teleogryllus; species Teleogryllus oceanicus. The sequence continues at coordinate 35,392,773 of CAXIVR010000012.1, read as the reverse complement.
AGACAATGTCAATAAAATAATGGCATGCTCTCATGATAATAATCTTCAGAAAGTTTTACTTGTAATTCTTATGAACAAAGAAAAACTTATGTCATAATGAGAATGCAACCAACTTTTAAATCATATTTCAAGTACAATTTAAATAATAAACCATCAACGTAATATTTGCACAGCTGTAATCCTTAACAATCTGTTGCAATCACACTTGCATTTCAATAGTCATTAAGTAGTATTTTTAAATAATTGGAAGTGATTCTTGGTAAATGTAATCATATACAGATACAGTATATTACAAATTTAAGACCTTTTCCACAATTCAAAGACTTTATCAATAAAACAAATGTATTTTATTATGCCACTTACTGAAAGCCAAATGAAGTTCTCGAATTTTTATAAAAAACATTTTACCAACATGAATATTAGCAGTTATTGACTTGTGGGATTTCCCTCCAGCGGGGCACCGCCCCGGACGCTAAGCTCTTTCACACGCAACAATTGACTCATTAATTGATGCGCGTCAACTGCTTCGGTCATTAGTCCCGTTAGTGTAGTGCATGTTCTTTTTTTCTCGGGAGATGGCGGTGATCTTCCCCCACTGGATGGCGAGATCCGGCACCGACCTACTCCACCAGGACTCTCCCACCAGCGGGGCACCGCCCCCGCCGGGACAAGCTCTAAACTCCCGACCGGTCTCCCGGAATATGTGATAGTGTGGTGCATGTTAGTGTAAGTGTGTGTGTAAGGGGAGAGGATAGGACAAGGAAGAGTTAGGACAGATCGCGCGTGGTCCGTGGCCCGTTTGTTAGGGTACTGCTGCGGCATTCGCCTGGTGTTGATCCAAGAAATCACGGAAAACTACCGATCAGAGCAGCTGGCCGCTAGAATAATCCTCCAGACAGTGACTGAATTCGACCTAGCTGCAAAGCTAGTGTCGAAAATCCTGCCGCCGTGAGGAGTGTAACCTAGGACCTTCCGGTCAGAGGCGCTGCAGTGACATCAGTTGATGCACTGAATTGGCTCATTAAATTTCCATGAAATTACGGTAACCGCTCTATTAAGAATCAATGTTCATTTTATTTCTCAATAGAAGTCAAGTTATAAGAAAGCAATGAAAATCAATAATTTCTCACTAGCAGTTTTATTAGCGATTGATTTCTTTTCTTCCTGTAAGTCTGTCAAGTTGTATTGAAAGCATTTTTGTTAAATAAAATTAGTTATAACCGACTTTGAAGATTTTCTTTCACTCCGACACGCTCAGTAGGAGACATTTCCCGGCAATGTTGATATTGCGATGTGTATACATCTCAGATGTTTCCTAAATTTCTCTTAAATGAGAGATTTTTTATATTTGTATTTGACTGTATACTCAGTATAGTTATTGCTATCCTAAATACTCAACTCGTTTGGTCAGTAATTGCTATTTACTTTCCAAAATTTGTATTCATTGTTTAGTCTTGAACTCTCTTCCGCACCATGTCATTCATATTGAGCCTTTTCCTTCTTTTCGTGGATTGAATGGAAACTTAAAGTGTTAAGCACCTTAATGCAGCAAAATAATTTTAAAACAGTGTGAACGGCCACTCATCTCGTTTTCTCTGAACTGACCATCGTTTCTGCGATGCCGACAGAAGAATTAATAAAAAGTTTACCAATAAATGTAGTTTAATCACTTAAAACATTCAATTGTTAGCGATACAATGATAATGAAAATACTTTTAACTTAGATAATTAGTTCAAACTTTTATGTTAATGGTTATGATATTACTTCATTAGTCTGACTACAAAGTTTAAAACAAAGCTCATACCTTCTCTGGAATCTACAACATAAAAACTTGTTAGCTTTATTTTTATTGTAATAACACATCCTTTGTGTTTTGTATTAACCTATTCTATAGTTTCTAAAATTACTACGATTCAGCTTTGGACTACTATAAATTTGTGAACACTCTTCTCAAAATGTATGTTAAACTATTAAGCATATCTTATAAATTGTGAGCATATCTTCAAAAGTAAGTTTAATTTTTAGGAAAAACTTCAATATCTTGGTTGAAAATGTAAATTTATAAAAAGAAGCTGTTTTACCCATCTGCAAACAAACATTTTTTCGAGTTTAATTTATTGGTTTTATATACCTGCTACCTTCTACGCACTTTCAAAGACACTTGAGAACAGATGTAGGTACACTCACCTACAACTCTCATCTTTTCTGCTTGTAAGCGATGATCTTAAATAGTCATAACATTTGTAATCACAACATCAAAACATATCGACTCCCGATGACTGTCAAAAACAAAAATTCGGAGACAGGATGGGGTTCACACCTTATTATATTTTATTTTTTAATTTTATTTGACGTCAAAAAAAGTTAAAACTGCGTATGACGTGCTATGAGGAGAAATAAATTCTGTGCACATTTTCAAAATTCTGTGATCCCTACACTAAGTCATATTCTACTTGAATTTGAATTTTAAAAAAATAAAAAAATAAAATAAAATGTAGCCATCCAAGAGGTTACGTTTTATGGAAAGATTATCCTCTCTTATTTCAGTTTTTATGGTTCTCAATTATTTTAACGTTATTTAATACATTTGGAGGGTAACATTTCAAAAACAGCGCCTCAATATGTCTGTATGGGACTAAATAGAATAGATGAAAATGAATCTTCTATCAGTGTCAACTGAATGTGTATAATAACAAGATAATGTTCTGCAGCAATTTTCACAATATCTTTCTACAATTCCACTATTCTTGCGCCGATTTCTCGTCTTCGATGAAACGGATAGTTATCACCGACCGTCAAAAACGAAACCTTTCAGCATTTTTTAAAGTATCGGATATAGAAATAAAACTTGTTAACACCCAAAATAAAATCCTCCACTCCTTCTTCATTGGAAAAAGTAGATATCATTATCTGAAATAAAATAACCAAAGTTTCTCTGAGAGTTCATTATATTTTATCCTTGAACTGGGATTCCAATAGGAATCACTTGCATCCACCACGATGTGCGAAATTTTAAAGTTTGATTCTAATTAAGCAAGGCCGAGACACATTCATTCAGATCTCCCATCATCGCTCTCCATTACACCCAAGTTGAGTCGAATTCGGTCAGCATCATTGCATTTATTTGGCACGGCAGCATCTCCACGAAGCGTATCCTCTTCAAACTAAAAAAAAGCAGAAAGGACAAATTTCACATGTTGGCCCGCCCCATTAGGCGCATCGGTTCCGCCCCCGCGCGCGGTAGCGGAGCGCGCGCGCCGCGACATAAGACGAGCGTCGCGCGTCGAGACGCGCTTTCGGCGCGCGCGCGTGCAACGGCGTCATCCGCTGCCGCCCTGCGCGCGCGCCCGCTCTCTCCCCCCGCTCTCGCTCTCCCCGCTCTCCACCCGCTCGCTCTCCACCCGCTCTCTCTCCCCCCTCTGCTCTCCCCCGCTCTCTCCCCGCTCTCTCTCCCCGCTCTCTCTCCCCCCTGTCTCTCCCCCCTCTCTCTCCCCGCCTCTCTCTCTCCCGCCTCTCTCCTCCCGCTCTCTCTCCTCCCGCTCTCTCTCCTCCCGCTCTCTCTCCTCCCGCTCTCTCTCCTCCCGCTCTCTCTCCTCCCGCTCTCTTTTCTCCCGCTCTCTTTTCTCCCGCTCTCCTTTCTCCCGCTCTCTCCTCCCTCTCTCCTCCCGCTCTCTCCTCCCGCTCTCTCCTCCCGCTCTCTCCTCCCGCCCTCTCTCCTCGCCCGGCCTTTCTCTCTCTCCTCCTTTTCTTCTCCGCCTCCCGCACGCGGTGCCCGCGGCTGCGACGGGCCCCTCTCTCCCTCCCCTTTTCTTCCCCGCCCCCCCCCCCCCCCCGCCGCTGGGCCGGCGGTTCGTATTACAGAGAGCTCGCGCGGGCGACGACGTGAGGCCGGCATCGGCCACGCGGCCGTCATCGCCCGTGCGGCGGCGGCGGCGGCGGCGGCACAGCTCGGCGGGCCCGCTCGGCCCCGGCCGGGCCCGAGCGGGGTCCGCCCCGCCCGCCCTCCCCGCGCCCCGCGCCGCCGCCGCCGCCTCGCGCCGCCGGAGAGGGGCCCGGTAATGGCCGCGGCCCGAGCGTACCCTGTAATCTGCAGCGCTAAACGCAGGTAATTAGATTATAGCTCCCCGGCGATAAATCACGGCGCCTCGGCCCGCCCCCCGAGCCCGGCCGCTGCATTCCTCCGACAGCCGGGCCGCGGGCGCGGGCCCGCGCCGCCGCAGACGAAGCGGCCGAGGAGGAGACGCGGAGGTGGCGGCGATGGCGCGGACAGGCCCGCCAACGGACGGACGGACGAGACGGCTCGGCGCGGCGCGGCGGCGGAGGGCGGACAGCTGACCGCCCAGCTGTCGGGCGGGCGCTACCGGGACTGGCACCCCCGCGCCCGCCCCGCCCGAGCGCCCCGGAGCACCTGTTGCTTGCAGCGCCCGGAGGCCGCTCGGAGCAGGGCGGGGCGGCGGTGGTGCGTTTGTTGCATTGTTTGGGCGGGAAACGTCACGGAAAGTTCTCATTATTTGCTTTGTATACAAGTAAACTTCACCGAGAAATGTGGCTCAGGGCATCAACTGATGTCAATGCAGTGCCTCTGACTGGGAGGTCCTAGGTTCCAGTCCCGACGGTGGCAGGATTTTGGGCCCTAGCTGCGAAGCAAGAAGGCTAGATCGAATTCCGTCGCAGTCTGGAGGAGAATTCTAGCGGCCGGGGCTGCTCTCATCAGTAGTTTTCCGTGGTTTCTCCAATCAACATGCGAATACCGGAGTAGTACTCTATCAAACGGGCCACGGACCCCGCGCGATCTTCCGTTCCTCTTCCCTGGCTAATGCTTACCCCTTACTTACACACAAGTTGACATGCACTGCACTAACACACTGCCGGGAGACCGGTCGGGAGCTTTGAGCTTGTCCCAGCTGGGGCGTTGCCCTGATAGTGGTTGATACCTAATTGAGTGAAACTCCGCTAGCAGCTGGTAGGTCGGCTCCAGATCTCGCTATCCAGCGGGGAAGAACACCACCACCTCCCCCCCCGATAAAAAATACACTACACTTACGGGACTAATGACCTTAAGGGTTAACGCAACCGGAATCATTCAACTGGGGTTGTCTGCCCGAAAAGCAGCTGTTCAGAATCGCATATAGCACGTGTTACAAAATAAGAATTGTCTTCTTTTTCATTATTTTTAAAATTTTTAGAAATTACTTAAAAATGGGAACAAATGTTATTTTGGGTAATTCTTGAAATCGACAAGTCATAAAGTATGACCTGATGTTTACTCTCTCTATCAAATGTTTGGCATTCGCGACTCCAAATGGATTGCTCGTTACTAATGGTATCCGTATGATACAATTTCAATCTATAATATCATTTTATCATAACATATAATGGCTAAGAAGTGATAAGTTCTCTCGCAGCAATATTTTCAAAACAAAATAAATCAGAAACAACATTAGCTGTATTCCTAAAAACATTTCTCGGGACTATAAACAAATTATGTCTTCCTAATTTTGAATTGTTTCAATACTGTGTTTCGATACATATATCGTTGTTTTAGTCATTTCACTCTAGACAAAGTATTTCCAACTCTAATTTTATTCATTTTGTATTATCCGATGTAATGTTTGAAGATAAGACCCACTGCATTACCCCAACCTGGAAGAGCAAGTAATTTTTTCCTCAAGGCCTTCGTAGCGAGTCTGTGCAGCTTGTAAAAGATGGGTGAGATAAGAGCATTTATGCAAATTAGGTGGCAATGAAATTCTGAAAAAAAGATTTCATGAATGGCCATAGGTAGGAAGAAAAGAATTTGATGAATATCAGACGGAGGAAAAAACTGCAAAGAATTTCAGAAAGAGAAATGGCTTCATTAGTTGGCGCCTAATGAATCATGTGGGTTCACCGAAAAAGGATAAATACGATATAAGTGGAATTAATCGTCAATGAAAAGAAAGTAGATTTGTTCATCCGCATCTGTGTTATATTTTCAGTTCGAGAATGGTGGAATCTTGTAGGAGTATCACGTTAATTTTTATATTCCTTCTTTCAACCTGCCCTCATTTTTTCTGTTTCATTTATTGCGATGAAGCCATTCTCCCTTGGGTTTTGCATTTCTATCATATCTTTGCATTTAAATGATTGGTTTTAGTAGCAACCTTTCTATGAAAAAATTCAAAACATTGTATCATAGCCGCGAATCTGGATGTCCGAGGTGGCTAAGAGCGAGTACCGAAGCGCTGAGTCGGTCCGAAGGGTCGCGGATTCGAGTCCCGCCTTGGGCATGGTTGTTCGTCCCTTGACTTTGTATGTATTGTCGCGGAGGGCCTCGCGTTCTGCTGACCCCAGATCAGAGGAGCCCGCAAAGTATGTTGGTCTAGTGTATGGTCGAATATGCGTCCCATCGGAACATAAAGGGTAACCGGCTGATGGCTGGATAAAAGCCCTAGAAAAAAAATCATAGCGTCAGAAATCATTCAATGGTAAATTAATTGTTTTAATTAGATATTTTTAATACGTTAATTTTTTTAGTTTTTAATTATTTAGTTGTTCTTTTCTGACATCTGAACTCGTGATTGCCTGTCACATCAAATCACTATTTGAGTTTTTTCTGCAGAAATGGATTAACATATTGAAATCAAAGACCAGTTAATTAAAAGTAGAGAATTAATATATTTGATCTTTCAAATCGGTATGCTCTTACTAGATACAAATTTTATTTCCGCTATTTTAGGCAATTAAAAGATACAATACATTGGTGTTCAGGATTTAAATTGATTCAACCAAGACATAAATGCCTAGTCTGGTAAGTGGTTTAACTCCAATGTGTATTGTGTCCGTAGCATTGAGGAAAGGTTCGCTGTGTGTAATTACTCCTTTCTAATACCTTCTTCGTTTATGTGATGATTCTATCATGTGATATACATTTTATTTTCAAATTTTTAGACACTCATATGACTAAAGAGAAGAGATAAAGCCAATACATACAAGAAAATACATTTTAACATGACATTGAGATAAAATTTAGAACTCGGTGCGTTTAAAGAACTAAAATACCCGATGATTTTGGGTGCAGGTTATGTGACGTGTGGTGAAAAAATATCATAAAGCATTTTTCTCCTCGTAGGGAGTACACAACCTTGACGTTGGTGGTGGAGCTTGAGTACCCCTGCAACCCTGAAAGCTCTGCCAGTGGTAGCTTAGGTACTGGTAGGCAGTACTGGTACTGGTACTCCCTAGCAGGACAGGTCGAAGGGGAGGGTTCCGATGAAGAAATATTCCAGAAGAGGGCCACAATGTCAGATGATCTCAACGACAGTACGCTGAAGAGGACGTTGCTGAAGATGACGAAGATGTCTCCAGTGGGACAGGCAGAACTCCTGGTCCAGTGAAGGCAGTCTGCCTAGAGTAGGTGACCCGAAATATTACCCAGGAGGTCAGAAGGATGGACGTTGGCAGCCATAGCATCTTTCAACTCCGCGCAGCGCTCATAACGCGGGCAGTCGAATGACTATAACAGGTATGCTCGAAGGACGTAGCTAATGTAAATGGAAACTAACAACTCAAAAGTATCAAAGGACAAACGATTGGCTATAGAGGACCGATTAAAAAAGTGAACATGGAATGTTCGTGGACTTACGGCATAGAATATAAGCAATTAAGAGAAAGTTTGCAAAAATCTTTGGAACGGCTAAACCTTAAATAATTCAGATAAGGAATGCTGCCAAATTCCTTAAGAAAAAAACAATTTAATTAATAAAAATGAACGGATAAATATAATAGTCTGCTTATTCTTGAGGAACAAACAGAATCCAGAAAAGGCAGATCATGCAGGGATAATATTTTCACGTTGAAAATACTAATAGAAATACACAGTGTGTTCAGTCGCAAAATAACATAGTGTTAATTTATTATACCATGTATCAAAGCATTCAATTATGTAGCTGGCCTGGATGGTCGAGTGCGATGACTAAGTGCGTGTACTGAATCAGCGCTTCGGTCCGAACGATCCTGGGTTCGAGTCCCTCCTAGAGCATGTTACTGGTCCCTTGTCTATCATGTATGTGTTGTCGCGGATGGCCTCGCGTTCTACTGACCGTAAATCAGAGGAGCCCGCAAGTATGTTGGTGTTTAGTGCATGGTAGAATATGCGTTCCATCGGGACGTATAGGAGTAACGCTAGTCGGCAGGATAACAGCCCTTCAAAAATGCAATTATTTGAGACGTCAGAAGTTGTGGGAGGTAACGAAGCAAAGAGGCATTCCAATGCATCTCGCATCCATGATACGAGAGGCATACGAAGGCCCAGAGTTATGCAAAGCAGACGACCAAGTTATTATTTCTGACAATGAGTACACCCTACAGACAGAATTATTTCAGCTGCAGAATGTAGTGAAAGAATATGGATAACAATTTCAACATTAAAAACAGGAGCGAGAACGTTAAAAAAAGAATCTAGGAAAGAAATCATGTTGAAATTGTGTAAACTGATGGCACTATCATGAAACATGGACACTCTCCGCCAACAATAGGAGTAAAATGAAGTCAGCTGAAATGACATTTCTTAGTTCTGTATCACATGTAACAAGAAATTATTGTGATGATCCCTGATTACAACATTGCACCATGAACAGACGTCTCTCACGGCGAGCGGCCTGCAACAATGCAAACTTTTCGGCAGCGACTTCTTAAAAACGCACTGCTGAATGCAAGCAAGGAGCTAATATATACGGGCCCGGCGGACACCTCGGAGATGTGTTTCGACAGGAGAAGAAATGTGACCGCGCTGAGGACCACCAGAGAAAATACGTTGACACACCCAGGGCTCCGCCTCCGCTATCGCCGCCGCCGTTGCTGGAGAGATACATAGTTATGGTGCGATGTGCTAAGAGAAAGTTATCAGTGAAGATACTCAACTCGCACAGCAATACCCCACCACCTTTCATATCGTTTTCCTCTCTCCACACACACACATTCTCTCTCCACACACACACATTCTCTCTCGCACACACACACATACTCTCTCGCACACACACACATACTCTCTCGCACACACACACATGCTCTCTGCACACACACACATACTCTCTCGCACACACACACACATACTCTCGCACACACACACACATACTCTCTCGCACACACACACACCATCTCTCTCGCACACACACACACAACTCTCTCGCACACACACACACATACTCTCTCGCACACACACACAACTCTCTCGCACACACACACACTCTCTCTCGCACACACACACACACACTCTCTCGCACACACATACACACACTCACTCTCACACACTCTCTCATTCTCTCTCACACTCTCTCTTTCTCTCCTCCGTCGACAGGAATAAACAATGCTTTGCGTTACTCTTCAACTCTTTCACTTAGCTAGCTCCCCCTTCCCCTCTATCTCTGCTTGTACCACTCTCCACAGTATTCCCAAGTGACGCGTCTCCCTAGTAATATGCTGAAGTCCATCAGATTCCGAAGAAAGCCCATCATATCATATCCTAAATTAAATAATAAATTCCCTAAGCAACTGTGAAATGAAAAAAAAATCCGAACAACGTAAAAATTGGGCAGATCATGTGAAACGTGTGTCTACACTTTTCCCGAGTGGATTTCTATTATGTAGCCCCAAACAAAAGAAATGAAGGGTGAGAAGACAAACCAAGACAGAACAGTCAAGATTGAAAAAGAGCACGGAAGGGACCGAAGGCTAATTCCTGAAAATGAAGTACCATTTGTTTTCATAGGGCTGCCATAAAATCAATTCTCCTTGCCTTGAGAACTGTTCGTCGGCCCCTCTCATTGGCGAAATCATCTCGAACTAGTTTTCTCTGACGGTCTTCCAGCCAAGCAATGTCAGTCTTTTGTGAATTCATTTCAAAACTGATTAGATTTTCTTGTACTTCATAGTTTAAATATGATTACCCTAAATAAATAAAGCAAAGAAACTTCATTTTAGTCTTGAAATGTGGCATTAAAATTTAAATATATAACTTTATTTTGTGCCAATGATCTTCATTTGGATAGTTTTTTCTTAATGTAATCATTTTCCTCTTCATTTCAATTCAATTCATTTAAGGAGATTTAGTATCAAGAAAATTCATATATTCTGCCCATAAAAGACAGAAATGGAAACATGATATACGTTTGAGGTTATTGAGTGAAGAATAATGGCTAAACCTAACGATTCGGACCCTAAGGATATCTAACATGATCGGAAAAGAGATTTCTCTGTGAGGAAAATTCGCGGTAAATGCATACGTAATGCCAACAGAAAAAATATTCATTTTTTACCACACCAATAAAAAATAGTTTTTAAATTTCAATCCAGACATTCGAATGAATCCTTTGCCGGACAACATTTACAATTTTACCACGAATGTTTTATTGGAATCAGCATATTTCATATAATCTCAACTGTAATACTTAAATTTAATTTATTGTTCATATTGTAACCACTCGTTCCTATGGTTCAGTCACATGTGACTGCCACAAAGCGTATGATGACGTGAAAATATGTTTCTAAACAAGTCTGTGAACTTTGATTTTTCGAAGATTGCTTGTAGATTACTATGACTGTCTTAAAAGCAACCTAATAAGAAGCGAAAGAAAACAAAGGTTTATTTTGAGACGTGAATAAAAAAAAAGTGGTTACAGACAGACATGTAGAGTTTCAAATTTGCCGAGTTATAGATTCGCTAAGTAGAGTTATTTTCAGGTTCGATTACAATGAAAATTGCAGAAACTACTGAAAGTTGGCAACGGAATTCGGAAATATTTTTGAAAGGATCCTTGATTATGAACGGCAGCAAATTTCATCCTATCGCATAGTAAACATATTGAATAGTTTAGAAAAGTGTTTCGATTGAAAATGCTGTTCTTACTTTAGTAAGAATTAGTAGCGCTATTTAGTCATTTAATGAAATCAAAACCACTTCAACGAATGTAGTATAGCGCGTGATTTTTCATAACAATCACGTAAACTTTTATCACAGTTGTCCAATTACAAATTAGTTTCAAAATTGTTTGCACAACGTTGAATATAGCCCAAATTATCTTAAAAGGTCATCGTGCAAAGGTGCCTACGTGGTATACAAGCAACGAGGAGTAATATATTATTCTGGAGTTCTTCCATTTACAATGCTTGCTCCTGATAAGAGAGCGTCAATGATTTAACTGATATTTCTAGGCACGTCAATTTCTATGTTCATTAGGCCCGTTAGTGCAATGAATGGTTTATCTCGGAAGTTGGCGGTGTTCCTTCTCCGTTGAAAAGTGAGATTCAGAGTCGACCTACACGACGGCTGGCGGGGGATTTCCCTGTTCCAGGTACCTCCACATCAGGGCGCCGCCCCAGCCGGGACAAGCTCTAAGCTTCTGATTGGTCTCCCAACATGTGGGTAGTTTAGTGTAAGTATGTGTGTGTGTGACGAGAGAGGGTAGGACAAGAGAGAGGAAGGGAAGAGCGCGCCCAGCCCGTGGCCTGTTTATTAGGGTACTTCTAAGGCATTTGCCTGGTATTAATCGAAGAGACCAGGAAAACTACCGATCAGAAAAGCCGGTCACTAGAATTCTCCTCCAGACAGCGGCTTTATTCGACCCAGCTGTATAATAAGCTATTGTCGAAAATCCAGCCACCAGTCGGGACTCGAACACTAGTAGCTGTGGAGACATACTGGCTCTGAACTAAGTCGAGGGTAGCATCAACGCATTACTTTAGATAGTACTGACTCCTAGACGGCAGCGTGGTGCGCTCTCCAATTAATATGAAGAGTTATGTAGAAGACGACGGAAAAAGCGATGCATTTTTGCCTGCTCGCCAAGATATCTTTTTTGTCCTGCGTCGCGAAGGACTTAAATTGTAACTAGCATAAACACTGAAGTGCTAGACATATGGTGGAAAGTACGTTAAATTACAACCTAGTACATTTTCGTGCTATTCAGACCAAGAACGTTAACCGTAATTTACTGGTACAAGGAAATTTTGAAGTGTGAAATCTGAAACTCAGATTTAAATTTTCGCTACTTTTCAACTGAAAACCAAACATTATCAACAAGCAAAAGAATAATTATTAACTGAGCATTGAGGTTTTAAAGTGAAATATTACGTTGAACTTGCGTATTCTAATAAGAAATATTACAATAGAATTCAAGTTGTTTTAAAATTATAACATTAGTTAAAATTGGCTTTATTGAACAAAATGTTTTTGATGTGTATAAAACAATTTTTCCGTTTGCTTTCAACGTACTTATAGTATACATGCGGAAACAATAACATTTCAAAAAGAAAGACAACAATATTCCATTATTAATTTGCCACTTCTGAAAACTAATTATAATCCTTTTGGGATGAACAGTAAATAATCTTTTAGAAATTGTAATACATTTAAAGAATATAAATGGTTTTTTTTCGGCGAATGTTGAATAATTGCATCAAGAATATTTTATGTGAAGGGTATTCATTTTGGGGCTGTTTTCTTAAAATTATACTGTTTGTCAAATAAAATAAAATTAGTTTTGATGTACTTCTCACAGTTTCGCTGATCTTATCGAGGTCAAACAGTACACATTTAACGAATCCCTTGACATTTAAAACTATTAAGACATCATCTTTATGCGACATTTCCGTCAAAGACAAAAGTTCTGTACATGGTCATAACATTAGCTCACACCTCAAGGGCAAAATGAAAATTTTCTTTTCAAGTTGCAGATAGGGAGGTCACAGTATCATTTACTCAATTAGTTCTAAAGTTCACATGACTTTCATGAACTTTGGCACACAATGTTCATCATTTATTGATAGCTGATCGCAAATATATGAATCTATACCTATAATTGTAACGTCTCTTTCAAGGAAATCTGACTCATTCCTTTATACGTTATTATATATTTTTGTTGTAGATCAATTTCCATTTAGTATAGTTTTATGTAGAGGGTTAATTCCCCAAACTAAAAAAACTAAAAAAAAATACTCATTTAACATCCTCTTTTCTAATATACGTGTACGTAAATAATAAAGAAACAATTAGTTTCTGTAAGCGTATGATATTCGTCAGTTAAAAATACTCACAAAACTCAAGATGCGCTCCGAAAATTTCCAAAAACAAAACATTTACACGAGAATATTGAGAGGAAAATCTCTTAAACTAAAGTTTTATCTAACCAAACTACGTTAAGTCATTATTTGACATTTCCGGGTTTGTAGGCCGTGGTCTAACGGAGACTTGTCCATACGTTTCGCCTGCACTTACAAAACTCAAGATGCACCTCTAAAATTTCCAACAACAAAACATATATTGAGGGGGGGAATCTCTTCAACTACAATCTTATCTAATCAAACTACGTTTCGATAATTGCGAAACACATTATTTTCTGAAAGACGTGATGCGCGGCTCGTTCCCTGTGAGATTTACTCTCATTTAGCTTGGTCCAGCGGACGATTCTTTTCACAGATTGAAAAACAGTTGAGCATCGTCAAAATACACCGTGCATCACAAAACATAATGTATTCTCTCGGCAATTAGATGAGCCAACCTCCAGCTAATATTACTACGGTCAAGTCAGCTTAGTGCGTGCAGTTGGAGATAGATATAGTTTTCGCCAGAGATTTAGTTTGTTCTGCTAGAGCCAATATACAGAATATTGAAAGAATCGTCTACCCAGAGCATGAAAAAATATTAATGTGAATTCTTTGACAGAAAAATTCAAAGTGACGCCATGCACATCGAAGGTAAACGGAGAGCCTTCAATCACAGAATATCAAGGAGCCCGCGTTATTGAATTCCACCAGGTTTTAACTAACTCGAAAAATACTGCTTTTAATCTTATAATTATTCGTGTAATTAATATGAACACGAATAAATTTTAAAATATTTCAACATTCTGTTAATATTTTAATAATTTTTTAATACTTTATGATTTATAATTTACTTAATTTTTAATATTTAAATAATAGTTTTGATGCTCACATTTCTTGAAATCTAGTAACAGAAATAAATGGTTTTTGTGGTCACATTCTCCACTTGGAGTACCACAGGATAGAAACCAATCAAATTCGCGAAATTCTATGCAAATCATTTCTACACGTTTACTCACCGGCTATTCCTGTCCTCCCCGATTTGGTTTGGCTGGAAAGAGAGTTCAAACAATCGTTCGCCCGCCTGATCGCCCGCCAGTCCATCTGAGCCCTGATTATTGTTTTTGTGGTCACATTCTCCACTTGGAGTACCACAGGATAGAAACCAATCAAATTCGCGAAATTCTATGCAAATCATTTCTACACGTTTACTCACCGGCCATTCCTGTCCTCCCCGATTTGGTGTGGCTGGAAAGAGAGTTCAAACAATCGTTCGCCCGCCTGATCGCCCGCCAGTCCATCTGAGCCCTGATTATTGTTTTTGTGGTCACATTCTCCACTTGGAGTACCACAGGATAGAAACCAATCAAATTCGCGAAATTCTATGCAAATCATTTCTACACGTTTACTCACCGGCCATTCCTGTCCTCCCCGATTTGGTGTGGCTGGAAAGAGAGTTCAAACAATCGTTCGCCCGCCTGATCGCCCGCCAGTCCATCTGAGCCCTGATTATTGTTTTTGTGGTCACATTCTCCACTTGGAGTACCACAGGATAGAAACCAATCAAATTCGCGAAATTCTATGCAAATCATTTCTACACATTTACTCACCGGCTATTCCTGTCCTCCCCGATTTGGTTTGGCTGGAAAGAGAGTCCAAACAATTGTTCGCACGCCTGATCACCCGCCAGTCCATCTGAGCCCTGATTATTGTTTTTGTGGTCACATTCTCCACTTGGAGTACCACAAGATAGAAATCAATCAAATTCGCGAAATTCTATGCAAATCCTTTCTACACGTTTACTCACCGGCCATTCCTGTCCTCCCCGATTTGGTTTGCCTGGAAAGAGAGTTCAAACACTCGTTCGCACGCCTGATCGCCCGCCAGTCCATCTGAGCCCTGATTATGGTTTTTGTAGTCACTTTCTCCACTTGGAGTACCACAGGATAGAAATCAATAAAATTCGCGAAATTCTATACAAATAATTTCTACACGTTTACTCACCGGCCATTCCTGTCCTCCCCGATTTGTTTTGGCTGGAAAGAGAGTCCAAACAATCGTTCGCACGCCTGCACGCCCGCCAGTCTATCTGAGCCCTCCCGCGAGTCCATCTGAACTCTGATTATTGTTTTTGTGGTCACATTCTCCACTTGGAGTTCCACAGGATAGAAACCAATCAAATTCGCGAAATTCTATGCAAATCATTTCTACACGTTTACTCACCGGCCATTCCTGTCCTCCCCGATTTGGTTTGGCTGGAAAGAGAGTTCAAACAATCGTTCGCCCGCCAGTCCATCGGAGCCCTCCCGGGCGGTGGCCCAGGCCGGTGGCCCAGGGGAACGCCCGGCCGCCTGGGCGCGGGCGCTCTCCGTGACCTCGGCGGAGTACGTGCTCTATCTCGATAGTCAACGCACTGTTTTATTTATCGTTGAGGCCATCGCCGACACTCGATAATGCGCGTGGAGCGGGCTGCATCCTGATCCCGAGTCGGGCTGCTTCTCGGAAGGGTTTTTTTTTCTCCTTTTTCTGATATCCTCTGCCGTGATCCACCGAGTAAAGAGAACCTGTTTCTACAACGTCCTCTCCAAATGCATTTTGATTGTAGGATTTTGTATCGTTTTAAGGCAGTTTTTCGTAATTCCATATTTTTTGTGACTTTACATGGGCGTGAAGCGTACTTTATTGCACACGTTGGTAAAGAGCATCAATTCGCAAAGTATGCAATATTTTGTTATTATTTATTTCGTTTTAATAATTTAGTGTAATATCATTACGTTTAGTAAATTAATTTTGTTTATATAGTAATTTTGTTAGTATCACGGGTAATTGATATTCAGATTAGAGGGCGACAATTTTCCATCCTGACAGCAAGATATAAGAACAGGAGATACCCGGTGGGCCTCGAGTTTCTTCGTGGGAAAACTTCTCGTTAACAACATCGCAGTCCACAACTTCTTCACGATTTGTAAGCGCCACGGAAAATATCAAACGGACAAATGTAACAAGTTACGGCACGGATTACGGCAAAGATGATATCGGAGGTTTAAAAGGCCTTAGTAAACGAAAGAAATCAATATTTCGATCAAAAGGTAAGCAAACAGAAGTAATAGCACAAAAGTAAAATTTGTAAATAAAATGAAAAAGTTTGAATAAGTGAATATTGAACTCGGTAAACGATGAAAATATTATTATTGAAAAAAGAGTGATTAATTTAATAGGTTGACCATGTTATTTTTGACAGAATAAGTTTTCAGAGAATACTCAATCTCTACGCGATGGGACGTTGATCCACGTAAGTATTGTTCAACCTTACAATAAATTTGGAGTTGGGCATTCGTAAAAATTATAACAAATTAAATTGTTTAAAGTTTGAAACACTTTGATACAGAGGACTCAGAATTCTTGTGAAACTACTCGTATTTTACGGCAAGTAAGTGACAAGTCTTAGTGCCGAGTTTCAAGATCCCTATGTCAGTCAAATGAATTTCTATTTACACAATTCCATTATGTCTAATACAACGTCACTATATACAGTAGTTGACGTTTCGCCACGAATTTCCGAGTTGGAACGAAAACTATAGTGTCATAAACTATATCGCATACGCATTTATATGGTCCAACGAATTTTTGGATAGATAAACCAATCTTTATTAGCAAACTAATATTATTCGCATAAAAAGATTCTATATATGTTGCGAACTATACAACAAGCTTAAGTCTGTGCAACGCATATTTTCAAAATACTCCCCGTAAATACACAAGACACCTAGCAGACGAATGGTCACCTAGCTTTAGCCGACTCTTTGGATAATTCACTAATTAGTTGGAGGATGTCCAGAATATTTCGTTAATCGCCATTGATGCAGCTTCAGTCAAACCATTTGACTAATGTGCTAATTAAGAGGCCAATTTGCATACTAGTCGTATTTTGGACTTACGGCGTGACATAAACGTAAAATCATAACTCGAAATCGTAAAGTTTATTTCAAATTTTTAATAAAATAAAATGTGGTTTTGACGTTTGGCTCCCAGCCACAGGCCATTTGTAAGATATATGTTGTTTATGAATTGTATATTGTGTGTATATATATATATATATATATATATATATATATATATATATATATATATATATATTATGAGATATGCAATTATTTCTTACGCCTAATATGCATGTTGAATCGTGAGGCAGATAAACTAGTCCAATACCGGCATTTAATTGTGTGCAAAACGGATGAAAAATTGCACAAAACTTTCCTTCGCCTGTTACAAATAGTTTTATGAAATTTCTTATAAACTTGACTAGAAAGATCAGCAAAAACGTGACTGAATTTTGTGCAAGAATCTGCGCTAAATATTACAAATAATTATTATTTTTTAATTAATAAGCAATCTTTAAATAGTTTTAAAAAAGATAATTTCTTATGAAGATTCCTATTTTAGTTAGTTTTAAAAGTTTGATTATGCTTCTAGATATTAAAAAAATTTTATAAGATTTATATATAATAATACAGGAACGATATGGAAACGAAAAACAACAAAGTATACATAATTAAGATGCGGGATTTTTGTGTCAAATTCTGACACTGAACACTTGATGTAATAAAAGTCTCAGTCGGGATTGGCTATTGATGTCAAATAATCAAACAAACGAAGCTGGAACAGGAGTGGTGGAAGTTCTGTAAACACGCGGTGCAAAATCAGCAAGCAGTATGAATTCTAACGTCTCACAGAACAGCCGTAATTAGATGTTCTGAAGAAATTTGTTACAAATAAGTATATCATATTCGAAAAGAATGAATATATGAGTTGTAGTATTTTTGTGAGGACATTGTGGCAACTGTATAAAGGAAGAATATAGTTCGAAGAATTGTTTAAGTAAATTGGACAATAATTTAATTACCAATCTTATTAAAGAAACTCCTTCATTGCTTCCAATATAATTACAAATTATTTTATTTATGACATTATAGAACATCGAATCTTGGGTCACACCTCTTTGAAGAGGTGAAAACAAGAGACAATAGTTACCTATTAAAAGTTTATTTAGAGCTTGAAATGAACAAAAAATGTGAAATTTTACTAGACGGTAAGACGTCAATAAAAGTTTACGTCAAAATAGTTACATGGCGCGCATACATATTACCTCAAAATAGTTGCATATTACTCAAAATATTTACCTACTATCCGAGAAAAAAAGTGTTTTAAATCACCCGTCAATCAAATCTCTTCCTTTCTCCGTGACTCTTAATTGCCGCGCCAGAAAACACGACAATCAAGCAGCATTTCTTTCTCGTGCACCAACTCCTTTCTCGTCCAACATCCTCCCCCACCGCACACATTCTTTTCACCCGAAGCACGCGCCACTCTATTTTCTCCTAGAACATCTGCGGCGCCCACGATTTCCTTCATGGCGGATAATTTCATGGGCGCTCCCCCTGAAATTGCAGTGACACCGGCCCGGCGGCGGCGGCGGCTGGGCCGGAGGGGGCGGGGCGCTGTGGGCGGGGCCCGGGGACAAGGCCCCGGGCGGAGGGAGGGGGAAGCGTGGACGGCGGTCAGCGCGGAATGTGGGTCGAGGGCCGCCATTACGCCCTCCGAATTGCGACGCCCGCCCGCCCGCGCGTAATAGCGACAATTACTGCGGCGGGGGCGGCGGCGGCGCGCGCGAGGGCGGTCACCTGAAAGCGGTCCGCGACGCCCCCGCACGACGCTCGCTCGACGCGACGAGACGCCCTGCCCCCCGCCCCGCGCCTCGGCGGACACGCGCGCTGCGCACCTCACGAGAAGCCTCAATTAATGCCTTCAATCGCACGCGACACACGAGAAGTCTTGTATTCAACAGAACTGCTCGGATAAATGAGCTGCAGCGCCTCTGACCGGGAGGTCCTGGGTTCGAGTCCTGACGGCGACAGGATTTTCAGCACTAGCGTTTCAGCTAGGTCGAATTCAGTCGCTGTCTGGAGGAGAATTCTAGCGGTCGGCTGCTATGATCGGTAGTTTTCCGTGGTTTCTCCGATCAACACCAGGCGAATGCCGGAGCAGTACCCTAACAAACGGGCCACGGACCGCGTGCGATCTGTCCTTCCTCTTCCTTGTCCTATCCTCTCCCTTTACACACACACTTACACTAACATGCACTACACTACATCGTACTCCGGGAGACCGGTCGGGAGCCTAGAGCTTGTCCCGGCTGGGGCGGTGCCCCGCTGGTGGGAGAGTCCAGGTTAGGAGGAAAACCCCACCAGCCAACGGTAGGTCGGCGCCGGATCTCCCCATCCAGCAGGGAAAGATCACCGCCATCTCCCGAGAAAAAACATGCACTACACTGACGGGACTAATGACCAAAACCGTTGATGCGCCCGGAAACACGAAAAAATCAATAAATCAAATGCTATATAGGGATTTATCAGTTTGATGTCAAAATCATTTCATTTCAAACAGGAAAATGTTATACCAGAAACGAAAAGATTCTTCTTTAGTTTCATTTGAATGGGATATATTCTCCCCTTAATGAAGTACTACATGGGTTTGAACTGTATCACTTCGTGAGAATAAACTTAGAATATTTTTTAAAACATTTCAATTTATTTATTCTTCCATCAACAACGAAGTGCTTTACACGTTATATTAACAATCAAAAAACAACAATCAAAAAAATTACAATAAATATTTTTTCTTTCTCTTTGAGGAAACCTCAAAAGGTACCTCCTAGATTCTGAGGTAGATGATAAAAGAAAGTTATCTTCAGTGAATTTAAAATGTTGTTTGTGAATTATTATTATTATTATTATTAATAATATTTTAATTACATTAAGTTAATAGAAAATTTGCTTTAGAGAATTTGGATTAGATTCTACTTCTGTTGGTTGTGGTTTGTAAATAAAAGTATGAGGATCTTGGTAAACCACGTATTTTGTTATTGAACGTCCATGCTACTGATTTTTAAAGTAGCTTTGCAGGTAAGGAATGTTTCATTCGTTGTCGATTGGTTCGTTGACGGTATACTAAGTGGATAATAAAATATACCAAAGAGATTGATGTGTTAAAAAAAGAGTATATTTGTAGGCAAACTGAAAATCAGCCAGTATTTTAATGCCCGAGTAGGCGAGGAAATAAATATTGATTTCTATCATACGTCAGCTTGAACTTACTTTATGTAATTTTATCTTAAGGTGATTACAATACATGCAATAAGCTCATATAATGCGGATATATTGATTCCCTTTATTCCTTTTGTCCCGCGTAAATCTGTTCTTCTTTCGTATCGAAAATCCTATTGGAAGCTGATAGTTTTCTTTATTATATCAATTGGCTTATGTAAAATTTGATTAAAACTGTTGTGTACTGAACTTATTTGAGTACAGATGATTATAGCAAAATATGAAAGAAATATTTCTTTAATATTAATAAATGAATAAAAAGAAATTAACTTCATAATTACTATCTCTCTTTCTGAATAGAATCTTTGCCTAAAACTGACCACAGTTCAATTTCATTTATTTCCTAAATGGTTTGAGATAACATATATTATTATATTATAACACGCCCACCTACTACCTTCCAGCCGGTGGCGATGAAGCGTGAAACTATGAATGCTCGTGAAGCGAGCTTTGAATTCTCAGGAAGCAGGATCTTTCGGGTATGAGAAAGGTCTTAACCCTTGACACAATGAATTATATAAAATTCTGGTAAAATGAGCATATATTCAGTAAACAAATTACACAGTGGCACAAATATACAATAAGTATGTATTTTACGTAGATGGTCACTGCAAAGAAAACAGAAACAAAAGAACAGAGATAACACAACCATAAGAGAATGTATAGGCGTCACCTTGACTGCCTGATTACTTCAATACGCACTATTTACAATACTTTTGCTTTGACCTCCTCCTCAATTACTTCGTGTACCTCATTTAACTTTTGTTAATCTAAAGTTTTCTCCGTGCACGGCCCTTTAAGTGATTCTCTACAATTATTCGATTATAGACTTCACAGAGGTCAGCCTTGAGCTGCGCATTTATTACAATGCTGTTAACTCTAACACAATAATAAACGTGACACACACGTTACTAAATTGTACCCTTTACAAAATTATAGCAACTGATTATTCCTGACATCATACAATGGACACAATATTTTCAATAAGATTACTTTTACATTACATGAAAATTATAATTTACTTTAGAAAAGTTGTACAAGGTATGGCATTCAAACGAATTTACTGGTGCGTACAGCGAATGAAATCAAAACTGCCGCTCATACGTTCGAAATATTTTCCCAGTAATTATTTGTAACCTTCACCTATTTTAGGACGCTACGCCTGGTGTTTAAAGCTACACAGTTTCCCAACAAATTGACGCATAGAAGTTGCCAGTTCTTTACCTCGACATTTCCTTCCCGCTCGCCGTCAGTTAACCTTGGGGTGTTCGGTCGCTCCCAGTCCTCGCCACGTCACTTGACTGGTTCGATGTCCCGCGGTTACACCTCTTCTTTCGCTCGATCTCAGGATGCCGCCACACGTCCAAATTCCAAACCTTTCTCTCGTCCTCGGGCTCGTACCATCGACGGATTGGTCCAAGTCTTTCTCGCGTACGCTTGAGTGTTGGAATCGTCCTTCTGCCGCCTGCCGCGTACCCGTTGCTCGCGCTACCAGTTTTAAATAACTAACGTGCTTGAATTGACTATTTCTAGCACTCGGCCGACATACCACACTTTGAGCGTGCGTGGTCGTGGCGTACAAAATTAAATACTGGATTTCGTTCAGAGTCCTTCTGCGCGAATTTACTTCGATGATGAAACTATTTCAAGTTCGAGCAGTCACAACGCTTGCTTACTCGCGTAATGTTAGTGCAAATGCTGTACATGCTCTTTGCTTCTGAATTCTATCACTTATTACCGCGTTTCTTAAATCAGCTTTACTTAAGCAAGTAAAATTATACTCCTGCACTAACCAATTACTACCGCTGAAGAATTTAGTTGAGTCGCCGTCGCTGTCGAAGTCGTAAGAGAGCTCTACCGAAGTGCGTCACGGTATTTATGCAACTCCGCCTGGGGAAAAATTTCTGGAGGGGTGAATTTTCTCCTCCTTCGCGCCCTCTCTAGAAAATATTATCTGCTAACTTTGGACATCGGAGTGCGAAAACCTGCGGGTAGATGTCGCCTTCTCGGACCATCGCTCCGCCTCGTACCCTATTTTTCAGTTCTTTGGTCTTTTCTAGTGGCTTATGGTGGCGTTACGGGTTCGTATAACCCCGTGACGTCACAATATACATATCCTTTTGATTTTTCAAAATTTACACAAATGTTATTTTCACTCGCCCTTACGAATGTAAGAAGAGGAAATATTATAATTGTGCACCACAAAACTGTGAATATTTTCGACAGAAAAATTCTCATCCTATCTATGGGACCCTGCGATAAAAAATGGATAAATCCAATTCCTACATACATAAACTCACTTCCTCTAACACGTGGTGCAGCCAGAATCCATGTTTTGAGGGTCCTTGATACCGAAAAATCGATTGACGGTAAAACATTCGTCAGCCCGTCTATGGTCAACACTAGCGCTTAAACCATTAAATGAGGGACGATTAAAAGAATAGCCTAGGTCCCATTTTCGTTGATCTCCCTCAATTTTCGACAATGCATATGGAAAATATTGGGTTGACACAATTACATTTTTACGCGTCGGCCCGAGTTCGAAACTCACAGCGTTTCCGTAACATAGAGGTAAGACTCATGGGAAGTTAACTCAGAAGATCTAAATCGGAGTTAACTCGGAAGATCTCAGGGCGGAAAACCATTTGTACATGTTGGAAACACTTCAGCGAGTTTATGTAATACAGCGGAGCAGTTAGAAATAACGTGAGCAAGTATGTGTTGTTGTAACACCATTAGTTTGAAATATCTCTCACGTCGTTAACACTTATATTCTGGGTTTTCTTTAAACATTATTGAATTTTTGAATGCAAGTGCTTCAAATTATTTGTCATGAAGTTTCTCGAAAACTCAAAAGGTTTCTGAGAATCTGAGCATAAAATTGCGCACTTTCAGAAACGGTCAACCGACATGTTTTACCCTTTTCACTCCGTTTCATATTTGTATGCGAATACAAGAACACAATATTAGTGTGCGTGTACGTTTTAATTTCGAACAACTTTCCTGAATTTAACTGCTCCTCGTCGTTTGCCGTTATGCAACCGGAGCCGAAAACCTAGGTAAATCATCCAATTCCCTTATTTCCCTAAGTAATGTTAGAGCGCGCACTTGCACACTAGGCCCCCATTTTACGTTATGTAAACGTTATATGTCAACGTATACGCTATCTGAATGTTAAATTTCAGGTAAGTTATCTAAAGATTAAAGTTCAAGTAATACGCTTTTTAAACGTTATAGTTCAACGTATAAGCTAACTAAACGTTGCAGTTCAACGCTATCTAGACGTTGAAATTAAAAGAATAAGCTATCTTAGCCTTGGTGTTTAAGATAGCTGCCTATCTGACGACGTAATATGAAGTATATAGTTTGTATTGTGTTTTCCCATGTACTACATTTGATTTCTATATGTTCTTAGAGATCAAACACTGCTTTTAAAAAAAATATATTTGTTTATAATTAACTGGCATAACTGTAGGTTTTTACTTCAGTCATTTATCTCCACTAGCTAATGTATTTTAATAATTATTTTGTAAATTAATCACAAATGTATGTTCTAGAGAATGAACTAGAATGGTAAAGGTGCATGAAAAGGGATTGAGACAGGATTTTATCATTTTGAAAAAAAAATTGATTTAAAAGTATATTCTGAACATTTCAGTTCATGTAACTAAACGTTTAGTAACACACTATTTTTAGTGACACATTAACCATTCTCTAGAGCAAATTATGAAGTACAAGCTGCAAGAACAATTACATAATTGTATTTTAAGGTTTTTGATTTATGAAGTTCGACATGCATGGTTGTGCTGAAAATTCCAAATGCAGGAAAAATACATCTGAAGTTCACGCACTAAGGGCTTGACAGTTGACGCTAGGGAACGTGACTCTTCGAAAAAAATTACTTGCTCAAAAACTAAGAAACGTAGAAAGAAATGGCTTGACGCATTTAAAAAAGAATAAAGCAGAGCTTACGACTCAATAAAAAAATGAAAACGATGAAATTTCACGATTTTTCATCATTTTGAAGTAGGCAGCTACCTTAATATACCCATTATTTTTTCAAAATGTGCAAACTTGTGCAAAACTTCCATCGAAACAGGAAGGAAAGCAAAACGCACCAGTGACCGGGCGACCGCCTTCCAAATGCAATCCACGCTCCGAACCAGGCGGCGCGTCGGCCCCCCATCGGGCAATGAGCTCAGGAGGCGCGCGCGCGGTCGAGTGGGCGGGGCAGGGTGGGGGCGGGGACGGGGAAGGAGCGGAGACGAGGCGCGCGAGTCGGCAGTGCATTGATTGATTTTTTTCGTGTTTCCGGGCGCGTCAACGGCTTTGGTCATTAGTCCCGTTAGTGTAGTGCATGTTTTTTCTCGGGAAATGGCGGGTGATTTTCCCCTCGCTGGATGGCGAGATCCGGCGCCGACCTACCGTCGGCTAGTGGGGTTTCCCCCTAACCAGGACTCTCCCACCAGCGGGGCACTGCCCCACCCGGGACAAGCTCTAAGCTCCCGACCGGTTTCCCGGAATTTGTGGTAGTGTAGTGCATGTTAGTGTAAGTGTGTTTGTAAGAGGAGAGGATAGGACAAGGAAGAGGAAGGATAGATGGCGCGCAGTCCGTGGCCCGTTTGTTAGGGTACTGCTCCGGCATTCGCCTGGCGTTGATCGGAGAAACCACGGAAAACTACCGATCAGGGCAGCCGGCCGCTAGAATTCTCCTCCAGCCAGCGACTGAATTCGACCTAGCTGAAGAGCTAGTGTCGAAAATCCTGCCGCCGTCTGGACTCGAACGTAGGACCTCCCGGTCAGAGGCGCTGCAGCGACATCAGTTTGGGCGGTGCAGGGTGGGGACGGGGGCGGGGGCGGGGCGGGGCGGGGCGGGGTGGCGAGGGGACGGGGCGGGGGCGGGCGGGCGCGACGGGGTGCGGCGGCGCTGGGCCCGCCGACGCCGCATCTGTCCGCGTCAGCGGCCGCCGCCGCCGCCGCCGCCAGACAAATGAGCTAGTTATCGCGCGACGGGCACCCCGCCGAACGCCCGCCCGCGGCTCCGGTCCGCGCCCGCCCGCTCGCCCGCCCGCCCGCTCAACCCCCCGCAGCGACGCCCACCGCACATCGCCATGGCATAGATCGAGCGCGGCTACGTGGTTTCATTGAAAAAGATGGACTGGAACGGAGCCTATCATGTAATTTAACTTCCTACGTTATTTATCGTCAAATAATTTAACCTTCGTTCGCTACTCACATAAGCATTCATTCCGGAGATACTACTAGAATAGACGATAGTTAAATGCACAGTGATGCAAAATATGACTGATTAGCAATCCAAAGAATCTACATGTAAATAAATTTTATTGCTGAAATTTTTCTTTCAATTCTTATTGAATTAGTCAGTGAAATTGTTCGTAGAAATCAATGCAATTTTAAATCGATTATTTACTTGTACTTGTTCAAAATAACCTTAGACAACATCCTTTTTCTCAATGTAACATTTAATACATGCTCTATTTCAGGTATCTTTCTCAATCATGTCTTTCTTGCATTTTTTGCTTAACAGTTTAACTTTTAGAATACAACAAATGTGATTCAGATCGAGAGAGATGTGGAGTAAGTAACAGTTCAGTATTTATTTTGAGTTTGAAAGTGTGAAAATATTGACGGATAAGATAACTATGCAAAATATTTATGGATCAATATAATATGTTCCCCTCCAGAACACGTAAATGAGCGTTTATAACTAATGGATTTGTTGCATAAATTTTGAGGGGAGAATGATTATTTAGAACTTCTGGAAACACAACTCGCCAAACGCTAGTACTTCAGAAAACAAGAAAACATAAGACCAACAGTGAGTGACCTTTCATATTAATGAAAAATATAAAAAACACCATAAGCATTGAAATCAGCGTCGCTGGGTTTTTTTATTGTTTAAAAGGATGATCTACATGTTGCCAGCTGGTGGCAGGGCACCCTTTGCGCTACCATCGCATGACACGAACGCAACTTGTGATAGTAAACTTGTAATCAGAAGAGCGCGTTCTGTTTTTACATAGAAATGGCGTTGACAAAATCTACGGCAGCTTTTTCGTAAAAGAATGAACTATTTTGATTATTAAAAAAGAATGCGTACAAAAAGTAAAAGTAAAAATATCAACAGACATAACAACAATAAACTTATTTTTATTTATTTTTCTAGTTGCCTAATCGAATCTCAGGAGTAAGTACCAGAGTCGCTTTCAATAGTTGTGTTGTGGCGAGGAGGTCAATTGCTGGGAAGGGAGATTAAAATTTACCATCCGTGTCACCGAATCTCACTGGTAGCAACCACTCTGAAGTCACCAGCTTAACCACATGCGCTACACGTCCCGACTTTTGGGGATGGCTTTTGAAATACACCTTTATTGTGCGCACTTATTTACCCCATCAACCTTTATAGGCATTTAAACACTAAGGGTTTTTGTTTAGAAAGAAATTTGAGCTTTCTGCTCGTGATTCTTTAGTTGTTTTGGATGAAAATTACTAAATTCGAGATGTATTATTGCTTGCTATTTATAACTGCTTTAATAGTACAAATACTAAATTCTAATGATAGCTTAAAATTAATAGATTGAATGCTTTTTTGTCTTTTTACAAAAAAAATTGGTGCTTATATTAATAAGTGATGCATTACGTATTTAAATTAAGTTGTCTTGCAGAATTTTCTGTTGCAGTTCACTACAACATGTATGTTTAAATCTTGGTAAACATAAAACAAAACAATTACATTTTCAGAAACATGTTTAACTCTACGTTCACAGTGAATATTGGTTATATAGTTCCCATATGTCTTAGTGATGTACTGTACTTTGTGATGATGATCCTCATGCTTCATATGTTTTTAACACTATACAAATTATTAATACTTAAACTATTTGTAAATAAATAGTTTAAATACAATTAAAAACTGGGGAATTATTATAAATTTACCAACGACCCTTTACTCATGTTAGTTTTGAGTGTTGAAAAAGTAAAAGTGCTCCGACAAATCCTTCAGGACCTAATTTTTAAGACACAATTGAAATATTACAAAGTTATTTCTCAATTCAAAATGTGACAGTTACATTCAATTTCATCGACGAACTTACGGTTTGAAATATTCTTTCCTTAGATTTTTTCGTGTGTGCTAGAAAATGAAGATTAGGGCTCGATAGTATATCAGAGTAGAGCAGAATACCAACTTCCAACGTCTAAAATTTGTATAAAATTTATGGATTTACGTGAACTTAACTTCAATTCAAAGAAATCTGTGTTATAGTAGTTAGAAAATTTTTGCACTGAACCCTTCAATTTCAATTTTGGGATGAGGTTTCTCCCACATGATAAATATACCACTATTTTTAATAGAAGAAAATACAATTCAAGGAATGTTACTGGTTGGAACACGATCCACATCGTAGTAGCATCGAGTTCAAGAAACCGGCAAGCATTTCCGCGAACCTCTTTGGGCAACGCCAGGCCGTGTTACGTGCCAGCGTAACCTTTAACGATTCCACCGCAACGTGTCCCGGAATCGTTTCTCGCGTTGGGGTTGAGAGTTTCGCAACAGCCGCACGAGTCGCGCACATGTCGAGAAGTGACAATCGGACGGCGATCGCCTTGCAACACGGCTGCTTATCGCCGCGCCATCGCTGGATGTGTGAGGTGCCCGCGCCGCCCCGCCATGGCGCAACGCCGCTGCTCACGCCCCGACCGCCCGCCCGGCGCTTGCACCTCTTCACGGGCCGCGCGCAAGTGGGGCGCCACGACGAGACACCGCCATTGAATGTTGATTGGTTAATTGGTTGCCGAGCACGTCAACTACTAAGGGCATTAGTCCTGCGATTGAGTGATTGATTTAATTCATGTTGCCGTGCACGTCAACTACTAAGGATATGAATCTCGCGATTGAGTGATTGATTTAATTGATGTTGCCGTGCCGTCAACTACTAAGGTCATGAGTCCGCGATTGAGTGATTGATTTAATTGATGTTGCCGTGCACGTCAACTACTAAGGACATTAATCCCGCGATTGAGTGATTGATTTAATTGATGTTGCCGTGCACGTCAACTACTAAGGTCATGAGTCCCGCGGTTGAGTGATTGATTTAATTGATGCTGCCGTGCTCGTCAACTACTAAGGTCATTAGTCGCGCGATTGCTTGATTGATTAATTAATTGATGTTGCCGATGATGTCAACTACTAAGGTCATGAGTCCCGCGGTTGAGTGATTGATTTAATTGATGCTGCCGTGCTCGTCAACTTCTAAGTTTTGATTTTTTTATGTTGCCGTGAGTCAACTACTAAGGTCATTAGTAGAATCGGACATGAGGCACTAAAAAGGTCGCAAATAGGCAGGCAAATAGCAGAGAAATAGACATTATAGTCATGCACTTGTGAAGTAAAAACTTAAAATTAGACAGGGAAATGGGCATTATGGGTGAATAATATTAAAATTTGTACGTACTACATAAAAGGATGAACATAATTTTCTAAAAACAAATCGAATTTCTTCAATTGTCAAAACATATTGCATATTTAGATCATATGTCCTAAGAGCTGACTCCTGTAGAATTACATATATTATGTACATTTCGTTGGTTTAACAGGTTAAATGTTGGAGTTTCAAGTTTTGAAAATGGAATTTTTCGGCATGCCACAAATCAGTGTTGAAATTCTTTCTTGTCTTCATCTTTTGACTGCTCTTGCTGAAGATTTGAATAGTTTTTCTCACTTTTTTTCGCATTTTTCTGCATGAGTTGCAATGAAGTAAGAAGTATTTCTTACACAGTTTACCATCTTTTTACAACACTGGCAAGAAATGAATTTCCAGTCTGCCGTGTATCGTCTCAATAAATCCACACCTTTAACAATTCACTTCTTGAAACTTTCTCTTTTGGCATTGTAACAATCATGCCTAATAGGAACAGCAAATTTACTGATCTGACATGCACCAAACTTCGAAACCAATATAAAATGATCGAAAACTCTCCCTGTCTTGTGTAGTTCTACCTTTCAAAAAGCGAAAGATGCCGAGGAGAGGATGCTCCAATACCTACATTGGTTCAATGAATATTTAAAAAACGATTTATTTTAATTGAAGAGATAGTCCAACTACGATAAATACGCGTCTCGACATATCTTGTAATATAAATGAAAATGTAAGTTAATTCTCGTCACGTGTGGCAATTTGAGCGAAATGGAGGATTTATTGATTGAAAATGTTTACAAACAAGGGCTAGTATATACCGTGAAACTAGTTCAAATACGAGCAATACTAGTTTTACCATACACTGTAATATAGGAAAATGTTCGCCGCAAGTCGACACATTAAATATTTTCAGCGAAACCTATAGTTAACGAAATCTTTACCGGTCCGAAATCCTACATTGTTTTGATACAAATATACAATATTTCTGTACATATAGAGGAACTAAAGTAAATAAGAACTACTTGATTTGACATTAATATACATTCCAATACAATGAAAATCTGTAAGTTAACTTTGAAAATTTCTTAAACATTTTATATTCACTCTAGTCTGAGAATTCACATGACAGAAAAACTTCGTTTTCGATGCGTATTAATGCATAATTTATAAATCATTTCGTCGGTATTTGAAAGTTTCTGAAATTTAGAGGAATTGACAAAAGAACGATAATTAAATAAATATTTCTGAAAAGTCTATAAGTTTATTTAATCTGTATGCTTAGAAAAAGTATCGAAAATCATAATATAAATAAAAATATAAAGAAAATTGTATTATTATGTTAAACTGTTGGTGATACAAGTACTTTCTCCCACTACTTGTAACGACTAGGTAATATAATTATACTTGAACCTGCAAAATTGTTTCCATCCAGCAACAATGTTTTCCTAAGCTGGAATTCGAATTCAAGAAGTTTGGTTTAACACGCCATTTACGTTACTCCTACACCACAAGCCTCAGAAGTAAAACAACCTTCTCGGTGCCCCAAAATCAAAGTTGAATTTTTTCCTCAGCAGTTTTCGAAAATTGCAGCGAAAAAATTTTTGGAAAGCAATTTTCGAGTTAATAGAGAATTATATATGCTATTATTTCAAGATCTAACTAAGAACAGATTTCACGAATAACAGCAATTTCTAACTTCAATATTGTAGTTCTAAGAAGACGGAAAAAAATTTGACTTTTGCAATTTCCTAAAATACTAAGAGTATTCTAATAAAATAAAAATGAGACCCGCGTCATTGTATTAATCATACTTTGCTCTATCCGAGAAAATATTTTTTCAAAAACGAGCTTTTTAAAATCTTGTTACGTAATTCTTTAAAATTGCCTTCATTTCAAGAAATTTATTCAAATTTTGAAAACATTGTACCTGACATTTTTTAAAAATTGAAAATGTCTTTGACGCTTCATGCAAAGAAGAAGAAAATCAAAGAAAATCAAAATAACTGCTTCAAATTCGTAGGGCCTCGAGTTCGGCCATATCGATCGGGGAATATCAAATTTTGGAAGAAATCGTGAGAACGATTTAGACTCTAAAATTATCCGCAGATGGACGAATGGACTGTCGAACACATCCGACAGATGGTCAAACACTTGACCGAAATTTGCTAATTTTTAAGTACCGATAACTCACAAAAGTGAATTCTGACTGCACAGTGTATTAGGGGAAATAATTTACTACATATTGAAGAAACTATGATCCAGGTTTTCGGTAACAAAGACCTAGAAAGACCTAGTTTTTCTGAAGAAAATTCGCTACTTTTTGCTGCAGTAATACAATATTCTCTCTCTCTCCTACTTAAGTATGTAGAAACCGAAAAAAATGAACATAAATACGTTAAAAGTTTTAAGATAAGAAGAAAATGATTTAGAGTAATGTATCTGACGTACTCTAGAGAATTAATTTACGCTATTAAAATGGAATTACGTAACGAAAGAACATAGATCCATAGTTTGAATAAGACGATATCTTCATTAGTATGAAACAAATTTATTAGTACTCATCTCGTAAAAAATGAAATATCTTTTTTACATATAATTACACGTTTTTCAAAAAACAAAGTAATAATTCATGTTTTGTTGACTTCTTGCGTTGAACATTCCCCTGAACTAACATTGAATTGATTTAAAAAAATGTATCTGCTTCAGAAATAATTTATGTCTCTCATAAATTGGTAAATTCGTTCTTCCTTCCAAGAAGAGTTTAATTTCGCATGTTGCCTATTGGATGGGTAGGCGACGAACATTATAAAAATAGTTACCGCAAATTCTTGCATCTCTCCGAATTATACTACAAAACCACAACTCATGATTGCTACTATTAATGGTTCAGTATCGGGAATTGTGAGTGTGTAAATTTCAGAGTCAACATTCAACATTATCACACTGATTGAGTTTATCTATAAACTTGTCCAAATAGTTCAAATATGCCCTGCATCTTTACCAAAGGAGGACTTCCACAATTAGTGTATCATAATATGCATTGAATATTTAAGCATAAAATACGCCATTTTAGGGAGAAAATAATGAAAATATTAGTATTGCATACGGTGAAAAAATAAAATTAATCAGTACGGAAATATTTAAAAAAACAACTTTGCCGATAAGATGACTTGCTCCGCGCGACTGATTGAGGTAGAAGCTTTCGGAATCAGGTGACTTTAACGGCCGAGTAGACGACGAACCCGCCCTCTCGCCCGCCGACAATCGAGCGTCGGCCTTCCAAAAGAGTGCGTGGGCGGCACGGGGTCTGTGTGTCTATCGACTTATCGGGCGTCCACAGGTGCCGCCTCTGCCTCTGCCGCCGCCTACGCCCCCTCCGCCGTAATCCCCAGAGGTGCGGACATCCAGGCGGCGCGGCGGCTCCGCGGCGCGATCGCGTCAGCCCTCGGCGGCGGCGGCGGCGGTACATCAAAGCGGCCGCCGCCGCTCCGCCTGCGGGATGAAACCCCGGGCCGGATTTAGAGACTCCCTAGGCCCGGGCCCCGCGCGCCGATCCCGAAGGACCACTTCCTTTCCATTCTCCCGCAGTCGCTGCCATTGAAGCGAGTGACGCCGCCGGCGCGGCGGGCGCGGGCCGTGGCGAATGCGGTTGTAGCGGCGGCGGCCGCAGTGGTGGTGGTGGTGGTGGTGGTGGTAGTTCTGGTGATGGTGGCTCTAGCGATTGCGACGATGGTGACGATGACGGCGACGGCAACGATGGCGGTGGTGGCGGCGAAGGGGTCGGTGGTTGTGAAGATGGTGATGGTAATAGTAGTAATTGCGGCGTTGGTGACGTGGGGGACGGCAACCCTGGCGGATTGTCGGCGGAGGCACAGGCGGGGGCGAGGGCGGTGAACAATGGCGATGGTGCATATCGGGGGTGGGGCAAGGCGGGGCGGGGCGAGGGGGGGCAGGACAGGGGAGAGGTGGCGAGGGGGAGGGGCGATCCGGGCGGGCCAGGGGAAGGAAGAATGTGGACGTTAAGACGACGCGTGGACACGCCGGTGCAACACCAACGCCACCTTCACAATGAGCCCCCCGACTGGGCGATGACGCCATGTGGGGGCGAGCCTGCGCTGCGATATGTGGTGCTTGTCCTTCTATGAAGCAGTGCACGCTGCGTGACCTGTTGTGGAGATGCAGATGCGGCACAGGAACTCACATTTCAGAAAATTATAACAAAACATTTCGTGAACTAAAATGGCTTTTTAAACTAGCGGCAATTGTAAGTAGTTATCAATCAGTGACGCAAAACGCTGTTTAAGGCAAGATTTGTTAATTCTCCTGCGTAAAGTCGAAAGAAAACAATTAGAGAAAATCATAAATATTAGAAATATATTTTAACAAGCACTAAATACGAAAAAAAAATAATATCTGAGTGGTTTATTAATGAGTTATGATCATATTTTCACCAATATTATCATATACAACAATGTATTCTTTTAATTTGCTTGCGAAGCGCAAGTGGTGTAGTAAAATAGATGGCAGAGATGCGATTTAATGAAGAAAATGGAAAAACGAATCAACAATGTTGTGGGTAAGTGGTTAGATAGAATAAGAAAAGATGCAACTGTAGAAGGATAAGAGATGAGGCGATGTAATCGGGACGAGGAAATGCGGTGAAAAGGGGAGGCAAAAGGGGAATAGGGAGGAAGATGAGAAGCATGGACACAGGTTAGTGGGGTTCGAGGGGGCAGTGAAATATAGAGGGATAGGGTAGAACGTGATTGGTATGAGAAGGAAAGCGGTAATACAGAACAGTAGGATGAGCGACAATCAAGTGACAAAAAAAAAGGGGTTGGGAAGGGGGGAGAGGAGGGAGAGCCAAAAGAGTGGTAAGAGGAAATAGAGAGACTGGGTCATTATGTAAGAAGCGGAGATGCAATATAGTGGGATAAGAGGAGAGCTAAAATAAGAAGATGGAGGTGACAAACTGTGTAATGGAGTAAGAAGAGAAGCGATGATGCACAGTAGTGGGGAAAGAGGAGAGGAGAGCTAAGGGAATGAAGTAGAGGTAAGAGTAAGAGCGTACTTAGCCTAATGGGATAAGATAGGAAGAGGGAAAGCAGCGCATTGAGGCAAGGAAGCTTGGCTAGGGCTAGGGCCTACCGGGAGCGGAAGCTCAGTGCATAACTGATGTCACTGCAGTACCCCCGGGAGGTGCTAGGTTCGAGTCCCGACAGCGGCAGGATTTTTGACACAAGCTTTTCAGCTAGGTCGAATTCAGCCGCTGTCTGGAAAAGAATTCCAGCGGCAGGCTGCTCTGATCGGTAGTTTTCCGTGGTTTCTCCGATCAATACCAGGCGAATGCCGGAGCAGTACCCTACCAAACGGGCCACGGACCGCGCTCGATCTATCTTCTTCCTTATCATATCCTCTCCCCTTACACACACACCCACACAGTTACACTATCATGCACTACACTACCACATATCCCGGGAGAATATTCGAGAGCTTAGAGCTTGTCCCGACTGGGGCGGTGCCCCGTTGGTGAGAGAGTTCTGATTAGGGGGAAACCCCACTAGCCGACGGTAGGTCGGCGCCGGATCTCGTCATCCAGCGGGGGAAGATCACCGCCATCTCCCGAGAGGAAAACGTTCACTGCACTTACGGGACTAATGACCTACGCTGTTGACGCACCCGCAATCACCAACCAACCAACCAACCAAGCTAGGGCATCTGGGCACGGATCTGGCCACCGGGGCCGCGGGGGCGTCGAGGGAGCGCAGGGAGAGAATTCCGCTGGTCGCAGACCTCTGGGCGCCGCGCCACCCGTGCCGCGAGCGCCGCGAGCGCCGCCTACCTGCGCCTTCTAAGCAGCCGTTGCTAATGCCCTCGGCCCGGGCCCCACACGCTCATGGCGCTCTTCTCTTCTCAATGAAGGCAATATTCGCTTTCTTTTACCGCTAAGTGAGTGGAGAAACGAAATTTCACGGGTGCCGTCTTCTGTTTGAAATGATCCACCATCACCATTTATTGGATCTTCGCATGACGGTTTCGATTAGTCACCGGAAAACTGGAGTTTCGTAAAAAAAATATTTATGGTCTTCTTTCTTGAAAGACAGAAATACTTTACATAATTTTATTATTATATTTTGAATATTTTATTAAAATTTATCCTTTTTTACTTCTTCATAAGAAGCGTTTCTCCAAGTTATTACTAAGATGTTTCTTTCTTCAAATAAAATTACTTAAAATTTCACTGTAAATGTGAATTCTTCAATATTGGTATTTCTCCCAGTCAGTTTCTTCATGCGTACATATGACCAAACGTGCATAAAACATGGTACACAAATTAATGGAACACATTTCCACATTTTCATGTCTGCAAAGAAATCTTAGCATTTTAATGTTTCGAAAGATAACAATTTGTAAATGAAAATTAACCACACATTTTCTGACTTAAATATTTAAAATCGGTCTACTTTTGAAATATTTAATACGAATAGAATTTTCCAATTCAAATAAGATGTACTTGTTAATTCATTGCAAATTCGTAAAACTATATCCGAATCTATCCATGGTGGAAATCTCACCTGTTACTTTACTTGAAGATATTGATAAGAAATTCGTTTGATTATTCAGTACATTAATCAGAACTATGCTTTTCTTGACATATTTTTAAGAAACATATTAAAATGAAATCATACTATTGAACGAATTATTGGCCTAAAAGGAAAATTTTTATATACAAAAAATGGGCGAGTAACCACTTCAATATTTGAAATACAAACACTAATTCATCTTTGGACAACAATACAAATGTAGTACTTTATAAAAACCAAGAATGTTCTCCGAATACTTTCTTTCGTAAGTTATTATCAACATTTTTGTGTAACTTAAATTTTAAATTTAAATTTTCTACTTCGCAAATTGATTAAAAAAGTCGTTCTTCCCACATTCAAATGTAAATCATGAGATCATTACGAAACAACGAGCACATACAACACATCAACTTTTATTCTAATTACCTCGTAAACAGATTACAAGTCGTACGTGGAGTTTCTATTTATTCTCACCGAGAATTCACTGCAGCCGCACTCAATTTATTTTTAATACAAAAACTGAAGTAATAATTACATTAACCTGGGAGCCATGAATCTAGAGCGAACAAAACTACTGAATGAGTTAACAGAATGAACTGGTCGAGAAAACAAAAACATTTACGTTGAAAAATCTCGTGACTGTATCACGAATCAAAAACGTTCTTGATCAGAAATCCACGAAGGAGCGTATCGAAACACAAGAATTACAAGTACCTTGTAACCGGATTACAAGTCGTACGAGATGCGTCTTTTTATTCCCATCTCTCCGTCCCACCCTGCTCCGTTGCCATCGAGTGTGTTAAACTGGCTTTAAACTGGCAAGAAAATGGCGAGCAATATTATTTCGCAAGAAAAGTTGCCAATGCAAACATTGCGGCAATAAATATTTCTAATGTTGACAATATTTCTTGCTAGATATTCCGGTCGTAATGTAAACACGCGTGTTTCCGTCCTCGGAAAGATATTGCCGGCTGTTGCTGGGACTAGAATTGGATTGAAGTCCGAGCAAGATATTGCTGGAAGAAGCCAATGATGTCCACGAATAGGTGCGCAGGAAGTACGGTTAAGGTAGTACGTAGACGTATTATTTTGAATTGTTATATGCGTTTCTTCGTAAAATGTGTGTGTGAAAAAAGTTTAATAAAATAAATGAAGTAATAAATATTACAAATCATCTATGGTTGATTATCGAATAGTTCAAATTTTGGTTTAACTATAGGTGCTCCCTAATTATTAATTTTGTTATGTTAAAAATTATGAAAATTCCTAATCTACGATTCAGAGATTTTAAGCTTAATCTATAATACATCAACAGGAGATAAAGGACATTTTAAAACTTTTTACCGAATTAATAATGCGCTTTTTATAAATAGAAAAATACTTATAACCCATGTGAATCGTAGTCCACGAAAAAATATTGAGGCTCCTGAACCGAATTCGCACAAGCCCCTTTTCCTTTCGTCTTAAAAATACGTCACGTCTTCACAAAACGTTGTCGTTTCTTTGTCTCTTCATTGAGCACAATATCTGCGACCACGACTCACATCTTCTCCCTTCTACTAGCCATGTCGGAGTGAGACATAACCTCACTTAAGTTGACGCGCCATTTTCCTCGTGGCAACACCAAGCACGGCAAGAAAAAGTTCTAATGTAAAACGATCGGCAATATCTTGTCGGAAAGATCTTCCTCCCAACTTTCTGGCAACATATAGCCCCGTCTTGTTCTTGCTAGTGTAAAGATGACCGCAAGAAACAGCAAATAATTCCTGAAAGATATTGCTAGTGTAACGCACGAGACGCAAAGGCAATAACGCGCGATGGCGACCAGCGCGGGCGCTGCACTCGATGCGGCGCGACGCGGCGCCCGGCAGAACCACCCCGTGAAGGGGAGTTGGGGGAGGGGGAGGGGGAGGGGGAAGGCGGGAAGGCGCAGCATGGGGCGCGGGGCGAGGCGGCGCGGCGAGCGGTGAAAAATTAAGGGCGTCGAGTGGAGAGAATCTCGTTAACACGATTGATGCAATGCGATGCGGCTGATTAGCCGCGACCCCCGGTGCTGCCGCCGTCGCCGCCGCCGTCGCCGCCGCGCGCGCGCGCTCTATCGGATCCGCGGCGCCGTCAAGCGTTCCCGAGGAAGCACAGGAAGAGGAAGGGGCAGGGGAGCAACGAGGATTGGGACGCGGAGGGACGAACGGAGAGAAGTGGGACAGACGGTAGGAGCTGGACGGGCTGAGTGTGGAGGGAACGTGAGGGTCGGGGTGGTTTTTGATTGATTTTTTAGTGATTTCGGGCGTGTCAACTACGGAGGTCATTATTCCCCTAAGTGTAGTGCAGGTTTTTCATTGGGAGGTGGCCGTGATATTCCCCCACTGGATGAAGAGATCCGGCGCAGTCCTACCGTTGACTAGCGGGGTTTATCCCTAACCAGGTATCTCTAAACAGCGTGACACCGCCCCAGCCGGGACAAGCTCTAAGCTCCTGACCGATCTCCCGGAATATGTGGTAGTGTAGTGAATGTTAGTGTAAGTGTGTCTGTAAGGGGAGAGGATGGGACAAGGAAGAGGAAGGAAAGATCGCACGCGGTCCGTGGGCCGTTTTGGTAGGGTACTGCTCCGGCATTCGCCTGGTGTTGATCGGAGAAACCACGGAAAACTACCGATCAGAGCAGCCGGCCTCTAGAATTCTCATCCAGACAGCGACTGAATTCGACGTAGCTGAAAAGCTAATGTCGAAAATCCTGCCTCCGTCGGGACTCGAACCTAGTACCTCCGGTCAGAGGCGCTGCAGTGGCATCAGTTGATGCTCGTAAGCCACTGTTCCCGGTGACAGGGTGGATAATGTGGAGCGAGGACGAGGGAAATGGAATGGGGAGACGAGAAACGGAGCAGAATGGGACGGGGAGGAAAGGGGGCGACGGAGCGGTGGGGAAGGGGGGGCCGGCGAAGCGGAGGGAATAGGGAGGGGCCAGAAGAAGCAGAGAGGGATAAGAAGTGGCCGGAGGGAGTGAAGTGGGACGGGGGGGGGGCAGGCGGAGCGGAGTGGGATAGGGAGGGGCCATGCGGAGCGGAGTATCGGGAGGGGCTGAGCGGAATGGAGTGGGATAAGGTGGAGTCGAGTGGAGTGGGACCGGAAGGGGGGGGGGCGGGGCAGGGCGTGGCGGGGCGGGGCGGGGCCGAGAGGAGCGGAGGTGGTGAAGCAGGGTGGAGCGGGGAGGAGCGGGGCGGGGCGCGGCGGAGCGGGGGGAGCGCGGGGGCGGGGCGGGCGGGGTGGGGCAGGGCAGGGCGGGGCAGGGCAGAGCAGCGATGTGAGGATATTGCCGATGAGTTTCAGTGAACAGACCGCCGGGGTCGCCGGCGAACCTCCCGACGCGGACCCATTCACCGGACAGAATCGGGGAAGTTGATTTAAACGAGTCCGAACCGAAAGCAATTGACTTGCACCGGAGTGTGGGCTTGCTATGCGTTCGGCATGGGATTGGAATGAGCAACTGGAGGACATTTTACTGGCGATGAGGGAGTGGGAGGAGGAGGGGCGGAAGGAAAGGGTGTGCAAACGACGCTTTGCTTTAATGGCCGATGGCGAAAGCGCTCGACGCGGTTATCTTGTGTGTCGAAGCGCTCATTCATGGATTTTTGATCAAATACTTGTATGATTCATAATACAATCAAAAGATTTTTCAAAGCAAATGCGTTTGTTTTCTCATTGATTTTGTTACCTCATTCCGTAGTTTTGGTTGCACTTGACTCATGACTCCAATTGTATGCTAGTGCCCTGAATTATAGTTGAGAATAAAAAGAAACTCTGCCTACGACTGTAATCTCTTTACGATGTAATTAGAAAAAAGGTGATAGAATGTCGGTGCCCATTCTTTCATAAAGATAACGTGATTTACTTTCAAATGAGAAAAGAATGACTTTTCTCATCAATATCCTAGTTAGAAAATATAAATTTAAAATGGAAGTTACACAAAAATGTTGACAATAACTTATGAAAGAAAGTATTCCAAAAACATTCTTTGTTTTTACAAAGTACATTTGTCTTGTTCTTCAGAAAGGAATTAGTGCATGTATTTTTATTTTATTTAATATGTTTCGTAAAAATGTCAAGAAAAGCATGGCTCTGGTTGATTTACTGAATAATCAAACGAATTATTTTACGGGTGAGAAACAAATCATTAGTCATAAATTAAACCCTAAGACATTCCTGTCATTCCTCTGTGTAATAAATCTTGGGAAGCCACACAACCTTGCAACATCACGATACTTTCTACGTACTACACGTACATCTAAGTAACAAGATTAATCGGCTCTTGGCGATAGATGTTTTGTGTTGCAAAAATTGTAATAGTTCTCTAAATAAATAGTGACACTTAGCATGTACACGAGTCTGATATGCCTCACCTCTTCCATTTGCAAATAACATGTTTTGGTGTCTCTTATGTTATTGATATAAAGATGATTCTTTTTAACTAGTTCACTTTCACTTTTGGTTTTATTCGATTATCCGACATGAGCTGCTTTCATTTCCTTTTGCCACAATATGGTAACTTCATAAGTTTTGGATCATAACATTACTCATGAAATTTATCTAACATCTTACACTCACTTTATTAGAAACTGAATTAACTGAATAGAGAAGAATGGTAGCTTGAAGAAGAGAATGGGTATGCTTTAAAAAAAAGCCCTCCAAGCATTCACAATATATAAGCATACCAGAATCTAGACAAGAAAAATTACAAAAATCGTCAAAATTTTCGATTGAAGCGCATTACATACGGTAGCAATAGGACGTTCAGTAATAATAAAATACTGCAAGTAGGAACTGTAGAAATAAGGACATGGTGGAAAATGTTACGATATTGGGAATATTGACGAATGGAGAAAGTCGCTGAACATGTCAGAGGAAATAGAGGAAAGACATAAAAAATTTGAAGCGTAATCAATTTTAATGCAATAATTTTAGAAGAAACAATTCTGGTGGAGAACAATGAAAACAAACTAGAAAGTTTTCTGACGATAGTGCGAGTCGCATGCTATTCATTGGTAATGAATAAAAGCAAGAGAGTAGCAGAATACAGAATCCTCTTGTAGCGATAAGACTATGATTTATGAAATTGACTAATTAATCTTTTTATATTTTAAATGTTAAGAAGTTTATTCTAGAAAATTTGAGAAAAAGTGTATTCAATCATACTCAAATTCCTCTTACCATTTTCTACTTTTCGAGCAATTTGATCTGGTATATTTGTAGTCGATTAGATCAAAACTAGACAATATGGTTATGGAATAGTGAGTAATGCATCTGATATCTCATAATTAGACATCGGATGTTTAGCATTAAAAAACCGTCTTTTAGGCGCCTAAAAAAGGCACTGAAAAGGTCAAGAATAAGGAGAAAAAAGGCACTGTCATAAGTTACATACATAATAAAATGGAAAAATTGTAATTTTTGTCCATATTATTTTGTAAACTTAAATGCAAAAAATCAGTTCGTATATTTTAATGTAAAACTAGATTTAATATTTACAACTCTTCTACATTTTATTGTTAATAGTTTCTATTAACCAGTAATATTCACATATTACCAGTAACTTTTCAAGGATCACAATTTCAAATTTGCGACAACTGGATGACAAAATCAGTTTGAATGCGGAGAAGTGACTGGCATATATTTTAGCAGTCCAACACTAGCAACACTGAAACCTTCTGGGAATTTATATTTATTTCCATTTAAAATTTCGGTTCCCTCGGTGTATTGTCAATCGTCCATGTTCTCAGATCATGGCTGGTATTTATGAAATAGGGAAATGGAGAAAAATCAGTTGGTATACTTTCAGGAATTCTCTCGTAATCTTAAATTTCAAGACGTGAAATGAAGGTTTCGTAATGAATGGTCACGTTGGACCATCGCCGATTTCCGATATTGTATATAAATATAATAAATAAAAGGCAAAAAAAGTCCTTAAAAAGGCATTTATGCAAAAAATAGGCATTTATGCTAAAATAAGCAAAAATAAGCATTACAAAACTTCGTCATAAGTCATCATTTGTTATGATTCGTTGACATATATTATCAGCATTTAAATAAGTTCTCTAGAAAAAATAGGTATTTCCCTAAACATCCGATGTCTGCTCATAATATAAAGTTATATACATTATCAGGGCATGATTTCAGGTAGAACGCGATAGAACGGCGTTGCAGTACCTCGGGAATGAAATCGAAAAAAAGCGATAAATTATCTGTTTTAAAGTAATTGGTTATTGGTATCATTATTATTATTATTATTATTATTATTATTATTATTATTATTATCATTATTATTATTATATTCACATAGAACCAGATCTACCATTATTATTGTTATTAAGCGTGATTAATTATTATAAAATTATATTATAAATATATAATTATTTCTAATAAATTAATAATTAATTTAGTATTGGTTCCGAGGCTTAGAATTTTATGAATCAATCACAGTACATTGTTATTACAATAATATTACGTTTTATTACACTCCTTTATTTTACGTTATTACAATAGATTACCAGAACTGTACCCTAATAAAATATCGAAGGTAAGACGTTTATCTCACCATAAAAGGTGGCCGTGGGGCGTTGACCAATGGTCCTCCATGAGTCAGTCGCTTAGACATCTTGCGGACCAGCAACGCAAATCCATTCCAGACGCTCCACTTGCAGAAAGGAGACAGGGGTGCAAGGGCACTCGGCCATCATGGCGTCGATTTCGTGCGTTTTCACGTCGCCTCCACGCTCTTCCTTTTAATTCTTCTAAGAAAATCACTGTCCTGAATTTTCACCGCGCATTGATATTCTCTACAACATGTAAATAATAATATTTGTTATTCCAAATTACCTTCCGGGCTGAACGGCTGTGGACTAGACGAAATCTAATTTCCAGAGGTTTTGTCTGCATCTGCTGCGGTCATCCTCAATGGTGTGGACGAATTGCCTTTCCAGACAGCTGGCTGATGACTGACGAGTCTTCGAATTTGAATTTTGAATCCAAACGTGAAAGCCAACATTGCTTTAATTCGTTTATCCCCTTGCCACGCAAAAGCGCAAATTCATAGTTAAAGATACGAAAGCATATTTTTACACGTTACATTGTTTTTTGATGGTAAGAAAATGCCTAATTTACAATTTTAATGTCCAATAGTTGTACTGTGAACGTACAAACTACACTAAATAGATCTGATATTATTTGGAAGTTATAAATTTTAATAAGGGATCGGAGAATGATTCTGTTACACAAAGATCCATATACTGAATTAGTTGTTCTGATATACGTATAAAATGGTCAACAATATTTTTAAAATGTATATTTATACGAAAAGTAGAAAAATTAACTATAACAAACTGAACAAATACAATCAACAAATTGTGAAGAGGTGGTCTAGAAATATGATATAAGAAAACAATACGCTTACGCGGAAATACCCATAATGATGCCAAGGCTAACTTGCTCATAATGAGACCGTGAAATGTATGCAAATCGCCCTCTCTAAATTTGAGAAGATCGTCTCACATCTAAATATAAAAATTACGTAGAATGAACTCATACAGTACTGAATGGGGATGGCTGATACAAAGATCGAAACCCAGATCGAGGAAATCTCAAAGAAAGATTTACATTGGTAGCTTAAGAAATATCCCGAAAAAACCTGCTTGTATCTATTTATCTATCTATCTATTTATCTCTCTCTCTCTCTCTCTCTCTCTCTCTCTCTCTATATATATATATATATATATATATATATATATATATATATATATATATATATGCTTTATTGAATCGCAATAATTCAGCCGGCAACGGCAGAGGATGGAATATTTCGGGTTTCCTGTCAGTGATGAAGTAAATCACAAAAATCTCTCAATAAATAAATGTCTCATTAAGTAACAAATATAACTGAAATCTTGAGGGGTTAGTTGTTGCCTGCACTTCGTAAGCACTCAATTTCACATTCAAGCACGTTGTGCTTTCTCTCATCACGCTTCTTCCAAAATTATTTGTGTTGTGTGTTTAAATCTACACGAAACCTATACTGCACGAAACACTAAACCTTAGTTAGCTAAAAGATATGAAAAAGACGCACTTATTACCATCTGTCGAGCAACAATTTTGAAGAGTGATTGTGACTCGGAGATGCACAATGACAAAGTGTTTATTGAAATTGAAGAGATGTTCACCTTGTCTACTACTGCGAATTTTGTATAACTTATCGAAACAACATGAATCATGACATTAATGTCCCTGGAACCCCTATACAGCGGAGCCACGGTAGCCATTGCAATAATACAGATCAATATTTTTAGGATTTACTATTAAAATATTCTCTGTAAATTCAGGAGTATTGTTTTAGTAGATATGCCAAATTATCATCTTTAAAGCAGAATCAAA
This sequence comes from Teleogryllus oceanicus, assembly GCA_964035755.1. Taxonomy (NCBI): domain Eukaryota; kingdom Metazoa; phylum Arthropoda; class Insecta; order Orthoptera; family Gryllidae; genus Teleogryllus; species Teleogryllus oceanicus. Next base: position 35,349,092 of record CAXIVR010000012.1, on the reverse strand, counting down.
ACGTGTATTTATTGTGGTATTACTGTTTATGTTCAAGATACAAGTGCAATTTTTACAATCTTTTTCTTATAGTTTTATTAATAATGAAATTTTTTTTTTCAAAGAACAAATTTTCAAGTAATAAACATTTTTTGAAAGTAAAATTTTGCCTTGTGTAATGTCAATATGATTTCTCAAAATTTAAAATGTTTTCAATTTTTTTAATGATTAAACGAACGATTTTTTTAAAACAAAAAATAAACAATTTATAAGATTTTAATTAAATTCTTTAATACACACAAAAACTTTTCTAAATTTTAATTTTTTAATAAAAATTATTTTAAAAAATGTGTATCTCGTACTAGTACAAACACAGAATTAAAAAAATATTTTCGTTTATAATAATACAAATCTGCATTGTTACACAGGGCGCCAGAGAGAATAAATCAACGCCATCATACAACAGTACACAATTCCCTTACAAATCCTACGAGTATTTATTTTGCAGATCTGATCATTACAAACTAAAATTTTCACGTTATCCTGTTCACCGAGCAAGGATAAGAATAGAACTGTAATGACATTACTTGCTTATATTCTCTATTTTAAAAAAATCTCGCGGAAAACCCTTAATGCGACGTTGACCGAGAACGCCTGTTTACAGAACGTTATTCGGTCACTTTGGGCAAATAACAGAGACCCGACCGCAACCAAACAAAACACAATGGCGCGAGCAGAAGCGTAAAAACAAACGAACGACGGGAAAGATGGCGCTGGGGTGGCGCCGCGCGTGAAAGCCGCAGCTAATTATGATGAAACAATAACAAGCGTGCGCCGCCGCGGCCTCAAATTGCTGTAATTTGCCACTCATCCCCGGACGATCTCTTCCCCTCCTTTCGCCGCCGGAATCTTCTCCTAATGGCGCGGGCCCTCCGTCAAGCGGCTCAGCAAACATGGGACGCGGCGGCGCCTCGCCGGCTCAGCTCGACGATTCGTTCCCAAAGGAACGCCCGGACGCACAGGGACGGGGCAAGGCGAAGGCTGCCTTTGCTTGGTCACTTTTTCCCGATACTCCAACCCTGCGTCAGTCTATAGAACGATTTTCCTAGGGATGAGCCAAAGTGACAGTTCGCGAAAACAAGTGAAGACTGAATGGCGAAGGCTGCCTTTGCTTGGTCACTTTGCGATTCCCGATACTGGTCGAAGCCCTGCGTCAGTCTATAGAACGATTTTCCTAGGGATGAGCCAAAGTGACAGTTCGCGAAAACAAGTGAAGACTGAATGGCGAAGGCTGCCTTTGCTTGGTCACTTTGCGGATTCCCGATACTGGTCGAAGCCCTACGTCAGTCTATAGAACGATTTTCCTAGGGATGAGCCAAAGTGACAGTTCGCGAAAACAAGTGAAGACTGAATGGCGAAGGCTGCCTTTGCTTGGTCACTTTGCGGTTCCCGATACTGGTCGAAGCCCTACGTCAGTCTATAGAACGATTTTCCTAGGGATGAGCCAAAGTGACAGTTCGCGAAAACAAGTGAAGACTGAATGGCGAAGGCTGCCTTTGCTTGGTCACTTTGCGATTCCCGATACTGGTCGAAGCCCTGCGTCAGTCTATAGAACGATTTTCCTAAGGATGAGCCAAAGTGACAGTTCGCGAAAACAAGTGAAGACTGAATGGCGAAGGTTGCCTTTGCTTGGAACATCACATGTATTTCAGAGAAGTATCCCTCCGCCACGACTGCTGTTCAGTCATGCCCCTTCGTAAAGTGCTAATGGCTCCTGTGAAAACATCCCTATCCAGAAATCTAAGAGTTTCGCTTAAATATATGCACGTACGCGAGTCCGGGAAATATTTAAATTTAATTTTGTATGTAGAAAATCTCTTAACATGCTCTCACAATCAGTAAAAGAAAACTGCCATGAATGTAAATATAAAGAAAAATGATTTTAAGACGGAAACACGTGCACCGGTACGCATCTCGCATTCAAGTTTCGGTTTTAAAATAAACATAATATTTATCACACAAAAAGTACATCCAATGTAATATATAAAGAAAAAAAGAATTTTTACAGAAGAGCATATTACACTGCACTTCTTAATATCAATTATTTGTCGCGGCGCACTATATTTTTGTCGGACATGGACACCACAAAAGAAAGTGTCGAAGCCATATACAAGTTAGCCAACTGCAAACAAACGAATGCGGGAAGGGAGTATAATGGGCTCAAGGGCACAACGACCACAGAACCTTCAGTTATGTTGCCAGCACTAACTGACACTTTGGCTCATCCTTAGGAAAATCGCTCTATACATCAGGACGCGGCGCGGTCAACGCCTTCCGGATTCTTTTTAGCAAACTGATAGATTATATCTAGAGCAGGGGAACACTGTTAAAGGGACGGCCGTCAATATCAAAGAAATACACAGAAAACCACTATTAGGGTTATTTCATATATCAGTTTATTTTCAATTTGCTATTGTAAGAGCCAGAGTATCCTGATGAACAGAACAATACCTAAATTATTGAAATTTAGGGTACTGCCTACGTTATCTTCTTATACTCATATTTAAAGGCATTAGACTTTAAGAGATTTATTTCGGATCACTGGATTTTGTTTATTTAATGAAGGGTAAATGTCGATTCTTGGAGAACGACGTATGCATTCATTAGTCGAATTGTAAGTCAAAGGGCTAGATTTTTACTACATCAAATTAAAATAATTATTAATTTTAATTTGCTTTAAACACGAGTTTATAATTTTTATTTTTAGCAAAGTGAAGAATTTTTACCACAAAAATTAAAAGTTCTTCAATAATTCTTTACAATGAAACTGAACATTTTGATGTACTTAAGAAGATGTAATTCAAATATTTCAATTTAGTACAAACGGAAATTTCTGTTAAATGGAATTTTGAAACTTTACTTTTCATAAAACACACTTACAGAATCGTGTATGTAAATAATTTATTTACATGTTAATTGAAAATAATCCAACTCCCTGACGCTGGTTCCCACATTTCACTTTAAAGGTTTCAATAATTTATTTTACGTTTCTGGACTGACGAAGTACATTTACAATTTATATTTTTAGCTTCATCTAGGCTTGCCTTTGAAGTTGCATAAAATTCGAAAGGATTAGCAACCACAAAACTTACACACGTTTGCTTTTGTAAAATAAAATTAAAAATGTGTAGCATTTTTTAATATTACACAATTTCAATTACAAGTTTTTTCATCAACAACACAACATTAAATGTCGTTTAATCTCAAAATAATTTTCCTTACTCGGCTTCAAAAGAAATTAATTGAAAACAAAGACTTATTCTTTTGTTATATTTTTTGTAAGATAATAAGTTGGATTTATCAGTTCATGCGTGTCGTAGTAGTCACAATCACTCAGCTCAGGTAGTACTCTTGCATGTCTGAATTTATCAGTACATGCATGCAAAGAATTCGAAACTTAAAAAGGAGCTTCCGTAGAGCAAGTTTTCACGCGTTCATTCTTCCAGTACATAATGCAATATAAATATTTCTTTTGTTACCCCCTAAAGGTACGAATTGATTGTAAAATTTCATTTTGATATTTGTTGTAAGAAAATTTCCTAATTTTCAAAACTGTTTAACACAAAAAAGGGCTGGTCCTTAAAGATGCTTCCGATTTCATTCCATAATAATGCTGTTACTAACGTTAAGAAGAATAAAGTGAAACGTTTAAAGAGAAATAATTAAAGTGTGGAATAGAGTTTTGTGTTTTTCTCTCTGGTCTTCATGAGGTACGACTCGCAGCCGTAAATTGAGTTCGGGTTGCCTTGTGGATTTCACGAACTTCACAGCTGATGTCGTTACGCAGAGTTTCACAGTGTGTTTTCCACGAACAAAATTACACGAGTTTAAAATTGGTTCTGCTGCGAACCGATTGAGAAACTGGTTTCGTGTAATCGTCAGCTAAATCGGGTATCACTTAACGTTTATAAATACGTGTTCTCTTCACGCTGACATTATTATTATCATCATCAATTCTTCGCATTTGTAAGCATTTATGTAAGGGTCATTAAACTTTCACATTAACTGTTCGACTTGTTTCTTTTCAAAAATCAGCAGTAATGAAATTAAATACAAGACATATTCGGTTGTCTATTATTAATTTTTCATTGATTTGTCAAGTATAATCGTTTTATAAATGCTTTAGTTGCCACAATTAATTACGCAACCTCATTGTGTCAGGTAACGGGAAAGAAGAAATGTGGAAAGAAATACGAACCATTAGTTAGTTACCTTTAATAATGGTTTGTTTAAAATGTTTTATATTTATACGACTTAATTCTTTGGTTGGAAGTAATTATATCCATTGCAGAAATGTCAGTAGTCATAAATTTCCATAAATAAAGCGTTTCTTGGTGCACAAAGGTCTACTAAATTTAAATTTTTACAGCCAAATTTTCACCAAACATACATCCGAAACTTTTATTCTGTTTATCTTCAACTTGCAGAAATTTGCGTGGCTTTGCCTAAAACTTGTAACACTTGTTTTTATAACGTTCTTTGTCTTATTTTATAATGGTTCTTTGGTATATTACAATATCTTTCTATTATTGCATCATTTCCCGATTCTTACGAAGATATTTTTTCGAGAGAGCCCAATATTTTATAATTAAATTGGTAGTTGTTGCAATATGAAATTAAAAAAAACAATTGTACAGTTAATTAACACCAAAATAATCATTCTTAGTGGGTATACTGGCTGAGCTTCGGAAGATAAACAAACAAAAAAACTATATCTCGGTTTTCTAAAAGAAAATTGATCACAATATGAACAAATGACTAAACTTTGTTTTTCAAAATTATAGAGCCATTTTCACGCTTCTGTGATATTCCTAAAGTATTAATATACGATCAAAATAATTAAATTTACTAAAATTTAATAACTGCTAAATTATTATTATTATTATTATTATTATTATTATTATTACAAATATTTTTGATACGCATATACATTTTTTTATGAATCTCGTTTGCTTTTCCATATTCAGATCCAGGGAGAATTTTAATGACCTATTATACCCATGAATATAAATAATGATATCGGCGAAACGGAAGATGCTGCCGGGTAATCTTCCTGGCTAAATGAACTGATCTTATCCATTATCCCCAGGTTATCATTCGTTACGGAATGCATTATCATATTCTAAATCAATGCTGCTCGCTTCTCCATAGAATAAGAATTTTTCATCGGCGAGTTTTTCTCAATGTTCCAAACTTAACAATCTAAGCCATAGAGAGAAATTTTGTTATTTACGCCAAAGGAAACAAAAACTAGTTCGCCCCTCGTCTTCAAATTTGTATCCATTTATGACGTCAAAGACACTCGACTTTTACACCTTTGTCCGTTTTATACATTACGATTTGCAAAACCTAATAAAATGTGTCTACTGCATTTCTCTATTTTACCGACAGAAAGAGAGGTTAAAAGGATCTAACTTCTATTTGTTCTCTTCAAAACACACGAAAAAACAAGTAATTTGACAATAATGCGGTTCAAGAATCTGCATCGGATGCCTGGTCAAAATCAAGGGATTTACTTCCCTAATGGGATACGAAGTTATAAAATAAATTGTAAAACATCGAAAATTGCAATCTTACTCAAGTTGCTAACAAAATACTTGTTTCATTAACAAACATGTGAAAGATACAAACCAACATAAAATACACTCTAACCCTTTTACTTATTTAAGAAAACGTATTGCATACATGACAAAAAATCACTTGATACATTGTCGCTTCTTGAATGAGGAGATTTAAAAGCTAAATGAACACTAAATTTTTCCCTTGCGGTTGTGACATGGTTGGCTTCTCCTACCGCCATAGGATATATGTGATAATCTGACTAGAAAAAAAGGTCCTGTAGAAGCAAGCCTTCTCCTACATCTGCATATAATCCTCATCAGCTTTCGAAATGAAATCATCCCATCATAAGAAATACTAGGGCTAAACAAAAACAAATTAAAACTAAAATGCGAAGCACGCAATTGGCTTAGTGATAAAAACGGCAATGCCATATTATGGGACTTGAAAAGAGAGAGAAATACATAGGCAATATTTTTCCCCAATGATATTCACCACATCAGCACCCCATAATAATTCCCAATCTGAAAGTCAGTATCGCCTCTTTCGAGATTTCTCTTTCCGTCAAAGAATGTATTGTAGGGTAAAGTGTAAAATAATCCCAATTCTCCGGAATGTTGCAAAACAAAGGCCGACTATCGAAAGAAATATTGTTGTACTGCAGCAGGGAAGTCACCTTTCAGACATATTTTTCATATCATGTGTTATCATAGTTCTTCTTCTGCGGGGGTCCTACAGCTGTCGCCGCTTCCAGCACCTCCGACGCCACAGGTCTCGGTCTCGCCATGCTTCTTCCTCCTCTTCAATATTCCTTGCACGCATGGCTTCTTGTACTCCTGCATACCACGATGTTCTAGGTCTTCCTCTTCTTTTCCTTCCTGCCGGTTGATATAGCATAACTATCTTTGGCCATCTATCTTCTCCCATCCTTATGCCCGAGCCAGAGAAGCTGCCTTTCTTGGATTCTGTCAACTATGTTATACTGAGACTGCGCCCTTTCCCTTATTTCTTCATTGCTTACATGTTCTCGACGTGAGATTCTCAAAGATCTTCTGAGATTATCCATTTCTATTGCTTTCAATTTTTCTTTGTTCTTTTGCGTTAATTCCCAACTTTCACTTCCATATATTGTTATAGGTTCTATAATGGACTTGTACATCATCAATTTAACTTTCCATCCTATTTTTGGGGACCAAAGTATCGCGTTTAATTTTGAGATTGCCGTTCTTCCTTTAGTTGCTCGATGTTGGATTTCTCGATCACATTTTCCATCCTGTGTTAAGATGCTAAAAGAAACCCCGATCAGAGGCCTAACCCTCGCTAAAAGAAACCCCGATCAGAGGCCTCGGAACGGATCTAGAAGACGAATATTGTTATCATAGTGCCCTGCATTTTTTCTTACATGAAAATGTTAATGCAACTGTACGCGACATTCAAGACGTACGGTTCTCGCCGAAAAAAAAAAAAAAAAAAGTTAAGAGCTGCAAACCGCTGCCAGACGGGGCCGAGGGCACGAGCAGGGCTCGGCACGAGAATTTCCAGATTAGAGGCAGAGGAGGCGGCGGCGGTGGGGGGGGGCGGGGCGGGCGGGGCCGTGGCGGGGCGGCGTGTCTAACGCGACAGGTGCGGCAGGCACTCAAAGCGGGGTCGGCTTTGTCGGCGTCGCCGCCGGGGGCGGGGCCGGTGCGGGAGGCTCGCGAACCGCCCCCACCCCCACCCCCGCCCCCACCCCCTGCCCACCCCCTCCCCGCCCCGCCACTGTCCTCAGCCCCCAGAGCCGCGCTCAGATGGAACCTGGGTCTCCGCTCCCTCCCAGGTGAGAAAGAGAAGACGCATTCGGACAAGGCCCCCCAAAGAATGGCACACACGTAGTACATCTGTTGTTCGACAAAGAAGTGCTATGGAGAGGAAAACGTAAATTACTCGAATGTATTTCGCAATAGTAATGCCTCAAGTAAGCGAGCTCTCCATTAATGCAGAATAGGGGAGAGCATGGTACGCTGGCGAGAATGTATTGCGAAAAGATTGCATCAAGGTTTTTCGAGCTATGTTTATCGTGGCACAGACCCTGATGAAAAGTAAGGGCTCAGAATATCTATTTATCGGTCGTTAATTTTCTAAATTTATTTTTAATTGTAAGGATATCAAAGGTATATGACATAATAGTCATTCTTTTTTATTTGATTTAATACTGAAAATTCTTCCATCTTATTACTCCGAGTGTCGCCTCAGGGAAACTTCAACCATATATTGCAATAAGATCCAACTAATGTGACTTTATATTTTATCATTTATCCGCAAGTATTTTAATGAAAATCTTAGTATTTCTCATATGGCACACACATAATTTGCCTCGTTGCAGAGAGGCTCGATAAACGACTTAACACTTGAACACATTGTTCAACTGAATGAACTGAATGAGTTGAACTGAATTTAGAAAAATATATTTGTAGTTATTACAGCAGTAATGTTATTTATTTAGGCTTACTTCAAAATCTACCACAAACTTCACTCACTTCTGTTCCCCAGAGAAAACATCTCGACTAAACATTCGCAAACACAACTCCCAAAACCTCGCGTCATGTTCGCAGCGTGTAGCCCTTCTCCCAAGAGTCGTTGCCTTTTCTCCCGCGATCTCCAAAGCGCTCCCGCCCTCTCGAAGCAAAGAACATTTTACCATTCTTCTCTGGGCCAACACCATTTCGCGACTCCTAGCCAGCATTCGTAATTCAAAGCTTTAATTGAAAATTTTAAATAAGTCTCCCCAGTTTAACAATTGTTGCATGTCTAATTCGTTGAATTGCTGCTCGTCATTATAAACCAATAATCTTACATAATTGGCATTTACGCCCCCTACCTCTGTTCTTCAGAGAATAGTGTATTATTGATTGCTTGATGTTTTCAATCACAACTGCTATGGCCATCTTTCCCGTTAGTGTAATATGTATTCTCTTGCAGGAGATAGCGGTGTTCCTCCACGTAGCGCCAAATACGTCGGTTTGATTGATTGATTTTTTCGTCAACGCTTGGTTATTGTCCCAAGTGTGTGCATGCTTGTTGGGGATGGCGGAATCTTATCCCGCTGGATGGCGAGATCCGGCGCCGACCTACCGTCGGCTAGTGGGGTTCCCCCCTAACCAGGACTCTCCCACCAGCGGGGCACCGCCCCAGCCGGGACAAGCTCTAAGCTCCCCACCGGTCTCCCGGAATATGTGGTAGTCTAGTGCATGTTAGTGTAAGAGTGTGTGTAAAGAGGAGAGGATAGGAGAAGAAAGAGGAAGGAAAGATCGCGCGCGGTCCGTAGCCTGTTTGGTAGGGTACTGCTCCGGCATTCGCCAGGTATTGATCGGAGAAACCACGGAAAACTACCGATCAGAGTAGCCAGCCGCAAGAATTCTCCTCCAGACAGTAACTAAACTCGACCTAGCAGAAAAGCTAGTGACGAAAATCACGCCGTCGTCGGGGCTCAAACCTAGGACCTCCCGGTCACAGGCGCTGCATTGGCATCAATTGGTGCACTGAGCTACCTCTCCCGGCCCAAATACGTCGGCTTGCGGGGAATTTCCCTCTTCCCCCAGTGAAGATTTATCAACACAACCCCCAAAACAACGCGTCATGTTCGCAACGTGTAGCCCACCTCCCAGGAGTCGATGCGTCTTCTCCCACAGCGGCGGCGGCGACCCCCAAAGCGGCCGGTCCTCTCGAAGCAGTCACACAGAGAATGGCCCCATTCTTCCGCGGGCCAGCGGCCGCCCGGGTCGGACGGAGGCGCGAGCTCTCGAAGCAGTCACACAAGCGCGTGCGCGCGCGGGCCCGCGGGCGATCGCCCGCCCGGGGCGGCGGTTTGTCGCCGCGGCCGCCGCCAAGCGCCGCCGCCGCGGGCGTCTTCGTCACGCTCCGCGGGCGCCCTCGCCCACCCGCCGCCGCCGCCGCCCCTGCGCCGCCACCCGCGCGCCTGTCAGCGGCGCCCCCGCCAACCCACCTGCGCGGCGACAAACGCCCTCCGAAGCGACCCATTACGACGTTGGCCTCCCGCGAGGGATGACTCAAGCCGCCCGCCCTCCCGACGGGCTGCTTCCTACACTCCAAGGGATGGAGGCTCGAAACAATTCTTGGCCAATTTGGTGATTTCGATGACCTGAAACCACGCTAAAAATGAGACCTGCACCATTCTCTTAAACGCCCTTCACCCTATCCAACAACAACCCCGCAGGGGGGATCACGATGGCGTAGCCGGGAGCGGTAGCTCAGTGCGTCAACTGATGTCACTGCAGCGTCTCTCACCGGGAGGTCCAAGGTTACACTCCCCACGGCGGCAGGATTTTCTACTCTAGCTTTGAAGCTAGGTCGAATTCAGTCGCTGTCTGGAGGAGAATTCTAGCGGCCGGCTGCTCTGATCGGTAGTTTTCCGTGGTTTCTCCGATCAACACCAGGCGAATGCTGGAGCAGTACCCTACCAAACGGGCCACGGACCGCGCGCGATCTGTCCTTCCTCTTCCTTGTCATATCCTCTCCTCTCACTCACACACTTACACTAACATGCACTACACTACCACATATTCCGGGAGACCGGTTGGGAGCTTAGAGCTAGTCCCGGCTGGGGCGGTGCCCCGCTGGTGGGAGAGTCCTGGTTAGGGGGAAACCCCACTAGCCGACGGTAGGTCGTCGCCGGATCTCGCCATCCAGCGGGGTCTTGAGCGGAGAAATCACGGAAAATTAGAGAATAGATCAGCCGGCCTCTCGAATTCTCCGTCAGCCCAGGGGGACTCTTGCGCATTGCATCCGACTTCAGCCAATGAGCTTCAGGCACCAGTTTGCGTCACAATATTAGCGGCAATTTTAAATGCAAACAGTTTTGGAACAGTTTTGAAGCAAATGGAATTTTAAAGGCAGATCATCACCTCGTTACAAGTCATTGAAACAGATATATGAAGCTTCTTTTTTAATACTGAAACTGTTATTTCAATTACACCGTCATTGTGTTACTTTTCGTTAAAAATTGTCACTTTATGCTACTTTCAAAATGTTTCTCAACGCTTCTTGTTCTCCATGCAAAATGGGGGGCTGCGATTGATCTGACTTTTCAAACGAAGTGCCCATGTTGTGGTCATGTGATTCGTGACGCAAACTGGTGCTGCGCGGAACGAGTAAAAATCGATGTGCCGGAATAGCCCACCCATATCTTTCCACCATGCTTCAGACAGTGACTGAACTCGACCCAGTAGTAGTATTTTAAATCCGTTACGTTTGAACTCGAAGCCTAGAACCTCCCGATCAATGATGCTGCAAAAGCAAGGGTGTTGCCACTGTGCCATCACATCCGGTATTGAGATATTTTGATATTTATTTAGTCAAAAAAAAAAAAAACAGTTGAAATCCGTTTGTGGCGTATGGGAAAGAAAATCATGCGTACGCGTTCTTGAGTATCCATTCCCAACAATTTAACCATTAACATAGTTGGAAGAGTCAAATATTTTTAAAATAATAACAACAACAACAACAATAATAATAATAATAATAATAATAATAATAATAATAATAATAATAATAATAATAATAGAATTTGGAAAAGCGCGAGATTAACATTTGAAAACACTATACATTTTCGTTCCCGAGTTATAGAAAACTTATTTGTAACGGTAAACGAACTATACATTTGATTTTTCTGCATTGCTAACAAAATAGTAACTCATTCTAAGTTAATTTTGTTGCATTCTGTCTCTGTGTGTGACACGATCAATATGCAATACCGTATTTCGTCGAATCTAATGCGCACCGTTTTTTCACCAAATGTAATACTCAAAATCGCCGGCGGCGCTAGCCGAATTCGTTTACTACGCTCCGTGAAGTCACGAAGGTTAAGCGAATTCGAGACTCGCGGGTTCGTTGTTGGGTGACCGACCAGGAACCCCGGGATCTAACGGCGTCGAGCCTCTGGCCGAAGGGATAAAAGGCACTGACTGACTGCGACGTGACGAGACTTGACAAATATTAAAAAATTGCACATTAATGGAGGATTACTCCCCATTGCAAAGCGCTCAACGCCCCTTAAGGAGCTTGGAGACGCGTTGCGTCAAGGTGTAGACGCAGCACATTAAAAAAAAAATCGTGGTGCGCCTTAGTTTCGATGGCGCATTAGAGCAATAATCTTCTAATTACAACCACAAGTAACTTGTATTAGTTACTAGGAATAGTTCTATTGCTAGTAATAGAAGGTATTGATTAGAGTCGAGTGCACATCCGTTCCGTAGAACGCCAGTAACTTCAACTTTTTCGTTTATTACGTGACAATGGATTGCTGGAGTTTTGAAATTCAGCTTCGTTTCATTTATCACTGGCCTATTATTGAGGGTTTTTACTTATGATATGGAGAGTAAACAGAGAAGAACGCGATAGTTCATTAAAGCGTAAAGCAGTTAAAAATAAGCCATAATCAGAACGCTAAACATATGATAGCTGTATACAATATAGCTGTATGCAATATTCTATGTAACAATAAAGCATTAATTCGAATGAATATACGATAAATTCATTGTTGTATTGCCAAATGTAAATAAAATACCATATCTATAATTCTGTCATTGATGCACATTACTCTGGATACAAAACCTTTTTTGGCAAATTTAAATTCCAAGTATGTGATGTGCATTAGATTCGCGTAAATACGATAATTGTTTTGAGAATATGCTGACTGACAATTTTTTTATGTTGGTTTTATCTGTATCCACCACCGCCCAGGATGCAAGTGACAATCCGAACGAACATACGATAAATTCATTGTTGTATTGCATAAACTTATATGAAATACTGTATCTATTACTCTGTCATTACACTCGATACAAAACCTTTTTTCATAATTTTAAGCATCAAATATGTGATGTGAAGTAGATTCGCGTAAATACAGTAATTCTTTTGAATAGACTGAGATTTTTTATGTTGGCATTATGTGTATCCTGACAGTGACAATGAGGCGGAATCTGCCGCGAGCATCGGAAGTGCCCACCTGGGCGCATGGACGCGGGGGCGCAGGGCGGCGCAGGGCGGCGCGTCAAAGGGCAGTCGGCGCGTTGTCTCTTTGCGGTCGTGGCCTAAAGGCCCCCGCGGGCGCTTCCGCTGTGAAGTGCCGCCGCTGCCCACAACCGCCCCAGGCGTGAGAAACATCGGCGGCGCGGGAGGGCTCAGGCAGGGCTGGCGACGAGCTCGAATGAGTCAAAAGTCGCCGGGTTTTCTGCAAAGGGACGCACAACACCACATTGTGCGCGCCCTCAGGTTGTTTGTGGATTTGTGCAACACCGGAAATCCTATGCATTGGAATTATTGATTGATTGACTTTTTCGTGTTTCCGGGCGCGTCAACTGCTTTGGTCATGTGTCCCGTTAGTGTAGTGCATTCTCTGGAGATGGCTGTGACTTCCCCTGCTGGAGGGCGAGATCCGGCGCTGCCCTACCGTCGGCTAGCGGGGATTCCCCCTAACCAGGACTCTCCCACCAATGGGGCACCGCCCTAGCCGGGACAAGCTCTAAGCTCCCGACCGGTCTCCCGGAATATGTGGTAGCGTAGTGCATGTTAGTGTAAGTGTATGTGTGTGTGTGTAAGGGGAGAGGGTAGGACAAGGAAGGGGAAGGACAGATCGCGCGGGGTCCGTGGCTCGTTTGGTAGGGTACTGCTCCGGCATTCGCCTGGTGTTGATCGGAGAAACCACGGTAAACTACCGAACAGAGCAGCCGGCCGCTGGAATTCTCCTCGAGACAGCGACTGAATTCGACCTAGCCGGAAAACTAGTGTCGAAATTCCTGCCGCCGCCAGGACTCGAACCTAGGACCTCCCAGTCAGAGACATTTGAATTAAGTAGTACGTAGTATTGATATTGCGGAAAGGATAATTTCACGCACTATACAATTTTCAGGACTACTCCTAAAATTAAATATTCAGCTATATTATTATATTTTTTAAAAATTCAATAATCAGTTAATGACCAAAAAGAAGCAAACACACAATTCGACATTACGTGAAGAAAACTGGAGCTTCTACAGTGTATCAATTTTTAGAACATTTAATTTTACGTTCTAACGTCACCCTTTTTTTTATTCCATAAATACGTTTAAGTTAATTGTCCATTTCAAAAATTGCCCAGCTGCAAGAAGATGATCACTATCGGCAAGTTCTCCCCCCCTAAAAAAAACATCCATAGAATTGCGTCTGCGTATGAAATATGAATTTTAAGAAGTATGAATTTTGGATAGGGAAACAAATACTCATCTAAATAAAAAATAAATACATTGACAAATTGGATATTGTAAAAGTATTCACATAACTGATTTCATTTTTAATTTTAATAATTAATTAAATTAAAAGGACGAAATTTCTACATTCTCGCGTACTGCTTACATAATATTGAGAAACAATTGTAATGACACGGGGAAAACGGAGAATTTTTTATAGAAAAACTCTTATTCCCGGACTATGATAACGAAAATGTGGGTAAATCGTTCTGATGTGTAGTAAATTACTTCCTCTAACATACTGTGTAATCAGAATCCATGTTAGGTGGTTCCTGGAAACTGAAAAATTGATTGACGGTAAAAGGACTCCATTCGTCAGTCTGTGAACAACGCTAGAGGCTAAACCGGAAGAAGAATTTTTCCCAAAACTGACATACCTCGTTTGATCTAATTGATGTCACGGTCTCTTGAAATTGAAATGGATATTTTGATTGGATGGATACATTACATGAAGCGTGAAAACATTTTCAATGTTTTCTGAAAAATTGCTCCAAGTTTTTTCTTTGATTTTTCCTCTCAGAGAGGGCAAAAGACGCTTAAATAAATGGTGCATTTTCTTTAGATCCTCTGAATCTTGGAATCTTACAAATCTTAAAAACTTTTTCGGCATCTTCCTACAACTGCAATATTGATGAACGAAATTTTGTTCTTGTCGAAATATGTTCTTGAAAACGGAACTTTAAATATAATTGGTACAATTTTTCGAAAATATTAGTAGTTTTTACATGACATATAGGTCTTTTAAAACAATCTTTTTCTCTAAAAGGCTCCAAAATTTTACTTCGTTCTATGCATCAATGTTCTGTGAAGAAAACGTTGCTGATCCCATTTTCGGAGAACTCTATTTTCGAAAATTGCAAAAATTTATCTTGCAAAAATAATTGATAATATAGATTTCTTTGTTAAATGAAATCTGTTCTAAAAATCAGTTCTTTGAAAAGGTCATGGACTTTTTTTTTTAAAATAGAAGTACTTTTGCGTAATTTTGAAAATTTTTGAAATTGCAGATTCAAATTTCCCGCACTTCTTTTCCTACAATCTTTAGAACTTATCATGTAGCAATACAACAATGGAAACGCCGCGACACAGGAGGTTGAAATTCTCAAAATACCATCACATTTTTGGGCAGTGTTTCTAGATTATTGGAACGGAGTTTCAATTTTCGATTTTGTGTTGAAATATTACCTTTAAATGTATTAAATTTTCGCCCCAATGCGCTTAAATTCTTAATGAGTTTTACAAGTGATGGCTGATATTTGTAAATATGAACAGAAATTGCGGTATTATAATTTCATCATTACTGAGGTTATAAAGTACGTGCAATTTTAGGACCATCACTTTCTTTATCTTGTAGAATCTGTAAGTACTTATGTAGTATAATGGATTTGAGCACATAAACATTTAGAACACATTGAAGTCGTATCAACTAACGAATAAGATGAGTGTAAACAGTAGTATTAATTACCTAGCCAATATTGAATAATCTCTCAAATTAAGAGTTTTGCTCGACATAAGTAAGTGATCGTTGTAAAACACATGAATAGGAATGAAAGAAGAAACGAACGATTATTGTTAAAAAAAATTGTTCCATATATCTGAAACCTACATTTTCCCTGTCAAAGGTTACAACTTTTAAGTGAAATTTTATTCTCTCTTTCAATATACCGTGCGCGTAATAAATTAAACGACAAAAACTTTTCTATCACAACGAAAGTATCTGTAGCTGCGAAGCAGGTTTACCGAGCCGTGTTTACGCCTATTTTTTACCACCCTGTATAAATAACCAAGTGAGAAGCCATCCGAAGCGCGGCCAGCGGGCGACGCGCGAGCCCGGGGAGGGGGGGAGGGCGGCGTCTTTGAGCGCGCGGCCGCCGTCGCTCGTCTGTCGCATTAGCGCGCCGTCGCAGGGCGGGACTCGCGCGGCCGGTCGACGCGACGCCGCGCCACGCCGGCGCTGGATGGAAGGCGTCCCCGGCGACGGGCCGCCTCGCCGCCTCTCTCCACCAGGCAACGCCGGCTCCACCAAAATGCTTTTCGTCGTCGGTACTGTTATGTCGATTTAACGCAACCAAACTGAGGCTTTTATATATTTTCATTTATTTATTTAGTCAAAAACTGTAGATGACGCATGGGGGTGGGGGAAATCATCTGCGCACGCTTTCTTGAGTTTCAGAATCCCTTCCCGACAATTTAACTATTAATAGTTGAAAGATAATTATAATAATAATAATAATAATAATAATAATAATAATAATAAATTTAGAAAAGTGAGAGAAATGGTATTTCTAATACAGGGTCTATATGTTTTGTTGTTTTTTCTAATAAAATATTAACTTCGGTTAACACTTCCCTTCTAAAATTTCAACCGCGTCTGTTGTTTAATATTTTTCGGCTTAATAACGTTAATATCTATATGGGGCGGTCTTTGTAGAATTTTTTTTAATATTAAAAATTGAATATCCCATTCTAATTGTTAAATACTTAGTTGCTACAAATTACAACTACAACAAAAAAGGCAAACCCTCAAAATTGTAGTTCTATGTTTCTGTAACACTGAGTTCTGTCAATTGTCTATACGGTCTAATACTAAAAACAATCAAATCCTGGCTCTGCCCCAGGTTCATGTCATTTTATGTAACTCACTTAAACCCCTCAGTCCAAAGTGTCCATTTGTTTACATTTCGGAAGCGTGTTCGTATAGTTTGCCAAGTTTTACACGCGACCTCTTCGTATATTATAATATGGATACAAATTATAAATTTCAAAAACTGGGTGAGTGCCGGTTTCTAATGCGCACCAAATATAACATCACTCTGTTAGTTAATTGTCATTTTACTTTCATGGATTTACAAATTGCTTAAATATCTGCACGTAGAAGACAGAACTAAAGACTGATCAATGCTACTTTTCGCAAAAATATTGCAAAACATTTGAGAAAAATAATATTTACAAAATTTGTTAAAAGTGAGGTGTGGATTTTTCCAACTGAAAAAGACAACAATATGGGAACTTAAGTTTTGATTTACATGAAAGTCAGCTGTCACGAATCGAAAAAATACTTCGGATCAATGTTGACAGATTTTGCAGCAGGATCAGAAGAATCTGTCAAAAGACGCAGTGGTTCATATTTGATTCAATTTCAAAGTTGTAAATATTTCAACATTTTGGGATGCTAGTATTGCGGAGCTATTAACCTTGCTTTTTAACTGGTTCTGGTCACTACCACGGACATAGCTTAGCACAATTCTTCTTCTTCACACGATTCGTTTTCTAACACGTTTTACTTCATTATAAGAACTGCCATTTACACCATCTACTATCAACAGCATATTTTCTGACTATGATGTACAGCTACAACCCTCTGCTCCAAGACCCCCTTCTCCTGTAAATTACATGAAAGCCAACCCTCAAAAAAGTTACGTGATAATCGTGTTTGCTTCAGAACGCTTCCATTCTCCACGTAATTTATCGACGTTTCTTCGTTTCATGGGAGGAATCCAGGGAGGTCCGGCGACAGCGTGGGCGGCGACGGCGGCGCGGGAGGTCCGTGCGACGGAGCGCGAAACCTTTTGCCCATCTCCCCGCCCTGCACCCTCCGCGTCACCCGCCCGCGTCGCCCTGCGTCGCCCGGCCCCGCCCCCGCGCGCCGGCGCGCTTTGAGGCGCGGTGGCCCATTCAGCGACTTCTGCCGCGCGGGTGAGCACGAGGGCCGCCTGGCGACGGCGACGGCGACGGCGGCGGGGGCGGCGGGGGCGGCGGGGGCGACGGGGGCGGGGGCGGGGCGGCGGGGCGGCGGGGCGGCGGGGCGGCGGGGCGGCGGGGCGGCGGGGCGGCGGGGCGGCGGGGGCGGCGGGGGCGGCGGGGGCGGCGGGGGCGATGCGGGGCGGCGGGGGCGGCGGGGGCGGCGGGGCGGGGCGGGGGCGGCGGGGGCGGCGGGGGCGGCGGGGGCGGCGGGGGCGGCGGGGGCGGCGGGGGTGGGCCTCCAGCCCTCGCTACCTGCCGCCCGCGCGACGCGCCCCGGGGAACACGGGAGGGCGCGAAGTGTTAATCGCGCGGCGCAAATGAAGTGGACGCGCCAGAGCTTTGGGGTGGATCCCCCTAACCACGCAAATAAACACGAATTTACAAGGAGCCATTCTCTATCGCGAGGTGGGTGATAGTGTGTACCAACTCAGCAATTCTTTCAGAAGGGTCACAGGTTCGAGTGTCGCCTTGGTAATGGTTGTTTGTCTCTTGTCTCGCATGTATGTGTTGCCGCGTTCTGTTGACCGCAGATCTGAGGAGCCCGCAGTGTCTTGGTATCTAGAGTATTGTCGAATAAGCGTTCAATGGGATCGTGAAGGGTAACCGGCTATCGGCTGGACATGAGCCCTAAGAAGTTGATTTTCTATCGTGCTGACATCGAACGATTAATAAAACGTTTAGACAAATTGCTGCAGCGATTGAGAGATTAAGTAGAGATGTATTGTTCAGTATGTGTCTCGTATTGTAAAGTAGTATACTTCTCACTAATGTGTTGTTTGACTTAAATTGTTCAAGAGTAACTTATTTTTGGATTGCTCCTTGTACATGACATATAAGGAATGTCAATTATTAACAGCCAGGGTGTAACTACAAAAATCGAATATTTGTATCCAAATGCCTAACAATATCTTCGTTGCATAAAAATATTACATAATCATCATTACATATTACATATTACATATTAATATTATATATTAGTATTATAAAATAAATTAATATTATAAAATATATTAATATTATATAATATATTAATATTATAGTAAGTTATTATTTAAGAAAGGCCATATACGACTTATTTTTGAAGTGTAATTTTTGGGTAATTTCAGATTGTGGAGAATCTGGGTTTCAGAACAGGGTTCCTTGAAATGGGTCAAATTATCTATTTTTTAGCTAAATAAATACTTCAAACCTTGCTCTTTAAAAATATACTCACATTTTTCTTTTGGGACGTCTGGAAGTGCCTTTATTTCTTCTTTAAATATCCTGATGCGCATGAGCCATTTTTGACATGATTAGTTTTTTTTTTTTTTTTTAAATTTTGTACTCACATTGGGTTGTTAATGAGTTATTGCTCATAAGTTTGTAGCATTGGTATTTTTCTCTAAAAGGAAATGACCGAGAATATGGAGCAGGAATGTTCTAGAAGAGCAATGGCAAGTGCAGACTTTTCGAGTGGCATTTGCCGAAAATGTAGTACTTATTTTATAATTAACATACCTTTTCTCAGAAACTACTACTCACAATTATTTAAAATTTACAGGATACATTCATTATAGTAATGATAACAAATTGACATTATTATATAAACATTCTTCGAAAATAAAATTTAAAAAAAAAATTTTTCAAAAATGCTGAAAAAATTAAGGTAAAAGTTATAATTGAAAAAAATACTAATTGTTTTTAATCAACTCAAAAAATGTCAAAATAATAACAAAGAATATATCTTTAAGTGTGCAAAATATCAAAAAATTTTAGTTAACGATTTTCTTTAAAACGGTATAACAATACTAGCAAATTTAACGTGGTACCCTCTTCCATTAATCCAATTTATTTTAAAAATTCTCAAAAAATGCTCCATTCTTTCTTCAATTTTGCTCTCGAACATAGTAAATGATGTTTGAAAAATTACACATATGACATTTTCGCTGAACTTCGCTGAAGTTAGAAGCAATGCGGGAAAGTATGCGCCGCGTTAACGCAACTAGTTCCCTTCATAAATTGGTAATTAGAACAGTATTCGATTTTGATGCAGCACATTATTGGTTTTAGTGGAAAAATTGTTTCGTGCAGTTCCACACAATCACTCAAGCATTCAAATATTTTTAATGGAAATCTAGTGTTTAAAACGTGTGAATTACATACACCCAGAGGACACGTGATACTCAGATATAATGAATAGCTTGTGTAAAAGTTTTGCACAACGCAGCATGCAACGTGTGTTCTTACAACACCCTAAGGACCTTGCCGCCCAAATGGGCATCAAAAAGTAAATGTCACTATACAAAACCTGGTGCATTAATGTTTAATACGCCATAATATTAGATTGACTGATTGATTTTTTCGTGTTTCCGGGCGCGTCAACTGCTTCGGTCATTAGTCCCGCTAGTGTAGTACATGTTTGTTCTCGGGAGATTGCGATGATCTTCCCCCGCTGGATGGCGAGATCCGGCGCCGACCTATCGTCGGCTAGTGGGGTTTCCCCCTAACCAGGACTCTCCCACCAGCGGGGCACCGCCAGCCGGAACAAGCTCTAAGCTCCCGACCGGTCTCCCGGAATATGTGGTAGTGTAGTGCATGTTAGTGTAAGTGTGTGTGTGTAAGAGGAGAGGACAGGACAAGGAAGAGGAAGGACAGGTCGCGCGCGGTCCGTGGCCCGTTTGTTAGGGTACTGCTCCGGCATTCGCCTGGTGTTGATCGGAGAAGCCGGCCGCTAGATCGGAGAACCGATCAGAGCAGCCGGCCGCTAGAATTCTCATCCAGACAGCAACTGAATTCGACGTAGCTGAAAAGCTAGTGTCGAAAATCCTGCCGCCGTCAGGACTCGAACCTAGGACCTCCCGGTCAGACGCGCTGCAGTGACATCAATTGATGCACTGAGCTACCGCTACCGGTAATTATATTAGAATTTGATTGTTCAAACTGAACTTTGTAAACAATCCTACATAAAATAAAATAAAAAACACTAATATGAGATGAATCAACTGATAAGTTTATCTAATAAAAATGTTTAAACTTCTTGCAACACGAAAAATAGAGCAAAGGTCATAATACCATTGCGCCAACGGTGAGTAAGGAATTAACACGATAACAAACAACTTCAGGTTTTCACGTGTCATTTACACAAAATAGTATAATGTGGGCTGATCCCGGGTTTACGGTGCACCTTAGCCTAGGCTTCCTCGAGTGCTGTGCCTTGACGTGATCCGATTCTCTACCAATCAGTGCGCAGAATTGTTATCGTTCACCACAAAGGTATCGTTTGTATTATTTTGAGAAACATGTTAAAAGAAATTCTCTTAAAAGTGAGCGTTCCGTTTAAAATAAATTCTCTTATTTAAAATAAATTTATTCGCATATATGTGGAGAACATAAAGAACATATACACCCCAAATATTTTTAAAGATTATTCGCATAAAATGCGTTGGTAATTATGCGTTGCACAGACTCAAGGATGTTTTATGTTATCGCGAGGGCCGAAGGCACGAGCCTCGTCCTCAACTTGGACACATCACAATTCCGCGCGCGTGAACGGATCACAAACTGCATTTCTACCGAAAGAAATTTTCTAAAACAAGTGTTTAAACCACGGTGTAAGATATATCTTACACCGTGGTTTAAACGTTCCGTGTAAGAATCATTGACTATCGTTCACGACACAAGAATCAGAAGTGAACGTACATATACTAGTATTAAGGAGGCCGTGACAGCGAAGGTCGAGGTGCACCGTAAACCCGCGATCAATCATAATATGATTTAAAACAATCTAATTACAAATAATGATAGAACGCATAAGAGACATTACGAAAATATGTCAAAATAATTGTTGTTCTGGGCATAATACATTTGAAACAAACCTCGCTTTGCTTTATAGAGTGCGTCAGAAAAGTTTCTTCGCGGTCACACTTTCCTGGTGAGAGCGCTAGCAACAGAAATTAAGGAGATATAGCTCTTTTTTCAATTGTGGAATTCTTTTGTTGCTCCATAGTCCTCCATGCTCCTTCTAGTTTTATTGCGTGTGTTGATTATTTCTATTATTTCTTTGGGTAGTTTGGGTTTGATTGAATGATTTTTTCGTGTTTCCTGGCGCGTCAACTGCTTTGGTCATTAGTCCCGTTAGTGTAGTGCATGTTTTTCTCGCTAGAATTCTCCTCCAGACAGCAACTGAATTCGACCTAGCTGAAAAGCTAGTGTCGAAAATCCTTCCGCCGTCAGGACTCGAACCTAGGACCTCCCAGACAGAGATGCTGTAGTGACATCAGTTGATGCACTGAGCTACCGCTCCTGGGGGTAGTTTGGGTTTTGTCTGTATGAGAAAATATGTGGGTTTGTTGTCTTGCAAGTGCTTTATTGGGTTTATAATTATTTCGTTTATCTGCATGACACACTTTTCTATTTGTAGGGGAGAGTTTAATATTTTGAATTGTGGTATCTTAGCTCTCACTACTTTCCTAAATCATTCCCAATTTATGTTTTGGGTGTTTAGTTTCTGATTTGGAGCATATGAGTAGGTATTATTTTAGTGGTTATTAATATTGGAAGATGGTCTGAATCCATCTCAAATACTGGGGTTGAATGATATACTGTAATTGTGTTCTGTCACCGTGGCCTCTTTTTACACTGTTACTAGTCTTATCACTACCGTTGATGTTGGCGGGATCGTGGCTTGCTTGGCCGCGAGGCAGGCCGCTGGCCGCGTTGGTATGACTGACCTTACTGGAGCCTTGTGTTGGGTCGGCGGCTGGTGGACGGTTTCCATGTTCGAGGTTTGTTCCCAGCAGGTTCTTGCTGGGTCCATTGATGTGATTAAAGGAGCTGCCTGATGAATCTGCGAGGATGTGTTGATCCCCGAGTTGCTCTTAGGTGACTTCCATATCGGCTGTTTTGTACAGGAGCTCAAAGGCTTCCACTATGCTCTGACCTAGGTCAGGGCTTGGTGGTTGAAAACTGCTATTAATATTGAAAAATCAATAGCACGACTTTAGCTCGGTTCATTGCACTTGTACCGTTTAATTACCTGTACAATACACAAACTTTAAGTCACTGATACTGAGTCAACTGCACTGAGACAAATTGAAACGTTCTGAGCTGTGCGGAGCACGATGTGAACTGGTCGCTGGCTAAGCGCGGAATGTTATCAAGACTTTCCTGGTGCACGTTGCTACAACTATATTAATAAAGAATTTTGAGAAAAAGAAGCGTTTTAATGCAATTCTCTAATAGGTGCATCGAAAATTCAATGCACCTATTATTTTTATCGAAAATTCTGTGTGTGGAAATGCAATTAACAAAGGAGAATTCGTTTGTCATTCGTATAGGCATTCGTTGAATGCTATGCCCGAAGGCATCGAAAACTCTTGTTAGAACAGTTCTGTCGTCACTAGAAGTCTTTGAGGAAAGGATTTTGAGTACTTAAGATGGCAACATCATCCCATATAAATGAAATTCCCCCACTCATTTCAGTATCAGTTCCCCCACTCATTCAGTTGATGAGGTGCTTTCGAGCGGCCAACCAAAGTAATCATCACCAAATTCGGAATACTATGCGGAAACATACCTGACTTCAGAAAGAGAGTTTGGCGCGTATAATATCGGTGACTTCAGAAAGAGAGTTTGGCGCATATAATGCTGATGTCATCCCTTGAAAAGTGAATCGTGTGAAGAACTCGCCATTTCGATCTTGTACCCAATCTTGTTGGAGAATTGAATGCGGCTTTGCCGGATCAAATATGATTTCCCATGGTATTCTTTTAGACATTTTAAAAAGATTTTCGTGTTTGTATTTCTTGTAATATATTTTGTATTTTATTAGAATATGCTTTTTTTTTTTTTTTTAATATTTATATAATTGTCCTTGTATTTCGACTTCACTAATTGTCTGTGTATATCGACTTTACTTTAAAATGGAAAATAAAATGTTTAATAAATGTTACACATCGTATATTTCCCTTATTCATGACAGAATACAACCATTTTCAGTATTTCTTCTCCGGATGTGAAATAAATTAATGAATTTTTGGACTTCTGTGCTTCAGCAACTCTATATTGGAGTTGGGCTGTAAGCGAACATGATGTTTGACCAGGTTGTTTATTAGTAAGGTGTGTACTATTTAAATTACCTTGGCTTATATATATATATATATATATATATATATATATATATATATATATTTCATTTATTTAGTTACTTATTTTTCTTCATGTATGTTGATTCATGGCATATTTTGTGTGATTTCTAATGTTATTGTTCAGACAAGTCTTTATTCCATGTGATTGTGTTTTTGTAGCCCTGATGAAGGAATTAAATATTCCGAAACGTTGGCAAACTAATGTGTTTCATTAATTGACCGATCCCGTGATCCATATCCTACTACTTATTAACGGTCGTGATTTCTTCAATGGTCAAAAGAGGGCTCAGGATGCGCGGATAACAGAATCCGTGTTTTACGGGTTCTTGATACCGAAAAATCGACTGACTCCAAAACTTCCCATTCGTCTGTGGGCAACGCTAGCGCCTAATCCACTCAGACGATGTCCTCCAAAATTGATATTTCAGGATCGATTTGAAGGAACTCAAGGCCCTGCGAGTTTGAAACGGATAATTTTACTTTTGGAGTTACTTTATAGCCTCATGACTCAACATTTTCAAAATTTTCTGAATAATGGCTCAATTTTTTTAAATTCAAATTTGTCCTCGGATAGACCGCTTAAAAGAATGGCGCAAGTGTGAATGTAACTGTTATTCAAAGACAGCTATTGAAATAAGGCCATCAACATTTTTTTCGAAAATTTGAGTGGTTTTCGCATTTTTGCTTTAAATAGAGGCAATTTTTAAACAATTATTTTCTCATTTTCTCCAGCTCCAATTTTTTTCTTTAAATTTTCTTCTCGTATATTTCCAAAAACAGTAAAAAAAGATTGGTTCTAATCACATTTCCGGCAAACCCTTTGTATTTTTGACAATTGCAAAAAGTTAACGTTGCAAAACTACAAAATTGAAGATAGATATTTTTGTCTTTTAATGAAATATGTTCTACAAAATTACATCTTTAAAAGAGGCCATGTATTTTTTTTAATGGTAGTTTCCCCGTAATAACTTCTTGAAGTTGATACATTTTTTTAATCTCACAAAATTCCTCCAAGTTTTCAAAACTTTTTTGACATATAGAACAAAGTACGCTTAAAATAATGGCGCTGGACTTATTTTCGTTTAGCTCTCTCAATTTTCGAAAATTACAAAAGTTAGAAGTAATGCGAAATTGTATGTGTTGGTTTAGCATCACTAGTTTATTTACGGGTAATATGAATAACTAGTGGTGCTGACAAAGCACATACTTTCTCGCATTGGTTTTAAATGCTTCGCAATATTATACTACATAAACCAGCAAACGTGTTTTCAACCAGCAAAATTATTTTACGCTCCGAGGCCCAAACTCATTTCCTCCAGACCGGGAGCGGTAGCTCAGTGCATCAACTGATGTGACTGCAGCGCCTCTGACCGGGAGGTCCTAGGTTCGAGTCCTCACGGTGGCAGGATTTTCGACACTAGCTTTTCAGCTAGGCCGAATTCAATCGATGTCTGGAGGAGAATTCTAGCGGCCGGCTACTCTGATCGATAGTTTTCCGTGATTTCTCCAATCAACACCAGGCGAATGCCGGAGCAGTACCCTACCGAACGGGCCACGGACCGCGCGCGCTCTATCCTTCTTCTTCCTTGTCCTATCCTCTCCCCCTTACACACACACTTACACTAACATGCACTACACTATCACATATTCCGGGAGATCGGTCGGGAGCTTAGAGCTTGTCCCGGCTGGGGCGGTGCCCCGCTGGTGGGAGAGTCCTGGTTAGGGGGAAACCCCACTAGCCGACGGTAGGTCGGCGCCGGATCTCGCCATCCAGTGGGGGAAGACCACCGCCATCTCCCGAGAAAAAACATGCACTACACTAACGGGACTACTGACCAAAGCAGTTGACGCGCCCGGAAACACGAAAAAAACAAAACAAACCATTTCCTCCAGAGTTAACTTCCTGTCATTCACACCACTACCCCACACAAGAACCATATGGATTGGACCCCGGGAAAGGCATAAAAAGGTAAATGCGTCATTCATGTAAAAAAAAGTCAACAATCAAAATATCCATTAGAAACTCCCAAAACCTCCAGTCCGTTCAGCTCTATCAGGAGCTACAGTTGTCCACAGACACACTGACAGCTGTTAGGTTGATTAATGGAGATACCGGACGCGACAACTCCTAAGGTCATTAGTCCCGAATGTATAGTGCATGTTTTTGCTCTGGAGGTAGCTGTGATCTTCCCGCGCTCAAGCGCCAACCTACCGTCGGCTAGCGGGATTTTCCTCAACCAGGTGCCGTCTACCAGAGGGTATCCTCCTGGCCGGGACAAGCTGTAAGCCCCCAACCGGTATTCCGGCGTATGTGGTAGTGTGGTGCATGTTAGTGTGTGTAAATAAGGGTAGAATAGAACAAGGAATGGGAAGAAAAGATCGCACGCGGTCTGTTTGGTAGTGTCCCGGTTAGCCGGTTAAGCCGTTAAGGATATTTAAATCGGTCCCATGGGCACTGATTAAATTGTATTTAAATGTAATGTTTATATATTGATTATTTTACGTAAATCAGTTTATACACATCCACAGAAAGGCAACAATTGGTTTGACGATTTACAAATCCAATAAGAGATGTGAAAAATTGTTGTGAGAGATTGTAAAAGTTGAAAACTCGAAAATCACATTCAGACACTTCCAGCGTATTTATGTTAATTAATGGTATTTGTGATTAGAATTGCTTTAAATGATTTTCAATAAAGTTTCTAGAATTCTCAATTATTTTCTGCGGCAACACAGAATTGTGACAAATAATTAAAAAAATGTTAGGTAGGAAAGGAATCAGGCATAATCCAAAAGCTAGTAGAGACTAAAGAGTTTAGAAAATAACAAGTGCGAGAAAGTCTGTGTCATTCAATAGCACCACTACTTTTTATTTATTAATTTAATACCGTACGCTGTTACATACGAGGAGAAACTTAAATGAAAATATTTCGTGAGGGTTTTGAGAAAATGATATTTGTAGAAATTGCATCAATTTCAAACACGAATTAAACGAAATCAGGTCGTTTTGTTAAAAAATTGATCATGCCCTTTTTTAATGAGTTGATTTTTTACGACAGATTTTGTTTAAAGTAAAAATCGATCTCTCTAATTTTGTAATTTTGAAATGTTCAGATTTTTTGGCATTTTCGAAAATACGGAGCAATAGCCGAAATTGGGCCTAGCAACAGTATTTTTACCGTCCCTTATTACATATGTGGAGACAATTTAAAGAAAAAATTTGGAGCGGTTTTTGAGAAAAATTTTTTTGGACTTGTATAAATTTCAAACAATAACTAAGCGAAATCAGCTCGTTTTCGGAAAAAATTGTACATGACCCTTCTTAAAGATCTGGTCTTTTTTACAGCAGACTTTGTTTACAGCAAAAATAGCAGTTTCCAATTTTGTAGTTTTGAAATCGTAACTTTTTGCAATTTTCGAAAAAACGGAGAGTTCGACGAAAATTGAATTAGCATCATACTTTTTGCCGCACCTTATTACATATGAGGAGCGAAGTTAAAGAACAATATGGAACGGATTTCGAGAAAAAGTGTGTATATTTCGCGCAAAGTTACACGAAAATCTCTTATATTTTCGAAAAATTGGACATGAATTTATTTAAAGATCCGCCTATAGAGAACAGATTTCATTACAAACAAAATCTCAATCTTCAATATTATAGTTGTAGAAAGACGCCCACAAGAAATTGCTTTTTCAATTTTCAAAATGTCTGTGATCTCAATTAACGTGAGACTACCATCAATATCTTAAGCATTCTGTGCGCTATCTGAGGACAAAATTTGATCAAAAAAATTGGAGCCGATTTTGAGAAAATTTTGAAAAGATTTTCGACACTTCAGGTAAAGTACCCTCAAAATGTAAATCTCCACTTGGAAATCCTGAAGCCACAAGTTCATTCAGATCGATTGGGGAATGACAATTTTGAAGAAAATCGGCACAGGTTTAGTCCCAAGCGTTGACCACAGAATAAGATATCTGAATTGCAGTGGCGTAAATACATGTGTTGCCTAGGATATTCATCGTTCATCAAGAAAGAAAGAAAGAAAAGAGGTAAGAAGGAAAGAAAGAAAGAAAGAAAGAAGTAAGCTGAGGACTGAATGAATGAAAGGAAAGCGGAAAGAAGGAGAAAAGAAAGAAAGGAAGGATAAAACCACGGTGGCTGAAGTGAACTCTTGTAGCAGTCAGATGTGAATATTTTTGCTAGGAGGAAACACACTCGATGACAAAAGCATCGACTTAACCAGAACTTTCATTCCGTTTTTGATAAACAATTATTGTAGACTACATTTACCTTTCACAAACCATTTCATGATATTTCGTCTCTAATGAATGTGAAAAATTGAATATAATTTATCAATTCCATTCAGTAAGTGTGTCATCGAATTCATTTAATAATCGTAGTTTCCAAGTAATGTAATCATGAATTGATCGCACTTCTAAATACGATTAGTAGGGAAAGGATTTTAAGGTGCGGCACCTTTTCAAAAACATACCTTTTACGTACAGATAATATATATATTCTGGGGGATGAAATGAAGCGAAAGGAACATAATTTGTTGCACCTTTTCGTGAGATTACTACATTACGCCTCCTTTTCATTCTTTTTATGCTTCGGCATCTTTTTCATTTTTTCTGCGTTTTTAAAAGATTGGGCAGAAAAATGTATTTTATTCTCTTCTTGAAAATCTCATTTAATCAGATGTCAACAATATTAAATATATATTAAAATGCCATTTTTCTAAACCACCAGTAATTTATACCCCAACACAAATGGTCTATCTACAGTTCTGAAGTCAAATTTAAATTTCATCAGAGTTCCTGCAGCAGTTTAATCCTTTCTCGCTGAATTTAAAGTGCTGCCCTGACAGTCAAATCAGGATTTACCTATTTAAATAGACGTGCAGAAATCCTCTTGTCTGTGTCCTGAGGAAAATGTTTATACCCTTGCCATCGTGTCGCCGTCAGTACTACAAGAGCACTAGCGCCGCTTGTGGACCCCTTTCTGAATTTGGAGGGGAAAGGAGAAGGGAGTTGGAGGAAGTGAATCGCTTCTTACGGACTCTGCGAAGAAGAAAATTGTTTTGCCAAATTATACGAATATTCTAGAAACTGAGTTCATGTAGCTGATTTAAATCTTAATACAGTTTTTTTCTGCGCCTTTTTAGCACCTTTTTGTATGAATTTTCAGAAACTCCCCCCCCCCTTTACGACCATAATTTGCATCTTCAAATCCTTTCCCTAACGAATAATTTTATAGTACATGAAGGAAAAATATTGAAACCACCTCAACAATACGATGACCAATTTTCACGCGTAAAATTCGTGTTAAAGGTCCTTGAACTGCAACTTCGCACACTCGCCAGGATTAAGGTTTATTGGTTAAGACTGACCTAGGTGGCGAAGAGATACGTACAGTTTGTACTCGAAAATTGAGATGTCTGTGTGAAGGGATGGATGGCAAATGCCTCGTATAACTCAGTCAGATTAGAAGCTTTCGAGCTGAAACTTGTTTAACACACCAAGAGTAAGATCTAGTTGTGTCAATCCCGGGATCATTAAGATGGTTTAATTTTTGAGGGCACTTTATATGAAACACTTGTGATATCTTCAAAATTTTCTAAGAAATGGTTTCAAAAGCTTTCTTTATTTTTTCTCTGATAGAGAAACTTTATAAATATAGTTCAG
The DNA here is from genome assembly GCA_964035755.1 of Teleogryllus oceanicus. Lineage (NCBI taxonomy): Eukaryota > Metazoa > Arthropoda > Insecta > Orthoptera > Gryllidae > Teleogryllus > Teleogryllus oceanicus. The sequence continues at coordinate 35,319,658 of CAXIVR010000012.1, read as the reverse complement.
TTTCTATTTTCATTAAAACCTCTGAAATTTAGAAAATTGCAAAAGTTAAAATGTTTTTCGAACGGATCTTACAGCTCCACTATCAAAAGACAGAGATTTCTTTCACGATGCAATTGACTCCTCAATTTTAGATCTTTAAATGTCGTCATGCACATTTCTTAAAATCTAAGTGAGTAGCTGTAAAGTTTCGGAATGCTACGAAACCACAACGATTACGAAATCAAACTTTTGCACTAAGATAATCTAGCATTTCAAATGCGAGTCTGCCTATTAATGGTGAAGTAATTCTACAATCCAAAATAACAGATGCAAAAGAGACAAAATTGAAGATCAAAGTCGTATCAAATGCAACTTGCATTAACAATATGCAATCTAATGCAACTTGTATTAACAGATTAAATTAAAGCACTCTAACGTGATATTATTGTAATTGTTAAGGTATTATTATTACTATTATTATTATTATTATTATTATTATTATTATTATTATTATTATTAATGCTATGCTAATTGCAAATTTAGAAGCAAATGCTTTGCAAGTAAATAACTTGTCCTCCTACCCTTTCAATATTCTTATTCCACATCGTTGGCGATTTTTTAATTGGACCGCGCCGTGTAAAAAACCATAAACTTGGATTTGTCATTCTGAATGAACGAATGTAACTACGGAAGATGTCAGCGATATCTGGTGGCATTTCAGGAAGTCAGAAAGTGTGGTATGGCGCGCTGTTCTCGCTTGGTCTTCGCTAGGCAACCGCAAAGCGCTTCTCACGCATTCTCTGTTCCTTGTGCAGAACTACTATTGCCGAAAAATTATATTGCTAAAATTATCGATATTTTTGATGAACTCATTTCATTACGAAAAAATGAACTTCAAAGTTGTAATTGTAGGAAGACGCGAAAAAATTATGAATTTTTGCAATTTTCGAAAATTCAGGGATTTTAACGAAACTGAGGCCAGCACCGATCTCTTAAGCGTCTCTTAAGCTATCCCGAGGTCAAAATTTAAACAAACAAATTGGTATTGTTTTTTAGAAAAATGTTTAAACAAAATTAAAAATTGCCTAAATTTCACACAAAATTACGCGAAAACTACTGACATTCTCGACAAATTGTACATGGCCTTATTTCAAAATCTGTCTTTAAAGAACAGATATCGTTAAGGAAACAATCTCTATCTTCAATATTTTAGTTGTAGGAAGACGCTGAAAAAAAATTGCACTTTTGCAGTTTTCGAAATATCAGGCATTTCAACGAAAATGAGACCTGCACCATATGCTGTCCGATAATAAAATTTATTTAAAAATCTTGGACCCATTTTTCTTTTAATTTGGAAAATGCCACAGGGACTTCATGTAAACTACCCCCAAAAATCAAAAAATATCGGTTTCGAATTCAAGGGGCTGTGACATCAGCCAGATCAATTGTGGGAAAAATCGGTCGAACGGTTTAGGCGCTAGTGTTGATTACAGACGATCAGACGGACAATTTGCCGTCAATCGATTTTTCGGAAGGACCCTCAAAACATGGATTCTGACTCCACAATGTGTAAGAGGGAGTAATTTACAATATTTAGGAACAATTTTTTTTCCAGCAGGGACCGGCAATAAGAGTTTTTCTGTAGAAAATTCGCCCTTTTCCTCCGCAGCATTACAATACTTTCTCTGCATTGCGTAACTGTAGCAAGAAATTAAAAATATAATGTGAAAATATAAAAATGTAATAAAATAGTGATTAACAACCAATCCGAATAGTCGAGATCCGTAAGGCAGTAGTGCCGTGACGATCTCGGACGGAGGGATGGCGGGTTTGGGGTCCGGCCCGGGCATGGGTGTGTGTTTGTTACTGCATGTTTGTAAGTATTAATTCATCCTTCGTCATCATCATCTCATACCTCATCCCCCCAGGGTCCTTATTTATATTCGTTCAGAATGTTTGAGTTTATTTATTGAGTAATGGGGAAATTGTCAAAAGGCCTAATATCGTTCGCACACGAATTTTCCATTTTTTGGAAAGACAGAAAAGAAGCCCCAAAATATTTTTGGGCATTGTCGAATTCCTTTGTATGTGTTATAGACAACATTCGATTGCTTGAAGAGAAAGTCGGGTAGTTTAGGTTTTATAACAACGCAAATATTGAAGATCGGAACAAAATTGGGATGGTTTGATTAGTACAATTTTTTAAATAAGAACGAGACTAGCCCAAATGTATTTGAGGGTCGCATTTCGTTTGCCAGAATGTGTACAATTGCCAATAAATTTCTTATTTCCTTCCATACGTTCTGCATTTTTTAGTTTAATTACCGATTAATGATAACGTATTCAAAAAGTCTAATATCGTTCCTACGAGATTTTCCTACTTTTTGGAAAGAAAGGAGGGAAATACAAAATTATTTTCGGTCACTATCGCGTTCGCTTGAATGTGTTTTAGACAATATTCGAATACTGGATGAGAAATTCGTGTAGTTTAGGTTTAATAACAACGCAAATATTGAAGATCGAAAAAAAATGGGATTTTCTATTAGTGTATATTTTTTTGAATAATATCAAGACTAACCCAAAATTATTTGAGGGTCGCACTTCATTTTCCAACATGTGTGGACATGTTGCCTATTAATTTCTTATTTCCCTACGTTCAGTATTTTTGAGTTTACTTACTGAGTAATGATAAAATGGTCAAAAAGTCTAAAATCGTTCGTACGAGATTTCCCTTTTTTTTTTTCGAAGAATGGCGAGAAGCTCAAAATTGTTTTCGGTCACTATCATCTTCCCTTGCTTAATTTTTTTCGTAGAGCCTCAAATTGGTTGTAACTTTTGGGTGAAGTTTTATAATTTTTGTGAAGATTTTTAATTTTTGTTTATTCGCCCGTAAAAAGCAATGTTAATTGTCTTCCTTTGTACAGCCCTGAATTTTGGAATATATTTGCGGGAGTCATTTTTTCCTAGAGCCCAAAATTAGCCTTAAATTTTGGGGTTTTTTTTCTTTTTCTTTTTTAAAAATTTTGATGTTTATTCGCCCTTAAGAACCAATTTTTTTCTTTGTATAGCCCTGCATTTTGAAATATAAAAGCGGGAGTATTTTTTGTAGAGCCCGATATTATCCTTAAATTATGGATAGAGTTTCTATTTATTTATTTATTTATTTTACGTAAAAAAAACAGTTAAAAACTGCGTATGACGTGCTATGGGGAAAAGTGAATTGTGTGCACATTTTCAAAATTCTGTGATCCCCACACTAAGTCATATACTACTTAAATTTTGAATTTTTGAAAGGGAGAAGTTTCGGATTTTTTCTAAGGTTTTTAAATTTTGATGTTTATTGGCTCGTAAGAACCAATGTTAATTGTTTCTCTTTGTACAGCCTTGCATTTTTGGAATATAAATGCTGAAATAAATGTTTCCTTGAGCCCAAAATTAGCTTTAAATTTTGGGTGTGGTTTCATATTTTTGAATTGATTTATAGATGGATTTTCTGAGTGGGTGCATCTAGCTTTAGTCTAAAGCTAGCAACGCCTACGATTTTGGGAAATCCAAAAGATCCTAAAATTCGGGAATAGAGCACATAATTAGCCTAAAATTTTGGATATAGTTTGGTTGAGATGGGTTTTGGGGAGCTGCTAACTTCAGGTAGCTAAGTCTACAAGGAGATCCTGAAGACTTCGTAGACTTGAAAGTTCAAAACTTCACGATTTTCACAATCGATAACGGTCGATTTTGTATCGAATATTATTCGTCGATATTTATGTAAACAACTCGACTGCATACACGTCCAATATTCAAGATGTACATAAACAGTAGTAATAGTGTAAACAAGATAGAAAACGAATAAAACACGATACACGATGCCTTCGAGAATGTCGAAAGGTGAAATTCTTGCTGATTATAAACATGAAGTAGACTCGCTCCGAAAATTAGGGCTCGAATGGAATCTCACAGAAGAAGTCATTGATAAAATTATTGAAGATTCATTCTGTCATTTCACTGGTGCTAAACGATGCGAAAGGAAGTCTTCCAGTGCAGTACAAAATCTTCAACATCATAAAAGAAAATGTAGTGTTTGTATTATTATATTGGAGTTGCTATGTGTCTTCCTTATGCTGAGCTTATGTATATGTCTACTTCTGTCTTTCCACAAACCTTCCTACAACTTTGCGGTAAGAAACGTTCAAGAACTGATATATCCTTCAATGAAATTGCTCAGATGGATGGCTTTACCATTCGTTAGAACATTTCCATCCATAACAGGTGGGGCATGGCAACATTTTAAATTGCTTCTTAAATAAATTAAATACATATGATGTAGCAATTAATTCCTTTAGAATTGCTTTTGTATTTTGAATTATTGAATGTTGAATTATAAACCAATTTTTATGTGGTGTTGTATTATAAACTGGAGCTTGATATTTTGCTTCATTTATATGACAATTCTAAACTTGGTTTTGCTTTCTTCCTAGACAAAAATGTGCTTCTGCTAACAAAATTATGATAAATAGTTTTCCTGTAATATATAATTTATGAAAATGTCTTTCTAACTTTCAGTATGGTATGATGAATTGTGTTTAGTACAAAATCCTTATTTTCGGCCAATGGATGTTAACTGTTGGCCTTGTGAAGATGTTCGTAGCATACTTGATCTGACTGGAGTGGAAAATCCTCCAGATTATCAACCTCATAGTGTTTTCCCATATTTAGTGAAGGTAAATTAAATTGATGTTTTTTGTTTTTTTTAAATTCTCATAATTTGGTGAAATGCATTTCAAACTTTTTGTAATTGCTCCAAAATTGTTTATCTTTGTGAAATTTGTAAGTACATTTTTGAGAGCTGTTGATGAATAATTTTTTTATTACTTTGTGTTTTCCCCATTTTTATTTTTGTGTACTTAATTATGAGAATACATACTTGGTTATATTTGAGCTGAAATTTAAGATTGAACAATATATTATTTATTTATTTAACAACAATAAACATTTCAAAAACTGTACATAAAATCCTTGTTGTTTCCACCAGTAACTTATTATATTTTTAAATTTAGTTCTGTTTCCCTGAATTATTGAAAATCCATTGGATGGGGTGTTTGAATTCAAATTGTTAACATTTAGTGTGTACCAACTCATCTATTGTCACATTTCCTGTGAATAGCACTTATTCTTCAAATTGTTGCTCATCTTACCATTATCATGCCATAGGCCTGTAGTTCTATTAAGGTGCCATAATGACAGCAGAATCTTATTAAAAGTACAAGAATTGAGTTAATAATATTAAAAAACCTTATTTACTATCTTGACATTAAAGAATATTTGCTCTAGGAATGAAATGTGATTTTTAATATGTGCATTGGATTTTATGTCAACTTTTGCAGGGTGCAGCAACAATAGTCACTTACGAGGAATTAAGAGAAATGTATTTTGCTTATGAAAATATGCTCAATCGAGATTCATACGCTATCCAGTCATCAGTGCCAAAGTGGAGGACTATTGCAGACTTGATGAACCATAAATTACATGAAAACCCATCACCAAATAAAGATGCCCATGTAGTATGGTATGTTCATTCATAAATTTGGTTCAGTCAATGGAAATAAAATGGTTTTATTTGCCCCATCTTATTTGTTGTTTTAATTTTCTGTAATTATTGCAAATTGTTATTTTGACTTTAATGTAAAATAATAATATTTTTAAAAAGTTATGTTGTAAGAAAATATAATTTGCCAGTATTATTTTATACATTTTAGCACGTAAGTACTACATCAAAAGATATGTTGGATTTACTTCATATTTGATAGGCAATGTCATAATTTATTACAATGTTTTCATTGTTTCATTTCATCACAATCAATACCTTACATTTGCTTATCACAGCATTATCATCTTTCTCCTTTGCATTATTCTTTTTGTCCTTCCTATGAACTTCAGATTAACATGTAAACTCTGAGTAATAATTTGTTATTAAGAAATTTAAATGTCTTTTCATCTCACTCTTCAAAAACATCTTCACCAAGGTTGTTTTTCAAACAGTGTTAATTATATAATGAAAAAAATACCAAAGTTAATTACTAATTATTGCAGAACATTGTTGCTGACTTTACATCAAATGAGCATCCCACAGTTCTCATTGCATAACACCCATTGGCCTGTGAGTCTCCAGCATGATATCATTAAGCCCTTTCTTAGGACGTACCCAAGAATAATTTTTACTATCTGTTATACATTCCTGATTGTAGGTCCTGCTCAACAAATTCCTTAGCTAGCTGGCAATTGTGTTCTGTTCATTTTGTTTGCTGTGATTTCATAGCACAAGTTTAGCAGAGAAAAAATGAATTCTGTTATTTTAACCAGGAGATTAAATCGATTGGAACCTGTTCGAGCAATACGAGAGCTATTTCCTCGCCCAAAGTTTTTGTTGAACTCTGTGAATGTGGAGAGATTTATAATTATTGATGAACCTGGAACGCCTCAATATACTTTGGTAAGTATCAATTTTATTAATCCTTTGATTAATTTGCGTAAATACACATAAGTTTTTTTTGGGAAAAAACCTATTATATTTAATTTAATACTTGTTATGAATTGGTAATAGAACTAACTTGTTTAAGGATATTGCTTTTGCTAAGCTTTTCAAAATTACTCCATCTTCTCCAAATCATTCCATTCAAAGGTAATGTTTGATGTCTTATAGCCATTCCCTGAGGGATACAAAGTTTTCCTAATGCAAGGGAGTGGAGAGCGTCTCATTATTCTGGAACCAGTGGAAGCATGTGCCTTCAATTGTTCCAGGGTATCAGTATTGCTCAAACCATCGTATTTTTGTAAGTAACATTTTATAAAAACTATAAATTCAGAAATTTGAAAGGCATGAGTGAGTGTTGTAAAAGATTCTATTCAGTAGTTTTAGTATATTTAATCCTACTTTTTTCTATTATTCATTGTTTTGTGTTTTCATATTACAGATAGATATGATTCCATCTTTTCTCCTTTTTTTTTCGGTATCTGTGTGAGAAATGATTTAATATTTAGCACCATTAATCAATATCATCATCATCATCATCATCATAATTAGATAATATAACTAAAAGTGCTACAATAGTATATACTGTCTTGTGTTATTTCTAACAGCACCGTTATATTGTACTACTACACAAACATGCAAAACCAGCAAAAAATTTTTTTGCACTAAAATTCAAACTCATGTTCTGTGAGTTTACTCACTGTGAACCTTACACACATGCCACAAAATGCAGTGAGTTTTGAACTCAGGCTTGTAGTTTTGAAATATAAACTTTTTGCGATTTTCGAAAATATGGAGAGTTTACTGAGAATGAGACTAGTACTATATTTTTACTGCTCTTTGTTACATACTAGGAAAAAGATTAATGAAAACATTTCGAACTGTTTTTGAGAAAATAATTTCATTTAGAAATTGCGTAAATTTTAGGTGTGAATTTTACGAAATCTACTGTTTTTGTAAATTTTTTATTATTGTGCAAGACCTTTTTTCAAGAGCTGATTTTTTAGAACAGACTTGTAAAACAAAAATCATGCTCTTTAATTTTGTAGTTTTGAAATGGTAACTTTTTGCAATTTTTGAAAATATGGGGAGAAAATGGGACTAGTATCATATTTTTTACCTACTCTTGTTACGTATTAGGAGAAATTATAAAAGAAAAAATTTGAAGCAGTTATTGAGAAGAAATTGTTAAAAAAAATTAAATTGCCTATATTTCATGCAGAATTACTTAAAATTACCCATATTTTCAAAAAATTGAAAATTACCTTATTTCAACATCTGTCTTTAAAGAACAGATTTCATTAAGAAAAATAATATCTTCAATATTGTAGTTGCAGGAAGATGCTCCCCAAAGAATTGTAATATTGCAATTTTTGAAAATCAGGAATTTCAATGAACAGGAGACCTGCACCATTCTCTTGAGCATCTTTTTCACTATCCAAGAACAAAGATTAATCAATAAAATTGGAGCCATTTTTTAGAAAATTTTGAAAATTATTTTGAAGCTTCATGAAAAGTATTTGCAGAATCAAAATATCTGTTTGAAACTCCAAAGCCTCAAGTTTGTTCAGATTGATCAAGGAATACCAATTTTGGAGAATATCAGCTGAACAGTTTAGAACTAATATTGACCATGGATTCAGACAAACATTTTGCTATCATTTGATTTTTCGACTGACCCACAAAACATGGATTCTGGCTACGTTATGGTAGAGGAAGCAATTTATTATGTATAGGAACAGAATTTATTAACTTTTTCATCACTAGGGCCTAACAATAAAATCTTTTCTGTCAAAAGTTCATCGTTTTCTGGCCCATGATAACAATTCTTTCTCTTTTTATATTCATAAGAGCAAAAAAGAAATTTTAAGTCTATACCTGCCTTCACAGAGTAAAACTGAGTAAGGGAAATGTGCCAAAGTTCTGTACAACAAACAGAGGTGGCTGAGAACTGTCACCATGCCTATTTAATATATATGCCAGTCAAATTATCTGGGAATGGAAAAAATAATAAAAAGGGAAACCCCAACAAAAAACAGAAGATTCAAATCATTTTCTTTGTAAATGGGGTGGTCATTCTATTAGAGTTTGAATGACTTACAAATAACCAAAATAAGATAATATTAAAATATGATAAAAGAATGTCCACAAACAAAACAAAACTAATGGTTTATCAAGGAAAAGAAGTGAGACTTGTTACAATTGTCATAGTGTGAGTGTCAAGTGAATATTTACTTATATTATTTCTCCCAAAAAGTAAAGTAGATTGTATTATGTTTGCACAAAAAGATACCTTTTCATTCCAAGCCTGCTTCTCCTGAAATTTATCATAAAGGTTTATAGAGGAAATTAAATATGTTAATTTTAATTGCTTATTAAAGTGCATACTTTAGAATTTTGAGGTAATAAATGCATATTTTCAAAAGCATATTTCAAGATTTTTTAGGGCATAGAAATCCTCCCCCTAGTAATAATTATTGACCTTTAAAAATAAACTTTATTTCCATTTGCAATCTATAATAGAATTTTGGAGTTCATACTACAATTAACTTGCACAAATTTGTTCAATAATGCATTATTTTTATTTAATTTAGAAGTATTTCTAATAACTAAATGGTGCCAGAAAAATATATATTTACTCTGTCGTTTGAGCATCTGCACATTACTATTGTATCCATTTTTTTGTACTTGCTTCAAATAATATTTATGAGATGCACCAGATGTTCTTCACAGAATGACTCAATAGCCTATTCTATTCGTTCGCTCAGAAATTGTTTTGACAGCCGTTGTATGTAATTCTTGTAACGTATATCAGCGCCATTGTTGATTCAGCCGATTTCAGGATAATTATAGACAGAGATTTCCTGGTAAAGAACAATCCAAACCAAACGTTTGCAAGCTGAGTTCACTCAAACGCCTAGAAGAAGCCTTGATTACATCAGTAACATATCGAACAGCTTGAGTTGTTCATCCGAAGTGGTTCTGATAAGAGTTTTACATTATTTTCTTTGGTTTTAGGGCGTTTTTAAAGAATTTTAAGAGCATTTTTATTGATCATTTTTGCGATGATTTAAGTCATCAAAATCTACCTGATGATGATGATGATGATGATGATGATGATGATCACAATTATTAAAGCAAGTTTAAAATTACATTTCATATCATAGTTTAGCAAATATTAAATAAATTTAAACATTTGTTTTTTAATAGAAAGGAAAATGAAGAAATCCTTCTCAGTATGTTAGTGAATTGTGAATTCTTGTAACTTCTTTTACTTTCTGACAGATTTAATTATTTATGTTGTACGGTATATCATGATTTTAAGTTGAATTGTAGTATACTCATGCCATTCCTTTCCTAGGCCGGTTGAATCGTAATATTGAATTATAGTTTGCATGTTATTTGTTTTGGTAAAAGTATATATCAATGGTACCATTTTATTAGTAGTACCTAGTTGTTTCTTTTTCTCAGCTTATGCATACATTGTTAATTCCCAGTCCCTTATTGTCATTAACACACAGGATTCTGAGCTTTCATTAGGAGCTGTCCAGAAATTATGTAAACCAAATTTGGCATATTTTGAGTACCCCCCTCTCTCCCTGGAATACACACTTCAACACCCCTCTAACAATTACATAAAAATGCCACAAGATCTCCTCCCCAATTACAATCAATTATGAAGCAAAAACAAGGAGTTGTATTAATTGTATTTCTGTTGCATTAATTGTATATTCAAGTTTATGATAATTAAAGTGAGAATTATTTGGTGTTACAGACTGCACATAACAATAAGATTAGAGATAATTTTTAAATGACACATAGGCAAGATAATTTCTGTCAAGCCGTCATGGATGACACATAGGATCCGAGTCTGCTGCGCCAATTTAATAGAATTCTAGAATATATTATAAATCAGTTTTAAACATTTTCTTCATAATTTAACAGATTCAATTTATATCATTGATGAAAAAATATTTCCATTTATTCTAACAATTTATACATCATAACTTTTTAATTCATTATATTTTGAATTTAATTTGTTAATATGTTAATGTTTTAGTATTCAACTAAATGAAAGGAACTATTTCAGCCAGCATTGAAAGATTTAAAAATAAATATGAGCATTATGTAACATTAAACTATGACCCCCTGTACCCCTATGTAATGGCCAGTAATGTTGCTTTAAACTCCCTCCCCCCTTCCTTTATCGTAATGTAATTTATGGATGATCCCTTAGGTTCTACACTGCACAGCACACACTAAAGGCAAGAAATAAGCTTTCTCATCACACTGTAACTGTTAGGATTAATGTGCTGAGTCAGTACATAATTTCATTGCCTTAATTACCAGGATTAGACAATACATTGACTCATTTCAGGATATTTAAACTTGAGGTAAATGAAAAAGGATCTTCATTTATGTCACAGAGTTAATATCACAGAGCAAAATTTGAATTTGCTACTGAATGTAACAACTTAGCGATCGGAAGGTAGGTGTATATGGATGCTTTCGCACACTCGCCACCTTATGGCCCAAATACTGTGAAATAGTGAAATGGGTGACATTGGTACCGTCAGATCTGATTGCATAATCCATGATAATAACTACTTAAACTTTGGAATGGTATCCCAATGTAATTTTTCTATTCTATTTAGTGAGAGATTTTATCTAAATTTTAAGATTAGAGATTTCCATTAAAGAGCCTTCTTGTTACTCCCTACACAATTAGAAAATACAAAGTCTCGTAAATGTTGATCTACTAATTACATGTACATTTATCCAGCTTATTGATATTTATACATTTCGTTTTGAATTCAGGAACAATTGGTTCCAGTGAAAAATAACCTACCTCTTGCAGTGCGGGAGCTAGGCACGGGCAGACCGAGTGATTGCCCAGTCTGATGGAAAAAAAAATTAGTAAAAAATTGAAAAAGAAATTAGAACTCAAGAAAATAGTTATAGTAATTTTATGTCTTGATATTTCATAAAATTTTCAATTAATTTTTTACCTTAAATATTTAATTATAGTCATTACTTATAAGGCAGGACTCTGTGAATTGAATCAAATGACGCTGACATTAAAATAGGTTACACTGAAATTCATATTATTATTTGATGTGTTTAAGAACTAGTGATTTTTTAAACATTAACTAAACACAAAATTTTTTAGCTTTTAAGATCACCTGGAAATTGTATTATTTGATCTCTAAATACTTTTACTTAAAACTTATTTAAAATATCTTTCCAAAAACTTCTACTAGTTTAAATGTTTTAGTTTTTTTATTTATTGAAATAAAACAACACATAGTTTCTTGATACAACTCACTTTTTTTGAGGGGGAGGTACGTTTCAGCATTGCCCAGGGCCCAAAATGGTCTATCTCTGGCACTGACCTCTTGTACCTACTGGCTCGATAAACTCCCTCCTCACTTCTGATGCTTCCTTTCAGTGCTGCTCGGAAAGGGGGTGAAGATCTCTGCTATTTGCAGTGCAGTTCTTAGATACATGCTCTGACCACAATCAAGAAGAGAACCAATTCAACACAAATCTGTACATTGTAGAAATTTGCAAAGATCATTTGTATCTGATGTACCTTCAAATTCTCTTTACTATTCACATAATAGACCATAATAATGTATGAATGAGGAAAGGCATGGGTGTACTACATGGAAACAAAATTGTTAATATCTTGTATATGCATATTTTTTTTCTTATTGACTGAAATAACCCCTGTTCTTTTCTTTTATTGCAGTGTTTTATAATAGCTGGTTTTACCGACCAAAAAGCAGTCCAGTACACGATAGTACAAGCATTGCCATCACCTATATTGGTTCACACTAAAGTACAATCTATTTTGCCATATATATTTATAGATATACAGAGAGAGATTTACTTATTTTGTTATTATTTAATGCACATTACATGCGTATTTACACACTAAACTATATAATTTTTATCCTGAAAACCTTTTCTCAAGTGATGTTAATATAATTGCCATGATATATTTTTGTTGTAATGGTGATAATAATGGAATGTTATCATGTAATCATCATATCAATTGGAATACAAATGAAGTTGACTGTCATTTGTGTAGCAAGTAGTGAACATAATATTGTCAAAATTGAACAGGATTGAAGTAATTTATTGAATGTTGTATTCTGAGTGAAGAATTTGACTTAATTGTACAATGTATTCAAAAGACATGAAAAGAAATTTTGTACTTTTAGAAAGAAATATGGAGTAAATGTAATATTGTTAATTACCAGAAAAAAGAAGGATTTACCTAAACCTAAGGTTTATGTATTAGGGCATTTTGTATTTCAAAATGTTCATTAATTTTTCTCTTCACAAATTGTGTCTATGTTTTTAAAATGGTACATTTCGATTTATGAATTTCATCAAATTGTAAAATAATTATTTAATAGAATCTTACTTCTTATTCATGAAAATGTGATGTTCTCGTTCTCATTCTCATTGAATGGGAAGAATAGGGTGATCTGAAAATAACAATGTAACAGAGAATAAAAATAATTTGTAATTTTCTTGGGTTTTGCGGTTTCGACTGTACTTTTGAAACACAACTTTCCAGATCTGCATTTTAATAATGTGTTTCCATTAGGAAACAAAAGATTTTGCAACAAATAAACATTTCTATGAGAATTACTGAATTATGTTCTTTACAAACTAAAAAACCCATTTTTTTAACATGTTCGCTGCCATGCAAGACCATACGGTCTCATAAGGAGATTAATTTTTTTAGCATGAGACCATATGGTCTCATAGAGAAATTTATTTTTTACGAGGCATATGGTCTCGTGCGTTAGCATAACATTTTTTACGATAATACTTGCCACTGGTCTCATTACAGTGTTAATAGTTGTAAAACATTCCTGCGAGTCCATATTGACTCTTATATTTTTTAAATAAATTTAATTCTATACACTATTATATAAATATTGATACAAGTTTCAATGTTCTAGCATGTACTGAAGTGTGTCAATTATTGTTGGCACAGAGATGAAGAATGTGAAAAATCTGAATGGTACTGAGGTGTAGTAGAGCAAGAATGTGCTTGGCAGTGAACGTGTTAAGTTTGAATTTAAATGTTTGCATTCTTTTTAATTTCCCAGTTTCACTTATCCACTCACATTACATTGAATTCTTGTAGCACTCTGAGTACTTTCATGAAGAATGATAAGAATTATTTGACAACCTAGAAAAAAGGTTTATTTTTCCATGGAAATAAAAGCTCATTCTAAAAGATTAAGATAAACTTGAAAAAAAGTTTTTGAAAGATTCCCAATTACTAGTCCTGTAAACTTAGTGGAGATAAGTTACTCCACTGACTACCTACCCACAAGGCCATAATGAGCTTCTTTTTTCGGAAGGGAATCAGTCTGACATACTTTTATATGAAATTCAGGATTAGAAAACACAAATTTTTTATCTAAGTATTGACGCAAGTATTCCAGAGGGGAATAGAACCCCCCTGACAAGCCGCCTCTCGTTACAGCCTTGTCTACATGTTGAAAAACAACACAGGTTAAAATAATGGATCCTAGCATGAAGATGGAAAACACCCGTGAAAGGATTATACTGACAAGACAATCCTTCCACATTTTGCTGTTTTTAGTTTGCATATTACATTCTCAAATTCCAATATTCAACTTTAATTAAACCATATTAGACCAATTTTCATTTCTATCTTTGCTCTCAATGCAAATTACTGAATCTCTGAACAAAATGGTAATTTTATTGTTAACCAACAATCATAGAAAGTACTGTAATTTAAACATTTGTATTCAAATGTAAGGCAACAAAGAACTTCTTGTAGAGGAAAGAGTTCCTCTATGATACACTTATAATTTAATTTCCATTTTGAATTTTTACATATTTTTTGAAGTCTCAACATTCATATTCATTGCATCGTGATTCTTCACTGCACAACACTTAAGTTTCAGCCTGATGTTTGTGGAGCTAAACACAACTTGGCAATAAAACACTTTATTCTATTCTATAAACTCAAAGTAATTCTATTAATTTATGTATTATGGAGTACCAAGATGGGCAAAAATATACACAGAGAAAAAAGTAAATAAAAAGAACATTGATGTTCAAAGAATGTAAAATCCATTTTTACATATAGTTTTTCAAGCTCTTTACAAATAGCGTAAGTATATTTGATCTGTGAAGTTATTTGAATTACTAATGAGGAAGAAATGAAAGAAAAAAAATTGTTCCCCTTTCTTGCTACAAGGATTAAGACATAAAGTAGGCTAATTATCTTTTTATTATTATCGTAACTCAAGCTTACTTATGAAAGGAAAGCATTGCTGAATTCGCAAGATTTCCAAGATGGCTTTTCGGCATTAATATCATTGGTTGACCCGATGATGTCCACAACACACTCAAATTAGTGGTGCTACAACAGCATATATATCTTTGCCTTATTTGTAATGGCTCCCCAATATTATACTACTACATGAACCTGAAAAATTGTTGCCAACCAGCTAAAATTTTTTACTGCAGTGAGAATCAAACTCAGGTTCATTGAGTTAACTTGCCAGGTGCTTTATCGCTTCACTGCGCCTTCGCTCTGATGAACTTACTTGGGCCGAAGCTTAAGACTAATTCTCTCTCATTATATCCTACATGTAATTTTCAAAAATTGACAGTTCAATGAAAATGAGACATGTGCCATTATCTCTGGAAAAAATATGGGACTGTTTTTAAGAATTTTTTTAAAATGTCTTATATTCATAAGTATGCACGTAGTATAGAGAAAGTTATGTAATGCTGCAGAAAATTGATTTCGAGATTTCACCCTGATATTGAAAAAATATTTTTTTTTTTTCAAAACGTCCATCCTTCTGTGTGCCTGTCCGTCCAACCGTCTGGTGTATGTGAACAATACTACCAGCTAAACTATGCCTAGTTTTGCAAACTCAATAAACCCATGTCGATCTGACCTGAGTCAATGCTCTGTGATTTTGAAAAAAATTATTAATTTTTGGGGGTACTTTATATGAAGCACTGGAACATTTTCAGAAGTTTTTCAAAAATGGCTCCAAATTTTTTCTTTAAATTTCTTGTAAGAGTAGAGTGAAATTCACTTATAAAGATGGCTAAGGTTTGATTTTCAGTGATATCTCTGAATTTTTGAAAGTTGCAAAAGATTGAAATTTTTTCAGCGTCTTTCTACTATCATAAGATAAGAGATTTTTCATTCCAGTAATTTTTTTTTCCACAATTAGTTTTTTTGGTAAAGCCATGCATATTTTTTGAACATTTTATTTGATTTCATGAAATATTCTTTGTAATAAGTGGAATATTAAAAAATAACAAAAACAAGGATATTCTAAAAAACGGCTCCAACTTTTTTCTTTAAACTTTTGGTAGGGTCAGTGTTAAAAGTAATCTATATGTGATATAAACACCATTTTGCTCTATTCTTTTCTTTTTTCAAAAATGATAAAAATGTGATTTTTTTGGCTTGTCTCACACATTTATATAGAGGTGATTTGTTCACATTATTGCATTATGAGTACACATGATTTAAATGATGTCGTATAGAGTTTCTCGGAAACTCAACAGTTTTCCATGAAAATCAGCTCAAAAGTCTGTTTTCAGAAATGTTTAAACAACATTTTCTCAAAAGCGGCTCCAAATTTTTTCTTCAAACCATTCCAACATATAGTGCTATTTTCATTGTTCAAGGTGACATAAAATTAATTTTTCTATATTCTTTTGTTTTTCAAAAATTACACACGGTGAATTTTTTTGAAATATTTCTCACTCCATTAAATGCACATTTCCAGTCATTTGTAAACAATTTTGCATTTGTGAGTTAAAGTGCTTCAAATGATTGCAGATGTAGTTTTTTTGAAAACTCAAAAGTTTTCTGTGAAAAAGAGTGTCAAATTTCGCACATTAATGTAATGCTGAAATGCCATTTACTTAAACATCATCATCATCTCTTCAGGGTTTAGGATAGACCCGTTCCATCTTCAGCATGCCATCTCAATCTTGGACGGCTGACATCCCTTTTACCATGAGGTCTATAGTGATATATTTGTTTTGGGATGCGGTCACTATTCATTCTGTGTAGATGTTGGGACTATCGGGTCCTGTATTCTTGTACTTTATTGATCAATGGGAGTACTTCTAATTCTTCTCTGATTCCCCCACTTTTTATTTTGTCTAATAAAGTGCAGCCTTTGACTTCTCTCAAGAACCTATCTCAGACATCTGAATTCTGGTAAAATCTTTCTTTTTTATGGTCCAAGTCTCGCATCCATAAAGAAGTATGGGGATAGCCATTGTTTTATAAAATTTAAGTTGTGTTTCCTTTTTTCTCATGTATTTTATTATTGTACCAAAGATGTTTTGGATTTCTTTGGTTTTTATTGAATTATCCTTATTGAATTCAAAAGTATACTTAACACTAAATATGTAAAATGGCCAACTTGTTCTATAATTTTATTATTTATTATTATTATACTTAGTATAGAATGTTGGCCTCAATGCCATACTTTGGTTTTCTGAGTTGAGATTCTCAAGTTATGTCGTTCACATATGTTATTCAATTCATAGAGAGCCCTCTGTAACTGATCCTCACTTTCTTGGATAATTATCTGATCATCTGCAAATAATAGTCTATTTAGAGTGGTTTCGGATTTTATTTCAATGCCATCAGTAATACACCGTTTCCATTCTCTCATAACATCATCTTTGTAAATATTTATTTATTTATTTATTTTACGTCAAAAAAACAGTTAAAAACTCGGGGCGTCTACGGGGAAAAGTGAATTGTGTGCACATTTTCAAAATTCTGTGATCCCTACACTAAGTCATATACTACTTAAATTTTGAATTTTGAAAGGGAGAAATGTGGGAAGGGAAGGGAAAAATATTAAATAAACTTCGTGATAAGCTACAATCTTGTCTAGCACCTCAATTAATTTTAAATTCCTCGGATAATTTTCCATTTAAATCCAACAAATCTATAGTTGTGTGGTTTATTTCTATTTCCTTTTTTGAATAGTGATATTACCTTTGCTTCTGTCCATTCTTCTTGAATAGTACAAGTGTCCCAATAGGTATTCAGTAAATTGAAAAATCTACTTTTTAATGAGGTATCGGCATATTTAATTAGGTTCAGATTAATCCCATCAAGACCTGGCACTTTTAATTTTTTACCTTCTTCAGCGAGTCAACTAATTTGTTCAATGTCAATGGATCTACGTTATAGATTTCATAGTCACTTCTTTCTGCCTCTTCCACATTCTAATCGTACCATAAACTTTTATAGTGATCCAGCCATCTTTATCTTTGGTTATATTTACTTCTGCAGTATCCTTTGTGTCACTATTTAATGCCTCATTACTTTGTAAGCTGAGGTTTGTCATTCATGCACATCATTCTCAATATTACTAACTAATCGTTCCCACACTTCTTCATGGGCTTTTCTTATAAGTGCCTTGGCGTAGTTCCTTATTTGTTTATATGCCACTCCGGTTTCTTATCATTAATCGCTTGCGCGATTTCTGGTGTCCATATTTTCAATCCTTTTCTTCCTTTATTTTTACTCTTTGTACCCAAAACATCATTAGCTGCTTCCTTTATTATACTTCTTACATTTTTACCATTCGTCATCTACATCAACTTGTGTCGGAATCTGACTTGTATACACCTTTAATCGTTCATGGTATAAATTCTTTATAGTCTTCATTTAATAAGTGGATTTTAAATATTTTTTCATTTTTTGACGGTTTTATTTATTTGTTTTTTCCTCCATTTACTTAAACAAGCCTCCAAATATTTCCATGAAAATTGCCATATAGGACAAGGGTTTTCTTATCTATAATATTCTTTAAGTAATATATCGGTTCTTCCATTAGGAAACTCAAAAATTGGGAAAATTTTTTAAAACTGTACTTTGGTCAGCTGGCAAGAGGTTGGTGCAGCACCGAAAAGCTAGCCCAGACCAAAGATATTAGGAAACTAGTATGAGAAGGTCTGTGCCTTTCTGTAGCATCACTAGTTTTTTTTATAAACTGCATTAATTTGATTTTTTTTTTTTTCCTTTCCAAAAAATTGTACTCGACCTTTCTTAAAGATCTAATTATTTGAACCAATTTTAAGGCAGAAATCATCTTTTTTGAAGTTTGATAGATAAATTTTTTTTCAATTTTCAAAAATACAGTTTAATGGAAATGAGACTAGTGCCACTTTAACATCCTTTTATACATACGAGGAAAAAATTGCTTTAAACATAATGTTTTTGAAAAAATAATTACTTATAATAATTATTCAACATTGTAGATGTAGGAACACGCCAAAACAAATTTTGAACTGTTACAATTTTTGAAAATTTAGAAATTTCAACAAAAGTGTGACCTGCACCATTCTTTTAAATGTTACGCTATCCAAGGGTTTAAAAAATTTGGCTTCTTGTAAAGTACCTCCAAAATCAAAATATTCTTTTCAAACACAGTGCCTCGAGTTGCTTTAAATCAACCAAGGCATATTAACAATTTTGAAGTTGTATGTTGGCGAAAACTGGCAGAACAGTTCTGGAACTAGCATTGAGTACAGACAGACATTTCGCAGTCAATCAATTTTTTGGTATCAAGGAACATGGATTCTGGCTAAAAACTTTTAGAAGAAGTAATTTACTGTCTACAGAAAAGGAACAAGATTTATCCACTTTTTCATTACCAGGGTCTGGCAATGAAATTTTTCCTGTTGAAAGTTTACCATTTTCTGACACACAATTACAATAACTTTTCCTTCTTACAAAGTAAGGGAGAGGGAATACAAAGATGCACACGGAAGCTACAAACCTGCTTCAAGTATGACTTAATTAGCAATTTTCAGAAGTCTGAAGCCACTGTCAGATTATCACCATATTGCACACATTTCAATTTTCAGTGATCCAATTTCCTGGAACTAATCAAAGTTAAAATCTGTTGCTTTTTGAAACCACTTTTGAAAGACATTAGTATAAAGAGAGAATTCTATTGAAGCTAATTTCAATTTTTTGCAAGAAAAGTAACTATAATGTAAAGTGGTGCTTCAACAGCACTTACTTTCTTGTATAATTTATTATTGTTACATAATAATTACAGTGCCAGGTGAACCCATGGGAAAAGTTTGGATATTTGAACTCAATTGCATCTTTTTGTGGTTAGTGACTTTAACTTGGGACCTCTTTGACCCAACACACATCTCTCCTAATGTTTCTAACACCAAAAATATTTACTATCACTGGAATTTGAACTTGAAAACTTAGGTTCAGTCCACTTAGCTCATCATTCTACTTCCGAGATGAACACTAAAACATTGAACATACAAAATTACACCATCTTTGCAAAAAATACAAACTTTATCCATCTTTTTAAATTCAAAGGATGTAAGGAAAATGGCAAATAGGCCAAATAATTTAGTATATCCTTATAAAAATTAAAAGAAAAAATTGGAGTTTTTTTTATGAATATCCTGCTTATATATTTTTGGAAAATTGTCAAAATCTACACAAATACTACTCACATTTTGTAAATATTTTGCATGACATCATTTAAAGATCTTACTTTAAAAAACAGTTTCATCAAGAAAATAAAAAAAAAACAGTTTTAACGAAAATCTGACCATTATAACTTCTGAATGTGTACTTTGCTGTATTTGAGCAACACATTTTAAGAAAGTATTTGAGGCAATTGTTAAGAAAATTGTAAAATATTTCAAGATGGTTCATGTTGAGTTTGCCTAAAAATTAAGAGATTCATTTGAGATTTTGCAAGGTCTCAAGTTCTGTCAGATCAATTGAGATATTTTGTGTATGGTTTAAGTACTAGTCTACTTCAGATCAATGAACGAACAGGCAGACTTTTTCAGGTGGTTGTATGTGTAGTGTGCTGATTGGTATCATCCAAAAAGTGTTTTTCTATCAAAATCTCCTCATTAAATAAAACTCCATTAGAATTTCAATTCAGTAACTTTAATATGTTTTCAACCATACAAAAATACTACGTTTCATTCACCATTCAATAACAAATAAATATTTAATATGAAGACAAAATGGGATCATTCTATAAATATAAATGTATTTGGTACAACAATACTAAAACTTTCAACACTTTCATGGTAGACAGTAGTCAGGTGACTGTAGTGACAAATATATACAAAATTAAGAGAATAAAGCGTAGTTCTTTGAAGAACAAAATTTGGCCTTTGAAAATACGAATAACAAAAATATGTAGTAAGTAGTAAAAAAGTATGACTGATAAGTTTAGAAGTATTGTTTTCTAGTTCAGAGCAGTACAGATACTGTAAAATTTTGTATTACAGATTTCTAGACTCAATCAACATTGTACCAAATACAGTCATTAAACAATAATGTGCAGATTTGAATTTTATTACAAAACAAGGCAAACAACTGCTACATAACAGGAAATCTTTTTATAAAAATACAATTGTTATCAGTCAGCCTAGACATTTAAGGTGCAGTCTGAGACCATATTTCCTGAATGGTTTCCCTATACATAATCAGTCCATTTCATTAGTAAAGTTGAAGAAAAACTTACAACAGGGATTCTGAAATATTCTCTCACAATGCTTCCTGACCTCATGTGCAACACCATTTCAGTTGCTACCAATATAGAAATACACATACATGATAAGGAACATGTTTCACTCGCTGCAAATATCACAGAATAACAGAACATTCATACATATTTCCACATAAAATCTACATATCCCTTAGCCTTGCCAGAGATTCATTTCTTGTTTTATATTTACACGTTCCACCATTTCTCTCGCCTGAGAAATGTGGAATAATCAATCTTCGAAATTATAGACAGCACACACAAATTGCCAACAGTATATACAATGATTTATATTTTACATATCAGTCTTGTCAATACTTATCCTAATTGCTTTTGTGAACATTCATACATGTACAACCTATTTTCATTTATTAATATATAATTTACAGAATACACAGAACATTAAATTAAGACGAGTATCATATACAAGCACCACTACTTTGTCTTTAGACTTCATGTATGAAATTTATGCACAAATTTGTTAATTTTCTCTAATTTCATCACATAAAAAGTTTTTAAAAAATCAATAATTAACCCCTTCTTTCATTTACTGCATATATGTAGTAAGTACATCTATCATACACATCTACTGGTGGTATGAAACAATATCCTACACATAAAAGTCTCTATGGACTAGATATTTTCTATACACAGAAGACCAGAAACTGCATAAAGAAGTCACACAGGACATTTGTGCATGGATGTCTAACCAGTCTCAACTACTCATCAGTAAAATAGTGAACAGTAATTACACTGAAGCAAGAATTATGAAATGTTACTGGAATATATTCTCACATGCCCCTTTATAAATAACATTGCAGAAGAAAGAAAGAAGAATCAGAACTAACTTCAAAAACAAACTTTATAAGGGTTGCATTTTAAATTACTTTAGAGATGGGTTTGATCACAAATAGAAAAATTACAGTTTCAGATTATTTGACAATATTTTATGTGTATTTCCACATAGCCTTAGACAAAACAAAAAGCATTCATTCTGCAAATAATCCTTATAAAAGCCCTTTTGTACATCTTCAATATACAGTTTCAAAATGAAAAAGAGTCAAAAAAATCAAGCCACTATGCTTTTTCAAAACTGCTGACAATATAAACCAACACTAAAAAAGGAATAAAATAATAGGTCGGTGACTTATTTGCATTCCCTTGCATTCAAAAATTTAAAAAATTGCAATATAACTGCTGAAATATATTACACTAGTATGCAACTTGAGATTTCATCAACATATGAAATCCTCTATTTGGTAATATTAACTAACATGACTGTTTGGAAGCTCTAATTATATACAATCTATACTCAAGCTTGGAAAAATTGTTTTGATTTTAAAAAAGGTTTTTTAAAATATGTAAGTTTTGTCTAAAGTTGATGCAGAACATCATGTATGTAATTACAGAGATATCAGACTTTCACACAGTAAGTGTTGAAAATAATTACTTCAATGATCAAATATAGAACTTAATGAAGAGTATAGGATAATATTTGTTATATGGGTACATTAATAAACTCCATACAAATTGGCATACGAATAATATCAAAATCAGTTAAAAAGAGGCAATTTCTAAGGTGATTATATTGGGGAAATATTCAAGATCTGTAATACAGATATGCTGCCTATTAAAATATTATTAATAATAACACTCTTTTGAACAAGTGAAAAGCTTGCATATGATATGAACTTACTAGCAAAATCAACCATGTTCAGAAAGCAGTGGTTATTTTTTATCTAACAGTAAGTCTTTGTTTGTGGACCAGACTAAAATCTACATGTTTATCTTAGGGCTCCCAACATCATTCTCTTGGATGCATGGCACTGTGAACCACACAGAATCTTTCACATTCAATATGCCCAAATACAGCTTCTTGCAAATTTCTACTGCCGTGCAAAGACACTTTATTCCTCAAATCTTAGAGATAAGAGGATTCATGTATGTAAGAGTCCACAGATGATTTTAATGATGAGAAATATCTCTCTCATCAGCAGTAGCAGCTACTGCAGCACGTTGAGCAGCAAGAGCCATTTGAGCCATCTGTTTTTCCAGTTCTGCACTGTAGAACTCATTGGCTGGAGTGCCAAAATACTTGGTGAGAACATACACCACTGCCTCATAAGTAGACATCATTATGGCTGTATTAGGAATCTGCCGCACAAGCTGTGTGGCAAGTCCTCTGTACAGTCCTCGGTGACCCTCTTCCTGGAAGACTGTAAATAACGTCTGCCAGAAAGAGCGGTATTTATTACCTTCCTCACGTAATCGAGTGCGAGCCACCTCTGAAACAAACAAGCCACAATTGCTTATTATTGTCCAAGTTCAAGAAATTATCAAACAATATCATCAGTTTTCTATCTATCAAACAAATCTATCAGTTTTTTCAAAAATATTAGAGAGACTTTTTTACGTACGAATGGAAACCTTTCTCACTAAACACGACGCGCTTTCAGATTGCCAACATGGATTTAGAAAATCAAAATCAACGGAAACAGCTATATTTTCTTTTCTTAAAGATGTCGCCTCATCATTGGATCAAAACGAGGCACCTATTGGATTATTTTTAGATCTCTCAAAAGCATTTGACGTCATTGATCATGACATTTTACTTTCCAAATTACCTTCATATGGAATTCGTGGTATTGCTCTAGATTGGTTATGTTCGTACCTTAAACAACGATCTCAGAGAGTTGAAATACCTTACTGGAATGATGGAACATTACGTACGCACCTTTCCGACTCTTTGCCCGTTGCATGTGGAGTTCCTCAAGGATCGATTTTAGGCCCTACTCTGTTGCTACTTTACGTAAACGATATGCCCTCGACGATTCGAAACGGAAGAACGGTTCTCTTTGCGGATGATACGAACATCCTTTGCAATAAAGAAACCGTAAATAGTACAATATCAGATGTTTCAAATTGGTTCCGAAATAACAAATTAATAGTAAACGAAAAGAAAACGGTTTTAATGCAGTTTTCTATTTCAAATAAACAATTCTGTGCTCCATTGAAAATGAACAGTGTACCATTGACTGATGTTAAGGTAACAAAATTTTTAGGTCTCTCAATTCAGTCAAACCTTAAATGGAACGTCCATTTAAATGAATTGAACACAAAATTAAGTTCATTATGCTACGCGTTCAGAATTCTTGCAAATTCAGTCAGCCTTCATACTGCTCGTTGTGTATACTTCGCGAATGTTCATTCCCGCCTGAGATATGGCATAATATTCTGGGGAAATACATCTTATAGCTCCCAGACTTTTGGATTACAAAAACGAATTGTACGAATAATAACCAAATCCCACCCACGTGATTCATGTAAGCCTCTCTTCATTAATCTAGAATTTTACCATTACCGTGTCTTTTATTTACGAATCAGTGGTTTTGTAAAAATGACTTGCTCAAGGGCGGAATATATTTTCAGAAAATGCCGAAGTCTATTACTATAACACTCGACGTAGAAATCATATTCATCAGGTGACAGTATCAACAGCTCATTACAAAAATTCACATACAATACATGTACATTATTTTACAACACTTTGCCAGATGACATTAAACGATTAAATTCAATAGAAAAGTTTAAATCCCAAGTGAAATCGTTTCTGCTGCATAACTGTTTCTATACAATTAGAGACTATACTGAGCATCACAAGAAAAGTAACATTAATTTTACCAATGATACATAATGCATTATTTACCATTTGGACTGTATAAATGAGTATAAACAACCTGTAACAACTATTGTACTACAGCTTCCGGGTCAATGACCCCCATCTCGATCAGGTTTTTCGTCCAGTTTTTTTTCTGTGCACGTCTTCTAGAATTCAGTGGGAAATACATTTATTCAAATTATCGTTTCCATGTTGTCGCGGCAGGAAGTAATAAGAGCCAAAAGTTTTTGCTTATTTTCCTTGAAAATAGGTTTTATTACATGGGGGTTTTTGTTTTTTTTCTCCCTTTCAAAAATTCCAAATTTAAGTAGTATATGACTTGGTGTAGAGATCAGAATTTTGAAAATGTGCACACAATTCACTTTTCCCCATAGCACGTCATACGCAGTTTTTAACTGTTTTTTGACGCAAATAAATAAATAAATAAATAAATAAATAAATAAAAATATGAGTTAGAATAAAGACAACTGCGTAATGTTTGTTACTTACATTGTAAGGTTTCAATGCACACACAGTTTTTAACTGTTTCTGATGTAAAATAAATAAATGCAATAAAAGCTCTAAGAATGCAGTTGACATATTTAATAAAATAAAAAAATGTCAGTTAAGTTTAATATTGTGTTTTGACAAGTGTATTCTGTCAGAGATTATTTCAATAGCTTTTTAAAACAATATAATAAAGATCCATTTTCATAAACAGCACTTGGTATCTGATCAATAAAATATTTTCATTAAAAAAATCATTAAAATTCGTAATTATAAATGAATACTTCATTTCTTTAAACTGTTTGTGCGGTAAAAATATTCGCGATAGTAATTAATATAATCACTTGCAGTGGTTTCAATACGTCAGACCATGCTTACTGCAAATAATGAAGACATTAAAATTAGTTTAAAAAAACATTGATGTAATTCGAGTTAAACTAATAAATTACTCCAGTATTCTTTCCCGCCTTTCCAGTTGGCTGTGCTTGAATGAAATCTGAAGGCGCATTTGGCGGCAATTTAAATTCCACAAGGGCCGGCGTCACGTCGCGTCGTCCGCAATGACGTCAACGGTCCCGGGCAATTACTTCGCATTCGCAGAGCGTCCGCGGGCGTCCCGATCGGGCTTCGCGCCCACGCTGCCTCCTCCCGCCGCCGCCCGAGCGCGCTGGGAGCGGCGGGGCCGCGAGCCGGACCCGCCCGCCGCCCAGCCAATGCGGGCCCCCGGGCGCGGGCAACTGCGCAGCAGGCGACGAGGCGCGCCCCCGCGGACGCGTCTCGCATCGCCCACGCCCCACGCCGCCCCGCCCCCTGCGCGCCGCGCCGCGCCGCACACTGTGAGATGAGGCGAGAGTTACGCAGCCGCCGATCCGGTCCCGCGTTCTATTAAGGGGAAGTCACTCAGCTCTACAGCCACTTGCAAATAGTAAGCTCTGGCACGGATGCGGGAATCTACGAGCGATGAGCAATCCTAGCCGAAGACGAGCAGAAATCGATGTACAATTGGAGACAGTTCTTCAACGAATCAACATTTACTTAAAATATATACACAAATATAATGCAAATCGTTAGTAATATCAACTGCTCAATGAATCCAGTAAACGATTTTTTTTATTATTATATCATACACATGTTCATCATACGCGCTAGCTATAAATGTCGACTTCGCAGTTGTTA
Organism: Teleogryllus oceanicus; assembly: GCA_964035755.1. Taxonomy (NCBI): domain Eukaryota; kingdom Metazoa; phylum Arthropoda; class Insecta; order Orthoptera; family Gryllidae; genus Teleogryllus; species Teleogryllus oceanicus. The sequence goes on along the minus strand of CAXIVR010000012.1, from coordinate 35,293,206 downwards.
CCGCAATCTCAATTACATAACGACGCATTAGCGTCCCGTGTTCACCTGCGCCGACCGCCTAACGCGAATCAGGGAAGCGTGGCGCCAAGGACTGCCGCCTCTCCGTCGCCTCCCCGCCCCTCGCACGCAAGGCGGCTGCGGCTGCGAAGCCAGGGGAACCTGGTCGCGTTCGGTGCATCCGGGGCCATGGCCGACGCACCCTAGCCACCGCGGCGGGTGTGACGTGGCTCTTGGCCCCTCGCCCTGCGCAGCATGGCCTTCGCTGCTTCGCCATTTGTCCCGCGGGCAGCGTCTGCCCGACGGTTTGCGGGTATTATAAATAGCGCGTGTGCACGTTGGCTTCGCAAGTGCAAGTTGCAAAGCATTACAGAACTCGTGTGTCGAAATGAAACCGGTAGAACATCGCTAAGGGCGATGAAACTATGCACGCAGTCTACTCTACTACTGCTAACGAAGCTGACTGTGCAGTTCACAAAATTTTATGCTGCATTAACTTAATTCTGCGTGAACTTCACAGGTGATCATTTATGACACGAATTGCTGCGTCCAGTTTTACCGTCATGCAACTGCACTGCCAGTGGACCTAGTGGTTTATTGTGGAGTAGAGAATGCAATTCGAAGGTTAACTGCGTACTAGGTCAAACGCATACATGATTTAACTTTCCCTAAAGTTTAAACACCGTTTATATGATCGGAATTAGTTTTGCTCATTCAATTTATACTACACGATTTCATAGACCAAATGCATTATTTTCGCGTGTTGTTTAACGTCTTGGATTCTGGACCGCTTTTGGATTTGTGTGAAACAATATTTCTGATGATCAGTAATAGAAATTAAGCTAGAAAATTAATAAACCTTTTGTAACACCTTCCCTGTGCCTTAAACGAAGTGGTTCTGATCACATTATCCACACTTCAATACAACATACGGTAAACAGGATGTTCGTGGCTTCGCGGTTTTTCAGTTTTAGCTCCTCGAGCTGCTACCACCGGATGCCACAGAGTACACGCTAACGCAATATCCACCAAGTTCCCTCGTGTACTTCCACGGGGCCAACGTATTGCGAGACATTTCGCATCAGAATCACGATCATGTCATGATCATGTGCGACAACAGTTGCCCACCGATAATGAATACAGGTGTTAACACTGATTCACCTAAGGTGGAATGCATTAACATTCGTCGCGGTAACCGCAAAAGGTCGTATCGTACCGAAGTTTTCAGGAGGAACGAAAAACGTTCTCTACCTCTCCGTCTTTACAGTCTTCACAAATGTACAACCATGGTATTAGGTTTGTCATTAGTCCACTGTCATATTTTTTCTTTTCACTTGGAAGCAATCCCGTTTAATATACAAAGTCGTTTTATGTTATCACAAAAGGAAATAACCCATGTTCATGTCATTTATTTTGCATTTTTCGTCGATTTCGACTAATAAGTACTTTTTTTACATTTCCCGTCATTTTTAATACATTTTTCACAGATTTCATTGAATTGAGTGTCATTTTAATTGTTCTTGCTTCAAATAAATATTTACGAGATGGAACAAACGTTTTCCACAGAAATCCTGAGTAGCCTATTCCATTTCTTCGCTCATATACTGTAATGTCAACGTGTGAGTACTATGTAATTTAAGGTTCGTGTGACGCCAGTCGGCGCCATTATAATTTCCGCCGATTTCGCAATAAATAAAGACAGATTTTCTTGTAAAGAATAGTCCAAACTAAAATTTTTGCAAGCTGAGTTTACTTTAACACAAGGAAGAAGCCTCGATGACACCAATAACATATCCAATAGCATGAGTTGTTCATCTCAAGTGGTTTTGATAAATTTGTTTACGTCATTATTCTTTGTTTTTAGGGCGTTTAAAAAGCATTTAAGAGCATTTTACTGATCATTTCTGACAGTGTTTTAGGTCATCAAAATCCGCCCCTACTCATAATTGTGTAAAAAAAGTGAATGTTTTGACACGACCTGTTGCGGTTTTCATGACGACATGCAAGGCGTAGAAATCCAATTTTTAAATTCACCAGGTCACCTCCACGTGTCCGACCATCCATCCGTCCGTCAAGGTTAGTTCTCTTCCGGTCCACCAATCAAGGGAAGTGATGTGTTATTCGAGTGAGGACCTAACCACTTTAATCAGATCCTTCCGTAATTTTGTTAAAGAATTTTTAAAAAAGCTGGACGTGGAGGTGGAGGTGGGGTGGTGGTGGTGGTGGTGGTGGTGGCGGTGGTGGTGGTGGTGGTGGTGTGGTGGCGGCGGCGGTGGGGTGGTGGTGGTGGTGGTGGGGCGGCGGTGGTGGTGGTGGTGGTGGCGGCGGCGGGGGCGGCGGGGCGGCGGCGGCGGCGGGCGGCGGCGGTGGCGGCGGCGTGCGGCGGTGCGGCGGTGGCGGTGGCGGTGGCGGTGGCGGTGGCGGTGGCGGTGGCGGTGGCGGTGGCGGTGGCGGCGGCGTTAAGCGCCACTATCGCGTTATTTAAATTTATATTTATTTTTTAGGGGGGGGGTTGAGGCACTTCCAAGAGGTGATTCCTCTGAAACAAAACAAATCGACTGGCAGTTTTAGAAGTATCTTTCTAAAAATTGTAGAAAAAATCGATTTCTTCAGATTCCCATTTCCCCGTGGTTTTCTAGGTTTCCGGTTTGATCAAAACTCGTACCAGATGATGGCCAGGATGATGTCCTTGATCAAAATGCCCTGCAAAGACTCCCTGTCAAGTTGTTAAGGGGTAATGTCTAGTAAATACTTAATTTCATATTTCGCTTCAATAGTCAAAATGAGGCATTCAAGACTCGAGGAAAATACGAGGAAATCAGAATAGATACGAGATATGCGAGAAGAAAAATGGCATTCAAGTATTGCACATGGAGTCTTATTCACATGTTCGGTAGCGAAGTACGTATGTAAAATTTCTTCAAGTATTACGAATCTTTCGAAATTTTATTCCATAGACTTCTTTCATAGAAATTTCTTTCAGGAATCACTTTGTATTTGTTATTGAAATAAAGTTAATAGTGGAGAACTGAATGGGGCTCGTCTGTTATTACAAAACAAGGACTCTAAAGTCTACAAACTTGGTCAAAGTTACGGTGTAACTTCTTTGCCAGTGCTCCCCTCGCCTCAATGCAAAGTCGTCCTACTCGTGTGATCGTTGAGCGAATCTCCGCTACTGCGATAGGATGCGTCAGAGAACTAAGAAAAGCACGGGACCGACAAGCGTGGAAGACATCTTCACAGCCGTCCAGTATGGCTGCTGTCTCCCTGGGGTATAAATAAGGTTACGAGTAAACAAATAGTTATATTTTTTATGCACCAAAGGCGTTATAAGGGTATTCAGTAATTAGCAGTGCTTGACTTTGACGTATGTGCGCCATAGGATGTCAAATGTTTTAGCGCCCTCTTATTTCTTTTAATATTAAAGTTATTTTTATTTGTAATAAAAAAAATTGTATGATATTTGTAATCGACGCAAATATTGTGTACGAATGAATTATTGATTTTACGAATACATATCAGGAAGTTCTTATCACGATATTGATTTAATATACGATCTTTTTGTATTCATTTTATCTTAATACATCAATGGATATATATTTAATTAATTAAGATATTCTTTTGTTACAAATAGTGAAAGAAATATTTCTAAAAACAAAAAATGCCCTTTGAAATTTTGAATCCGCTTAAATTCGTTCGCCCCCAGAAAATCCGCGCCCCAGGCTGCAGCCTACTCAACCAGTTCGGTCTGGTAATTAGTATTCAGTAATGATAGAGCAGCGACAAAATGCCCGAAGGCCTTTAGCCCGAGGGCTTTTTGTCGCCCGAGATCATTAGAACTAGACAACGCCTGTGGTACAAACATAATTTTATTTTTTACATAATTTTATTGATTCAGATTTGCTTATTTACTAATTAACTAGATGTTAACTTGACTCTTTTTGCCTTTTCGTAGTTCCCTTCGTAAGAGAACATGTAGCTTCATTCAAGTGTTTTCATATTTCCCTCGTAACCACGATCCTTACACTACATGTCAATTATGCAGTGTATGTCGAGCTCCATATCGAAGACAATCAAGCTATAACGTATCAGTAAAAAATAAAATAATTATTGTAAATCAAAGTTTGACTGTTCAAAGAATTATATAATCGCAATTTAAGGCGTGTGATGAAGCAGGTTTTCGAAGATGAAGTACTTTCCCGTACATTGCAAGGAATTATTCATTTCAGCGTTACTTCCCATAATTCTGTTTATAATTTCTTGAAAATGATCCCTTATAATTAGCACTCAGCAATAGTCTTTTTTCCCCTCTAACAACACATTTCAGAGAGGCTAAATTTGCAAACAATTTCCTATAGTCTAATGTTATAGGTATACCAGAGGAAACATAACTATCGTGACATTCAACTGATTTTCGACAAAAGGCCTTTTCGATTTCGAATTATAAAGTTAACACGCGACTTATTCACACCGAAAAACAAAACATTGAGATAATGTAAATCAAGCGTGCGTGCCTCTGCTGGATTGCATCAGGAAGTTGCAAGTTACAGCGCAGTTCCTTGCGAAACCGGTTAGAAGGTGGTCGGGTAGGGAGACCCAGACGTTCACGAGACACGAATAAGTTCCACTATGACCTCTTTGGTTTATAACACCGGAAGCCAGCAACTTGCCAGTTGACGCGCTGCCGTTTAGGGTTTGACCTTGTCAAGCTACATGCGTGAGCAGACCCCGCTTGCGAAGTGTGCGACGGACGGCAGGGCACTTCGGTTGCCAACATGACGACACACAATGAAACAAGGGACACCAAAGTCGACTTAAACTATTAAACAAAATACATGAAATCTTTTTTTTTTAAAAGTAACTTTTCTCAATGATCGACTAACCGACGTAATTTCTTTATACTCCATTCTCGGTTCAAAAATTACCTTGCATTGTTTCTCAATTGCTTTCAAAGCAATACTATCAGAGCTAGTCTCTACCGGGCAGACGCAAAGTCCAATAAATCAATCTGCAATTTTTTATTATATATGACTGACTGAAGATCAACCGAAAACTATTTTCCAATGGCTGTGAACAACTGACAACAGTTTGAACCACGCATCGACATGTTTCAAACTGTACTGTAAGTTTCACGGTGCAACTCACATCGTTTGCTTCAAGGTGGATGCAGTGAGTAGGCATATGCTAAGCTCCGTATTGCCGGGCTCGCCCAGTAACCCACCAGTTGGGCCCCCGGCGCCTACCCTAAGGCTGGATTGGGCGAGGGACGTTCTTATGAATGCTCTGGATCTTACTCAAAAACGTCCAGACGGGGAAAACGAACCTTCTATCGGGTAGCCTAGGTTCTGGCGATACTCACGTCAATAGTCTCAAGGTAAAGGCAGTGACGAGATGGAAAGGGGGCCCCGAGTCGACCGGACCTTAGTTCGGCCCCCTGATGGGCTCTCGGCTTCGTCGTGGCAGTGGCCTGATTCTTTGGGCAAAGAGGAGGAACTTGCTCCCGACGCATGTGAGAAGCGCATTGTTTGGACTCTGGTTCTAGCCTGGATAGCTAGGAGCTCTGAGCTGGCAGGGCTGCCCGACCCAGGCATCGTATGCGGAGGTTGCCGTGAGGCAAACTACGTTCGGGATCAGGATACCAACACGTCGGCGAACTTGTGCGTCGGTGGGGTGTGAGGATAAGCGAAACGCTTAGGTGCCCACCCCGGGGTTCGCGCCCTCTGTCCCCTAGAATACGAAATTGTGTGTGTTGGTAGGTCGGGTCGGGTCGCGGCGGGGTGCGGCGGGTCGGGGCGCGGCGGGGTGCGGCGGTCGGGTCGGTCGGTCGGGTCGGGTCGGGTCGGGTCGGGTCGGTCGGTCGAGTCGAGTCGAGTCGAGTCGAGTCGAGTCGAGTCGAGTCGAGTCGGGGGGGACAGAGCTGTGAGGGACAGGGCGGGCAGGCTGGAATGAGGAGGTTGTGGGTTGGTGCGGGGCAGGGCTGGGCTGGCCGGGAGGGTGGGGTGGGGTGGGGTGGGGTGGGGTGGGGTGGGTGGTGTGGGATGGGTTGGGATGGGATGGGTACGGGGAGCGAAGAGGAGGGGGGCGGGACGCCGCGCGGGGATCGCGTGGGAAGGGCCCCCGCCCCGCGCCCATTACGCCCCCTGCTCATTCGCGACGCGAGCGGCCTGCCTGCGGCGCAGCACTCCGCACAGGCAACCACCACGCCCACTTCCTCCATTTCAAAGTCCGTTTGTGAAGTACCACTAGGCCCTCCCCTGCCTTCTCCCTCTGATTGTATTAGAACTATCCTAAGCACACGTACAGCCAGGTATTTGTTCAGAAGTCATTCACTACTAGAGGGGGAAGGTCGAAAAATCTTACTAACGGACGCGGGCATGGCGATAAAGAGATTTTGTCAAACGAAGGTCCTTAACTTCATAACATTTAAAAAAAAATTGTAGATTTTTACAACTGTCTTCTAGATAATGCGGCAGTCCCCGACTTTGACTTCTGTGAGCCCTAAGCTGTCAAAAGTATTAGTCAAAATTTTCCTTTTTTTAAACATTACAGCTATTTATAATATTTTAAATAAAATAATTGTTGTACGATATTTGTAACCGACACAAATATTGTGTACGTATGAATAATTGATTAAACGTATACGTATAAATAATTCTCACCGCGATATTGATATAATAAATATACGATATTTTTGTATTCATTCTGTGTATATCAGTGGATATATATTTGATTAATTAACACTTTCTTTTGTTACAAATATGGAAACAAATATTTATATAAAGAACATTCAAAAGTTCGCCTTATGAAATTTTGAATCCGCTGAAATTCGTTCGCCCCCAAAAATTGCGCGCCCCGCGCTGCAGCCTAATCAGCCCCTTCAGTAATTTAGCACTGTAATGCGGTATCGTGCCACCTCAAGGTCGTGAAATAGGTGACGTCTTTTGTTTCTTTCCTAAAACGCATTTTTCTTACACCATTCCCTAAAACTCTTATATTAGTAACTCGCTTTTGAGTCTTGTTGTAATATAAAAAAACTACAACCTGAAACCTAATAGGTTGATAGCAAATACTGATTTAATGAATAGGAAATGGGGAAGAATGGCACAGGATTTCGCGTACGTTCACAGAGGAGGAGGACGGGCGGGTAATTTGGACAGATAGCCATAGGTCGGTGAAAGATAAAATCTAGCACGATTGGTGAAAAAACTTAAGAAAACTCCATTGGTGTTCTCACTGAATATTCAAGCTGCAATTTAATTTTTGTTTATACTAAAATGTTAACTTACTCGAGCTATTTGTTTTTCGCGCTTTCACTTCTAAAATTCTGTTGAATAAAAAATTCTTACGTTGTGTTACAAGAACTACGTTTGAATACTTGGAATAAAACAATATACAAAACTTATAGTAAATTTGCATTGCTTAGAGAAAGTATCTCTACCTCTCGTGAGCTCGACATAGCTTTCACTCAATCAGATATTTGCGGAAAGGCGCCTCTCAAAATAAACAAAGCGTTTTGCTTTGCGCACATTTTTTGCTACCGTAAGACAACGGGTTGATTGATTGATTATTCGTGTTTCCGGGCGCTGCTTTAGTCATTAGTCAACTGCTTTGGTCATTAGTTCCGTAAGTGTAGTGCATTTTTTTTTCTCGGGAGATGGGGTTGATCTTCCCCCGCTGGATGGCGAGATCTGGCACCGACCTACCGCCGGCTAGTGGGGTTTCCCCATAACCAGGACTCTAGCGGGGCACCGCCCCAGCCGGACAAGCTCCAAGCTCCGACCGGCTCCCGGAATGTAGGTGCATGTTAGTGTAAATGTGTGTGTAAGGGGAGAGGATAGGGCAGGGTAGACGAAGGACATCGCATGCGGTCCGTGGTCCGTGCTCTGGCATTCGCCAGGTGTTGATCACAGAAACCACGGAAAACTACCGATCAGAGCAGCCGGCCGCTAGAATTCTCCTCCCGACAGCGACTGAATTCGACCTAGCTGAAAAGCTAGTGTCGAAAATCCTGCCGCCGTCGGGAGTGGGAACCTAGGACCTCCCTGTCAGAGGCGCTGCAGTGACATCAGTTGATGCACTGAGCTACCGCTCCCGGTCGGAAGAGAACGGGTACAGATCCTTCGTTCGTCAGACCTCTTTTGTATTCTTCGACGCGGAACTACGACAACGCTGATCGCGAGCCAAACCCTCCAACTCACCTTCTGCCACGGCCGCGCATCTATTTTTGCATGACGCCTCTACCGTGATTGCCCCACTAGTCCCCGGAAAATCGATTCCAAAACAACAAATTCAGACGTGTTTGCTGATATTCGGAAATTCATTCGATTGGATGTTCCAAAACTCTACTATTTAGACTACAAAAAATAATTTATTTAGCAAAATGTTAAAACAATTTAAATGAATAACAATCAGTTATTCCTGGTAATTTACAACCACACGATTTTTTGTTTCCTCGCGTCTTTTATGCATAATGCACCCGTATATTAAGTACTCGTCAAAATACGCCAAATGTTACTAGTAGTGGGTTACTTCTTACATTAGCCAGTCAGCTTCAACAAAGCTGTGCGAATGACTAATTATTTTGGACTTCATATCCATTAGTCATAGCGGGTCTGATTCAAAAGGTGAGTGTTCGAGTAGAAGACGGTGTCACGAGAAGTACCGGTATTTTGCCACGAAAATGCGTTTGAAATTATGCATTGCATGGTTGTTATATGTAAATCGCAAATACCGAGGGCTGGAAATTGGTCTTGTCGTCCCAATTGAAAAATGCATGGAAAAGTCTCAACTGAGATCACGTTAAGTTAGATTGGGTTCGATGATATCGTGAAAATGGAATTTTATGACAGATCCAGCAGATCTTGAAACAAACACACCTTGCCTCTCATCGGCCTTAAACTTCTCATCAGCAGTCTCGTCTTAATTTGTACCAGATTATGAGCTTATCATCCTTACGTACTACAACCACTGTAGCCACCTCAAGTTGGTTGATGTGCATCTCATCCTAGTTTGGACTTTATCCACCAAATTTGGTTAATGTGAACATTAACTTGTTGATTCACAAATTACCAGAATTCGGGTACCTGCACCGGTAGCGGTAGCTCAGTGCATCAACTGATGTCACTGCAGCGCCTCTAACCGGGAGGTCCTAGGTTCGCATTCCTCAGGGCGGCAGGATTTTCGATACTAGCTTTTCAGCTAGGTCGAATTCAGTCGCTGTCTGGAGGAGAATTCTAGCGGCCGTCCGCTCTGATCGGTAGCTTTCCGTATTTTCTCCGATCAACACCTGGCGAATGCCGGAGCATTACCCTATCCAACGGGCCACGGACCGCGCGCGATGTCTCCTCTTCCTTGTCCTATCCTCTCCCCTTACACTAACATGCACTACAATATCACATATTCCGGGAGACCGGTCGAGAGCTTAGAGCTCGTCCCGACTGGGGCGGTGTCCCGTTGGTGGGAGAGTCCTGGTTAGGGGGAAACCCCACTAGCCGACGATAGGTCGGCGCCGGATCTCGCCATCCAGCGGGGGAAGATCACCGCCATCTCTCGAGAAAAAAAACGTGCACTACACTAACGGAACAAATGACCGAAGCAGTTGACGCGCCCGGAAACACGAAAAAATCAATCAATCGGGTACCCGCCATAACTTAACTGCAAGAGCCCCATCAGGCACCGATTTGCACTCAGGATTACATGCAGAATGTCGTTTCGCGACTATCGTGTCTTGCTGTCAAAAGGCATTCAAGCCAGCTGGTTTTGTGCCAAGTCTCTACCGATGTAGTTTGTGCGGCTATTTTTCTGCAGCCATACAAACACCAAGCTATTTCACGCGATATATGGTAGAAATCGACCACGCAGCAGTGAGGTTATACGAAAATTTCCCAGCGTAGAAGATAGGCCCTAACTGAACACCTATTTCGGCTTACGAATCCGTAGGATCGGACAGGCAACTAGTTGAATCAGCCAACATTTAAAATATTTTGGCAACCAATTATCATTCTCAGACAGGCAGCTTTATTGGCAGCCTTAATGATGTTTTTCATTATCGTCGCGAGATGCACAATACTTACTATATTTGTAAACAGCGCACATTGGATCAGATTCATTATTAAATAGAGAAGTAACAAGACTAAACGTTTTTTATCAACTACGTATAATTGTTGTATTCGTGACTACGCTATTCGTGTTTTTTTTTCGCACAGCTTAACGTAACTTTCTCTACTGCATATGCAGTAGCGTGGAAGTAAAACGTGTCAAATAATTTTCCGTTGGCGAGAACCGAAAAAATGATCATGTTCACATTAAATTACTAGATTTCTATAACACGACACTATAGTGCAAAATTTGTCTTCTAGGCATGACATTAGCATATGTAAGTGGACAAGAAAAAAAAAATTCGTGCGCGAAACGTGTTTTTTTGTGCTAGTTTTCCGTAAGTGAAACAGCGCATTTTTTATTCTAACTATTTTTTTTTTTTTGAATTCCAGAGTCAAACTAAATTTGCATTGGCCACGCGATGCTCTAAGTCATAGAAATTGCAAAATTTAAATGTTAATAAAAACTCCCGAGCGCCATTAATCACAGGCGACGGAAACTTCCCAGATTCAATTTTCCTGGTAACCTGTTGACGGACAAGGCCGTCTAGCAACAACTTGCGAGAAGCTGCAAGTTTCTGGTATGCAATCAAGTTCTCCAATCCCCGACCTACGTGACACACGTCAATCTTGAAAGATCCGCACAGACCTCAGATAAACTGACACGTGCTCTCATGTACGCTGACAGAGACGTAATGACGCACAATTATTTGACTAAAAGGGAAACCCTTTCTGGGAAACCAAAAAACCAGCTGAAGTCATAAAGCAAAATGTTAATGGTAGAAGTCGGCGTCGCTCGCAATTCATCTATGTTCAATAGGGTAATGCTTTTTAACGTTCAGTAATACTCCCACGAAAGAACAATGTCCAGTAAGTCCATAAATAGGCACAGTATGAATCGTCTAGAATGTCGAAATAGGCGAGATATATCACTGCGACGCCGGCAAACAAACATTATTAACATATAGTGCGATTATACGGCGCGTATCGCTTACATCAGGGGTGACCAAACAGCGTCTGACGAGTCGCACGCGGCAGTCAGCCACATTAGATTATATTGAACGAAACTTACGTAATTCAGTACTTTAAAGGAAAGTAATGTTTCGTATATAAAAACTCCGTAAGATGCATGAAATATTTCAGGTATAAAAATCTTTGTGAACTAACCTACCAAATATTTTGTGACTTTTAGTAATATAAATATGGTGAAAATTGTAATGTGGAGTACAATTCTAATAGTAAATATGGTAAATATGAAGTAAAGAGTAATGTGGTCTTATCAGTGATAGTGGGAGTTCTTTTATGAAATTAAAATGCATGGTTATACACACGAGTCAGTCACGTAAGGAAAGAACACGTGGCCGCGTGGGGCGACAGGTGAAACATATCACGAGTCGCCCATCCACCAAGTTCGTGCGTGACTCTGGTCAAGAAGAACGGCAAGCGAAGGGTAGTGATGTTGAGCGGAGGAACCGGTAGCGGTAGCTCAGTGCATCAACTGATGCCACTGCAGCGCCTCTGACCGGGAGGTCCTAGGTTCCCACTCCCCACGGCGGCAGGATTTTCGACACTAGCTTTTCAGCCAAGTCGAATTCAGTCGATGTCTGGAGGAGAATTCGAGCTGCCGGCTGCTCTGATCGGTAGTTTTCCGTGGTTTCTCCGATCTACACCAGGCGAATGCCGGAGCAGTACCCTAACAAACGGGCCACGGACCACGCGCGATCTGTCCTTCCTCTTCCTTGTCCTATCCTCTCCCCTTACACACACTTACACTACACCACATATTCCGGGAGACCGGTCGGGAGCTCAGAGCTGGGGCGGTGAACCGCTGGTGGGAGAGTCCTGGTTGGGGAAAACCCCGCTAGCCGACGGTAGGTCGGTGCCAGATCTCGCCATCTCCCGAGAAAAAAAAACATGCACTACACTAACTGGACTAATGAGCGAAGCAGTTGACGCGCCCGGAAACACGAAAAAAAAAAATCAATCAATCAAATTGAGCGGGGGAAGGGGGAGGGAGAGGGAGAGGAAATTGAGAGTGACGAGGCAGCGCTTTCAACATCCCTGGCCGGCTGGGGAAGGCTGCCGTATGCAGATGGCGGGCCACGGCCCGCTCACGCGCGCTCCGCGTGCGGCGCCTCGAGCCACCACGCGTGCGGTGCGAGGCGAGGCGGGGCGAGGGAGGGGCACGAAAGGGGGAAGGGAGGGGTGTGTCGTGACGCACGCGGGGCGCCACGCGCCGCACGGGACAGCGGTCACTTCAATGGGTCTCAGCTTTCGGCGCCCTGGCTCGGATTTCATTTAACTATTATTTTTGCTCAACGCCGCCGGCTATTTATAATTTCTTTTGTACTGCACGTTGGTGTCTCCCATACCTTCTATCCTGACCGAGGTCGACGTTCTAGTAATTACGAAACGATTGGATATTCCGTCCTGGCAACAACCTGCTAATTTAATTTAGTTCGCGAGACCTTCCTACAAATCGAATCGCAAGTGCGCGGACTCTTACATTCAGTAACGCAAAAATCACATTAACTTTCACCATTTTATACAGCACTGTAAATAAATATAATTGAGATGATCACTGGGGAAAGAAGCAAACTTTAATTCGAAAAAAATATTGAGGATATTTAGATAGTTTTTATATTTGGGGAACGCGCAATGGTTGTATTCATTTAATTTTTTGCACACGATACCAATAATTTCAAATTAATGAAACCTAACAGCCGTAATATGCGGGATACAGCAATTCTGGTTATGTAAAACTTGTTTGCTACAAACTTCGCCAAGGCACATGTTCCGGCAGTGGTGCGTATCGTCGGGTTAACCCGGTTTAACTTGACATGACCCAAATATCCCACGGAATTGCTAGCAGATTAATCCTAACAAAGAAACATGAGCATAATGTACTTTGTGCTTGCTTGTAGTGAGCAACAAATTTAATACCGAAACAATGATTAGATTGTTCATTCGGTAAGAATGGCTTCAATGTGAACCACAGATACAAATTCTATTTCTTTTTATCAATTTTAAATATGACCTGTCGCCACTGTGGATCTTTTGTAAATTCTGCAATACAAACTACTATCAAATCAGATGCAGTTTTATACAAAAGTTTGTACGTACTATATTTTGGGTAATGAGAAGAATGTTAATATAATTATCGCAACAATACAGGATATCAACGAATGAAGTATTTTCCAGCGTCAGCGTCCTAGCTTCAAATAAACGACATCCAAATATTTTTTATCTTTTACGAGAAACCCGTCGCAAGCGCTGTATAAATAGCAGCCCGCAGTGCTGCAACTTCCCAGTGTCAATGCGAAAGGCGCTATTGATCCAGTGTGCAGTTCACAGCTAGAATACCGCAACGTCCTTTCTTTTTCTAGTTCTCTCTCCTCGAGATGTCGCACACGTACACTACCACACATGTCGAGAGAACCGTCGGGACCCTAGAGCTTGTACCAGGCAGGGCGGGCCCCCGCTGCGTAAGGAGAAGGAAAACCCGCAAGTGTACGTATAGGTCTGTGCCGGATCTCGCGTTCCAGCGGAGATGAAACATTAGGCATGTAAGATGCACTACAGACATAAGTAGGTAACGCACCGGAAACATTAAATATTCATCCACATTGTAAGAAATATCTCATACTCATTGTAAAGAAATTGTTAAAATCGCCGTGGATGCAACACTACTTTACGCACGAGCACACAAAAATCGCAACTTCTCTTTCACATAGAGGAAAACAAAGAAACAGGAAATAAAGGAAGTAAAGATGATAAGGATGAAAAAGAGAAGAGTGTGAAGGGATGAAGCAGAAGAGTGTGAAGAGGCGAAGCAGAAGAGGATAAAGAGAAGTAGAAAAGGATAAAGTGAAGAATTAGAAGACGATAAGAAGTAGAAGAGAATGGGAAGAAGAAATGTTAGTTCTTTGTGGTCGTCTTTTTACGGAAGGAAGCAATTGGGTCGATAGGTTGCGTGCGTACTACCCGAAGAAGCGCTCCCAACTTTAACTGTCGCCAAGCACGCAGCCGTACGTCAACCTGCTCCTGTTTGCCGTTGGCGACCAACCGGAAGCGTCGCGCCCCTGCGCGAAGCCACACGCCGTGCGTGCGGTCAAGAATGGCGCTTACACAAAATTAAGTTTTAGGCCGTTCCATTTGATTGTTTCATCTTCGGCTGAAACTGATACTACTAAAAACCGCTCATAATAACACTGGTTACTGAATTTTTATTTATTTATTTGTTTGTTTGTTTTTTTTGGTAAACGAAGCGTTTGAACACGAAAAATACTATTCACGTTGGTACAACACCAATACCATTGAATCAGTACCTATATACTTGAATAAAAATACAATTTACACATTGTGGTTTAACAGAAGAATATGATTACCACTTTGTTAAAGGGATCAAAATAAAATTAAACATTACAATCAATTCACCTTAAGATGCTGAAAACGTACGTAAAATAGCTTGAAACATGTCATAGCAATGCTAATCTCCCTAACTAATATTTATTTTATGAACACCCTTTGCCTAATGCTGCATAGTGTCCATCGATGAGTGGGGTCCTCTCGTCAGAAACAACTACCCACTTAATATGGGAAGCACTACGACTCAGCTACGAAATATAAACTAAAGAAAACGGATTGTTACTAATTTACGCACATTGAAGAAAATATTCCGGTTGTTATCGATAAAAAACATTAACACCGGGCGAAAAATTAACCGAAAAATCGAACTAAATCCAAAACGATTTTCGGTTAAAAAAGCAAGCAAGTCATTCCCATTCCTGGCGCACTCACCGTCCGGGTAGGCGAGGAAAGTATCCCCCGGTTATTTATTACAAAAACTTGAAAACCCGAGTGGAAACAATAACCCGAAAACCCGGCGCACTAAAACTTTTGGCGCACTTTGGATTTACCAAAACGTTTTTCGGTTTAAGCAAACCGGTACGTCATTCGCACTCACCGTGCGGGTAGGCGATGCAGGAGGCGACCGTCTTGGAGACGGCGCCCGCCAGCATGAACTCGACGAAGTCCCGGGACGTCTTGTCGCGCGGCTTGCCGTCGCCGCCGGCCGCCGCCGCCGCCTGCGCGCGCCGCGCCGCCAGCCGCGCCTTGATCGCCTCGTAGATGACGAAGTGCACCACCGTCTCCGAGATGCCGAAGTAGGACGCCGTGATGCCCTTGTAGAAGCCCACCAGGCCCTGCGGAGCACACGAGGCGCGCGCGTCAGCCCAGCCGCCGCCGCCACCACCACCACCGGGCGCCTCGCTTGGCTTGGCTTGGATGGCACTGCGTTCGTTCGTCTGCCCTACTCTTCCGATGCATCACAGCTAGTGAGGAACGTGAAGCATCTGTTATCGTTATATCCGCCCCAACGTCGCAATTGTAATTATGTGAATGGAAGTATTTGGGTGGTTACGCGGAAGAGCAGGCCTTACGACTCGAACCTCGCCAGAAATAAAGATTATTATTATTATTATTATTATTATTATTATTATTATTATTATTATTATTATACAATTATGTCTCTGGATGTTGTCCCAGGATTGAAGTGACCTTACGGGCTTTTGCCATGTGAAGGCCCTTTCCGATTTTGATTTTGGAATAGGATATATGTACTAAGCGCGAGTCACACTGCTATATTATTATTATTATTATTATTATTATTATTATTATTATTATCATCATCATCATATCATCATCATTATTACTTTCAACTACCGTCAATCCTGGGAACTAATGGCCTCCCTTTAACGGTTTCGAGAGGGGCGGAGAGAATCTGGATATATTACATTTAAAATGTTGAATTTACTGTATTATACGTATAATTACCGCCAGCTCGGGTAGCCGTGGTCGCTAGACCCGTACCAGCCTCGTACCTGAAGGGTCGCGGGTTCGCCCGAGGCATGGTTGTTTGTGTCTGTCCCTATAGTGTTACTTACAGTGGTCGCTATATGACTTTTGTAGTTGGAAAGCGAACTTAAATAAGTTTAAAAAAATGTATAGTTACCGTGAACAGGTAGTTCACAATGACAGATAGGGAGAGCGAATTGGATTGAAACAATCTGTACTGTACTTATTACCGTTTTGAAACGTTAACGCACCCATTACAGACTACCTACCCTCAGTATGAGCAATCTTATTTATTAAACCGATATTGCTTCTTTTTAGTCCTTTAGTAGTTTGCTCAAAAAGGACCCGGTATTTTCAAAAATTCAATAGGATTAGCATTACAATTGAGAATCTCAACGACGTGTTGAATTAAAATTAATTTGAAAGAACGGATATCAAGTCGAGAAATTGTTTTATTAGCGATTGCAGGCTTTTAAACAATTTTATAGCCACATCAAGCAAGTGGAGTGCAGTCGGGAGACCTGCCCATTCTTTCATCAAAAGTACTATACATTTCCTATAAATAAAGCGATGACCACAGGACGACATGGCAATTCTTCCTTTAACAAATGTCCAGAACTCTCGCAATATCACGCGTCATCGAACTGGTGACTTTGGATCTACGGAGAATTCCCTTTCCTAGAATTCCATGAACGTCGAAATATCGAAAGATGAAATTTTGTATCAGAGCAACATTCTTAATTATTGTAGGTATCACGTCTTTTTTAACTACATATTATCTTGATTAAATCATGCACTAAATACTTGGTTTTTATCGCAGCTCCTTATTTCCATTATGAAGGGATTCTAATTCCATTCCATAGTGGATGATCTTGGCTGTCCGGGTGACGCCGCGTCGAAAGCTGTGTTGCCGACGTTTCGACCACATTTGACAGAGAGAGGTCTGCTGAGGAAGGGCTCGAAAAGATGGTCGAAACGTCGGCAACACAGCCTTCGACGCGGCGTCACCCGGACAGCCAAGATCATCCACATGACAACGGCTGCGGAAGCCGACTTCACTCCATTCCATAGTATTCAACATACAACATGCGCTTCATGTTGGAATCTTCTCTACTAACAAAACCTTAGCCTGATACACTAACACTCAGTTGTTGGGGCGAAGTATTTCATTTTCAATTACATATTACAAAGAAGATTATTAAATTTATTGTGTTTCTTATTTGAATTCAAAGATCGTGATGCATCGGAAATGTACCAATGGGAATCTATGAAAGCAAGCATTCTGCGATCACAAGCCAAGGAAAGCAGTAGTTGAACAATACAACTGACACAGTTTTGAAATACATAATTTACATATAAAAATACATATTTTGACAGTTGAAGCATTACAATAGCATAGATGATCTAACATTGCAACACTAATACAATAATATCTAAGTAAGCAAGTACCAACATTGCAAGCGGTTTATCACAAATTATTAGAACAAGTATTACATGACAAATGAAAGTTCACAAACAAATAACACATTAATGCATTTACAACATTGTGACAATACTTGTTTGATTGATGAGCAACACTTGTAAACAACCACCGATGTTCTCTGAACCATAGTATAAGGATTTTGCTTTGTCAAGAGCCATGGGAAGCCGCCTCAACTAGAGAATACAGAGCTGTCAGACATGAGAGATGGAGCTCGTGTATGCATTAATTCTGTCAAGAATATTACAGTCATGTCAGTCAGAGTAAATGGAAACCTTTTAAGAAATAGGTTTTCGGCAGACGATTCACGATAAACAAATAACGGAATAAACGGAATAAGCTTAATCGCTTCTTAAGTACAGGCTGTATTACTAAAAGCGAAGGAATTACTGGAAGAATAATTGCCCCGCATTAAAGTCCTGGAAACGTTTTTGTTAGTTCTGAATAAAAAATGATGTCCCAACATGCTTTTCCAATCAAAATAATAAAGTAAGATTTTCGGATGAAGTGAACAAGAACACACGCGAAGAGCATATCCTCCAACACTCTTTCAAACATCTTAGTGTCTTTTACTTTATATCAATAAACAACACAACGCTCATTATTAGTTCTAAATATACTCTGTTGCTAATATGCAGTGATATTCGAAATGTGAAAATACTGTCTGAGAGTAATACTAACTATTGTGATAGTGTTATCATTGTGGTCATGACTAGTAGCGTGTAAGTTATTACCCAGGGTGAAGGAACAAAAATGACAACGCCTAATTAACGTGCCGCATCAAGCTCTTCGGCTGGCCAGATGCTGCAGTGACGTAGAATGTTTTTGTCGACACGTCACCTGCAATGGCGACAGGGCGACAGACTTGTTCCATTACTCTTTGATAAGCTAGTGATGTAGTAACCTTTATTAATATTCGATAACATTTTTATTTTCAAAATCACCTGCGATATTGAATGATCTTGTCATTTCAAAGAATGATAATTGAAAACATTATTACGCAGTGACATTTTAAAATATTTCAAAATACAAATTCCTTTCAAAGTATTACGAGTATTTCAAAACATAAGTTTCTTGAAGATACGTATGTTGGGACATATTACCAATTTCGAACAGTAATTCCACGAAAACATCGTGATAAGTGAAATGCTAACCAAAATGATAGTATTTAATAGTTGATTCATTTCACTGCATAGTATGATATTACATCATCTGATACGTTTCTGTTTGCTTCAATCATAAAAATTTAAAAATACATGTGCAAATTTTAGGACGATATACTTTCACTAAGGCGTTAGAAATAATTTCGATAGTTGGCTTTTTAATTTTGATACATTTTCGATTTTACAAAGATTTTTAGACATTTTTTTAATTTCCAATTACT
Source organism: Teleogryllus oceanicus (assembly GCA_964035755.1). Lineage (NCBI taxonomy): Eukaryota > Metazoa > Arthropoda > Insecta > Orthoptera > Gryllidae > Teleogryllus > Teleogryllus oceanicus. Next base: position 35,274,392 of record CAXIVR010000012.1, on the reverse strand, counting down.
CAGGAAATAAGTACAATAGTTCTAAGGCATTCTAACATATTTTTTCTGAGTCTCACAAATTGTGTCAAAGTGATTATATCAATATAACTACAAATGGAATGTTACAAAATTTTCTGTCAATAATAATAATAAAGATGAGAGGAAGTTCCCTTGTTTCGTAATTTCGCTAATGTGAGGTGTGTTTCAACAGGAGAAGGTTGTGAGCAGGAATTGGTCTGATCCAATGTCGATCCTGCAACACTCCCTCCAGTGGTCCAGAGGGCACAGAGTGACCACCTGCAGACAGCGTCCCGTGTCGCATCAAGGTCAAGCGTCGGCGGTGGGGATGGGGGCGGGGGCGGGGCGTCGCGTGGTCGTACGCTCTAGGGCGGTGAGGCCGTTTCCCATGGCACGGGACGAAGCGGTCACCTTTCGTCGGGGGCTCTCTGCGCCCGCGGCCCGGCCCGGCCCGGCCCGATCCGCACGGAGCGGAGCGGCGGCGGGTCGGGGAGCGGGAGCGGGGGCGTCAGCGGAGCGGAGCGGAGCGGAGACGACTCCGCAACGGGCCACGCCATGCCACGTCACGTTTCGCCGCGCCGCATCCTCTCGGCGGCAGTGGGCTCTCTCCCGAGGTCGAACAGAAGCCGCCGCCGCCGTCGCCACCGCCGTCGTCGTCGTCGTCGTCGTCGCCGCCGCGGAGGAGGAGAGAAGAGGGACCGAGCGACGATCGTTGCGAGAGCGCTCGCTCGCTCTCAGCCCTCGATCTACCGAACCCGCGGTCGATGCTTGCGCGGAGAACACACACACAAGCAGGTTACGCGGAACCGCCGCGCGCACGCCTCGTCCGCCCGAGGACCCAGGGCCTTTCCGCCCGCCCGCCCGCCTGCCTGCCACGCCTCTTTCGGCGCCGCCGTCGTCCACGCTGCCGCGGCGAAGCGAGGGCCGAACGAGGGAAGGGTCAGCGGGAGCAAAGGGCACTTTTTTTTTTTAATTTGTTGCGTCCACTCCTTGACGCAACACGTCTCCAAGCCCCTTAAGGGGCGTTGAGCGCTTTTTGCCCTTGGAGTAATCCTCCATTAATGGGCATTATTATTTTTTTTTTAATATTAGTCCAGTCTCGTCACGTCGCAGTCAGTCAGTAATTTACTAGTAATTTATTCGTTAGTACGTTCTCATGACAACACACGTAATTTAGTTACTATGTAGTGAGTAATGATCACACTGAAAACACGCAATTAGTATATTAGAAATGTCATTCGGAGTCTCCAGATGAGGTGGAGGTGAGGATAGCATTCCGACAATCATTAAATACAGTCCGGGGCTTTATTGACGAAAGATGACTGACTTTCCATGCAGGAACTTGTCTACGGGACAACTCCAGTTCTAGGGTTTGCAGTCGCTTTCAAACGAGCTCAGCCAATGCTTAAAGAGTTGGGAACTTACAGGGGAATGTCACGGGTACGAAAAACATCACTCTCGTTCGCATTTTCGTTCATGACCTTGAAAAAAGTATGCGCCGCGAACAGCCGGAGTCTGCTGGGGCGACAGGAACCTACTTGACAATTTTCATCATATGATTAGTAATTTATTGTTTTGAAAGAATGATTTATTTCTTTATTGCATTACACAAAGACGCCGTGTGACCTAAATCACGAGGCTTCTCGAGAGCTGATAAGGTAAGCACACATGATTTTGCAAACAGCACACAATTTTGCGAGACCCCATTTGCGCGCCTTTTTGTAAACCAGTGATATTTCATTAAAATTTGGAAACGTTTTAGACGGAACATTATAGAAACATATTCAACGCACATACCCGGTGCACATCAGAATAGATTAATTCAGTATTAAGTGTTGGTCAGCATTCGATGAACAAAAATGAAGAATCCAGTGTCGGCGTATCGTGGCAGGGGGGTGGGGTGGGGGCTGGGAGTGTGTGGGGAGGGGGGAGGCGCCCGCGGGGCGGCGGAGAGCGTGCCAGCGGCCTCAACTGCAAGCGCCAGCGCCCGAAAAGCGGCATCGAGGAGTAACGCACTTCCGGAAACCTGAGGCTCACAGAAACGGTGAGGACCCCGTCGCCTACGAAAGGGCTGTAACCTACCGACGTAGCCATTAGGCGCAAAATTTACTAACTTATATCGCTTGAATGATTTAAAACAAACAACACCGTCTACACTCGTCATTAACACCTCTAAGAAAACACAACTATACGAACGAAAATAAATTACGTACGTATTTGTTTTTGCAGGGGAATGTAAAAAAAATGTACTTCAATGCAAATTCTGAAACTCAGATTGAATGCCCTTCCTCAGTCAGCCAATACGGAAGACTTATCTCGACTGGGTTCCTCGTCTGTGAGATCCAACGTGCGCTGCCCACAGCGGTCAAACATTTTTCGACAATTTCCCGTTTTTTTCAAAACTATCCCCTGGTAGTACTGTATATCATGTGATTTTTTTTTTACAATTGCAGGAAAAACAAAAACTTATTCAGAACCCATATATCCTGCCAACTTTTTGCCCCTTTTATTAAAAACAATCTCCTCAATGCCACTTTTGGAACCTTAGCGTACGTTAAAATAGAGCGGAGTAAATATCATCGAAGATGCCACTTATCAGAAAGCAGTCAAACTATATGAGGGAGAAAGCTATCCCATTTCAAATAAAAAATGAAAAACTGAAAAAATATTTTGGAGGTTTAGTGGTTCTTTCGTCCAATTTATTGAATGAAAGAAATTGGGAGGAGAAGGATCCCGTGATGAGCTAGCAATCTATCTACGAATTCACCAGTTTAGTTTGAAAGCCTTCTCATGAATGGCACCTTCGAAACCGCAAAAGGATATCACTGAAATGTTGCATGCAACGCACTGTTCTCGTATTCAGGTTCAGGAGCCATCGTTCTCACCTTTTTGATGAGACTCCTGAACCATGATCAAGAACTAATTCCGTGAAATTATTATTAAATTCCGGTTTTAACAGTCAGCTTCCTTTCCATACTCTTTCATTTTTCATTCACAAGTTTCATTCAATTGAGGTGGCACTTCGACAATTCTGATGTTCGCACGGTTTTAACAGTACATGCTAGAACATTTTCGCACTAACTAATGTACTTGTCTGTCACTTTCAAATGATGACAATACTATGTAAAATGGTCAATTAGCGAGGAAAGAATCAAGAATGTACTAATTAGTATTTGACATTCCAGTGGTTCAAACTTACTTTGAAAAGAGAAAACTAAGACTTGGGGGCAAACAAATCTAAGAAAAGGGAATACGGAAAAAATGTGAAGACGTTATATCAACGTAATTTCCGCAAATTAAACGCACTACTCGTATTCTTAGAAACTCTCTTAACACAAGTGTCTTAGTAAAGAAAAATAAAACTTGTTACGCGAAGGAGTTAATGAATCCTGCTGACTAAAGTAAAGATACACGAGTAATCTATGAAAGAAACGCTGTCTCGCCGTCTCGTTATCTCAAACACTACATGTGACACACCAGCCACGACGGCAAAGTTATCTCCAACACGATAAACTCATGTTTGAGTTGAGCAACAAGACTTTTGTTAGGTACGTTTCGCCATACACGATCTAATTTAGATGGCCATACCAAATAAACCAAACACCAATACGAAAATAAACAGAAAATAAAAAAGTCGCAGACACGAGACGTGCTCCGTGCAACCATCAGAAATGCCAAGACGCAACCGAGCGGGGTTGGGGGCAACGCAGGCAGGCTCGCCGGCGGCGCGGGCACCTTCAGCAGTGCGGGCAGGCGCCGACGCGGCGAGGCGTCGCCAAACGGGGGCGGCGCGTCGCGGGGCGGTTCGGCCACACACACCACACAAGAAGAGCAAACCCACCCAGGCGGGAAGCCACACAAGAGGAAGAAGAAGAACAACAACAACAGAAGAAAGGCAAAATGTCGCGCGGCCAATCAGGGCTCACCTTCTGGCGGTAGATGCGGCGCACGCACTGCGACGCCGTCATGCGCTGCCCGTTGCGCGCGAAGTCCAGCTGCAGGCGCGTCTTCACGAACCAGATGGGGTTGGTCGCCGTGCACGCCACGAAGCCTGCGCACACAAGAGAGACGAGCACGTTAGCGCAGCCCCCACGCACGGGTTTTACGGCACTGTTCCACTGACTCCTTGATTTTTTTCGTGTTTCCGGGCGCGTCAACTGCTTCGGTCATTAGTCCTGTTAGTATAGTGCATGCTTTTTCTCGGGAGATGGCGGGGATCCCCCGCTCGATGGCGAGATCCGGCGCCGACTTACCGTCCACTACTGGGGGTTTCCCCCTAACCAGGACTCTCCCACCAGCGGGGCACCGCCCCAGTCGGGACAAGCTCTAAGCTCCCGACCGGTCTCCCGGAATATGTGGTAGTGTGGTGCATGTCAGTGTAAGTGTATGTGTAAGAGGAGAGGAGAGGACAAGGAAGAGGAAGGACAGATCGCGCGCGGTCCGTGGCCCGTTTGTTAGGGAACTGCTCCGGCATTCGCCTGGTGTTGATCGGAGAAACCACGGAAAACTACCGATCAGAACAGCCGGCCGCTAGAATTCTCCTCCAGACAACGACTGAATTCGACCTAGCTGAAAAGCTAGTGTCGAAAATCATGCCGCCGTCAGGACTCGAACCTAGGACCTCCCGGTCAGAGGCGCGCTGCAGTGACATCAGTTGATGCACTGAGCTACCGCTCCCGGTTTCTTGCATTCAATATGAGAGGCTTTCAGATTCATTAAACAAAGCTGAGCCAGCCTTCGTTAAGTCAGCGTTGTTTTATTTTAGGGAGAGCTTTATCCTAGCCCAGTTTTCTGTAATTTTTGCCGGAGCTTCTTTTTGGACTCTCTTTTCTCAGCCTCTTTTCTACGGTCGTCGCTATCTGCGGCTCGCGACCCGTGGTTCGCGGCTTTATCGGGCACCAGAATAGCCACAGCAAACACGGCCGGTTGTTTGCGGCGCGACGGGCGACGTAGATGACCCCCTCCGAACAGGATTGCGCCGGATTCCGGGCGGCGGAGGCAGGGGCGCGGGCGGGAGCACAACTTGGACAACTGCCTGCTCGTGCGTCGAGCATCAACGGCAGATAAACACTGATACAGTCGGATCTGCATTTCTGACAGCTTAAAGAGGTTTATTGTAAGAGATTGTGGCACAGGCGATTGTAAGCGTTCGTTTGCTTTCGAATTGTCACATCTGCGAATAGTTTTTTAGACATTCATCTTAACTATGTGTATTCTGTGTATGATGTGGTTCCTTTTTACTCGAAACGATTTCAGGAATATTTCCAGAGACCTAAAAAAATTATATTAATCTTCATCCCTCAAGTCATACCCTTAGGTCATGGGTAACGGATTGCAACTTGGAGAAAGAGTCGGACTGTGACTCAGAGCCTATTTCAAAAAACTTTAAAAATCCTCAAGCAATATACTACACTGCGATGGCAAAACGATTATGAACATTCGTAAGAATGGACAGTCACGTAGGTGGCGTGTTACATATTTTCTTCTTCATTTAGAATTTCAAATTTGGGGAGGACATAACCGCTTGCGCGTGATTGCGCAATGAGCGAGAGCTTTACTGCTGACACCGAAGCTTCCGTCTAATCATAGACGAACGATCCGCGGAAAAGCTTTCCTAAAAGCACATGCGTTGACACGGACTTTTAATTCCCGTCTCAAATACCCCTGCCCTGCCTAATCACAGTTGCAAATTATTGAAAGTCCTCCCCCTCATTTTTTAAAACGGTGGCACATTTTACCAACTTCAGATATCTCTTGCCTTCCATTAATTCCACATGCCCCATTATTTTAATCGCTGTCTCCCGTAGTGATAGCAAAAAACCTGCCTTATATCACACACGATATCTTTAATGTTCCGAAACAGCAATAACAACAAAATGAATTACTCTAGTACCACTATGAAAGAGTGCAATTAAGAGTATGGGAACACCATGTAAATACTCTTACAGCAGTCAAGTGACAAAACCCTTTGCGGGAAATATATTTGCATCTGCCTAGAAAATTGGATTATCAGAACCTCCAACTAATAGCAACATTCCGTGAAGTTATCTCCCCTCTTGATGATTCGTCCAATCACTCTCAGATACAAAAATACATAATTTAATACCGTGAAAACGCAGAAATACGCCTAGTTCGCATGTGATCCGAACCATGCATACTTCCAAGCAGGGGACGCGGGACGTGGAGGGGTGAGGGGGCAAGTGAGGCGTTATCGACTGTCAGCGACGTCACGTACCGCCTCAGTGCCTGACATTGCCCCGGGATGCCCCCCTCGGCGGCGGTGGCGGCGGCGGCGGCGGCGGCGGTGACAGTGGTGGCGGCGGCAGCGGGGCGGGGCGTCGGCGGCGGCGATGGGGCGGCGCGGCGGCGGCGGCGGCGGCGGCGGCGGCGGCGGCGGCGGCGGCGGCGGCGGCGGCGTTGGCGGCGGCGGCGGCGACGGCGGCGGTGGTGGCGGTGGCAGTGGCGGCGGCGGCGGCGGCGGCGGTGGCGGCGGTGGCGGCGGCGGTGGCGACGAACCGCGGCGACCTCGTGACGGCAGCGTGACGTAGGGGGGTCGCGGAGAGTGCCCTGCCGCTGCCGCCTCGCGCCGGATCCGTCTGTCTGTGTCCTCCCGCCCGCCCCCGCGCAACGCCGCGTCACACGGAGGCTTCGGGCGCGAAGTCGCAAGAGGACGCCGCGTAATTGGCTCCGTCCGCGCAGCTAGCGCTCTCGTCTCTCGCGCCCCCATTCCATGGTGGCAGGCAAACTGAATCGCGACTGCCAACTGAGCAGAGGGGGCAAAGTGTAGCGTAATAAGTAAGGGGCGGCTTTTAATGACATAAAACATCACCAAATTGATCAATAAAATGTTTTTAAAATGCTCTAAAAGCAAAGAAAAATGACGTAAAAAATTTGATCGATACCAGTACCATGAATAACTCGAGCTGTTAGATATGTCACTGATGTAATCGAGGTTTCTTCCTTTCGTTCAAATGAACTTAATTTGCAAACGTTTGGTTTGGACTGTTCTTTACCAGGAAATTCCTGTATTTTGTTATCGCAGCAAAATGCAATATTGAATTTAAAGCATTTTGTAAATATTATTTCAAGAGAGTACCGGTAAAATTGTTACAATCGATTAAATCTGAGGAAAAATTCTTTAAAAAAGACGGAAAAAAGTAAAACATTACTTTATTAGTCGAAACCGACGAAAAATTCAAAATAATGTCATATACAAATTTCTTTTGTTTTATATAAAATTAATGTATATACTAAAAGGCATTGTTCTAAAGTGAAAAGAAAAAAGACATTTCAATAAAACCTGCCCCTAATAATAAAACATCTTTATTTAACTTTGTTCAATCAATGAATTCGCCCTTTTATTTAAGCTGTCAATTTACTGATACCACACTTGCAGAAAAGTCTTTCTAAACCATTTGTTTCCGTGTAAATGATTTACCATGAAATCAATTGTTAACCTGGGAGGGGACGCGTTGGAGAGTTTGGACCCCGGGCTTTATTACTTCATGCACAGTTTTGTTCGAGAACATAGTTCAGTTTTCATTTTCATTAATCTCATTTTTGCAAAATATTTTACTCGTCACATGTTCGCAAGTTGTCCGTCAAGTCTCATTTATTTTATCTCGCGCGTGTGTCTGGGTTCGCGGAGCTCCCACGCCTCTTGCATTAAGCCTGTTTTACACGGTCATTTTTTCATCCATTTTTCATCATTTTTCTGTACAGAAACTGGATGGAAAAAGGACGTTCGGTTCTATACGAACCGAAACTGGATGAACGTGATTCCAACGTTTTACACGGTCATTTCTGGTCTGTATGTAATCGTGATGAAAATACTTCCTCCAAACGCCGCAAAAAGCGCTGGAAGTGTAACAGTTGAACATCGCATTTACAGAAACAAATTAAATTAGCGGGAAGAATGATCAGATAGTTACGAATTCGCAGAGTAAGGAGTAGAAAGATGTGCGAGGTATTGTGGTTTTATTTGCGAGAGGGATCACTGAACGCAAAGACTCAATATCACAAACAACACGTGCCCACGCTACGCACCAGATATATATACTCCCTGCCGGAGAACCCACGCAATCGAAGAAAGTTCCATAAACTGACACTTAGGGGCGCTGTAGTCAAACTGGATGAAATCTGTACGGAAAAATGAAGCATGCATCATTTTTTCGTACAAATTACATCCAGTCTGCTCAGTATCGACGGGAAATGATGAAAAAATGACCGCGTAAAACAGGCTTTAGACCAGCGTTGACAAACAGAACCGACCGGCACAACGCCCACGGAACCCATGCGATAACCTCCATTTCCTAGGACACAAGCAACTTTCGAGAGGATAAAACCATTACTGATACTTCCAGGAATTGTCAGAAACAAGAATTGCCGTGGAAGGTAGCATCGTTTTCGTCCTTCGTCTATTCTCAGATCAATGTAAACAGGTTTGGCGTGAGAGTTGATAACTAAAATAGCACAATATTTGCTATCAGAAATTAAACCTGACGCAGTAGTTCCAAGGAAGGAAACTAACTAAAGACGATCTGAAATATGTTCACGAAATGTGGACCGCAAAGCATCCCGTGTATGTGAAATGTAGAAGAAAACAATAGGCCTGGGCAGAATTTACATACTTGTATTTGAATAACTGTATTTTTGAGGGTTTTTTTTGTTGGACATTTTAGAGATTATTTAAATACATAAAATAGGTTATTTAAAAAAGGAAATACTTAAAATATTTAAAATACAGATGAAGATGACGAGGAAGTTCCTTTTTGTTTGATTCTGCTAGAGAATTAACCTCATTCAATCAAAAATAAAAGCCCCTTTCAGCTGTTGGGATTTGAATTTTCATTTTTAAATTATAAATCTAAATCATTAAAAATGCTGAACCCAGCAACAAAAAAGGAGTTTATTCCTTATAAATAGAGTTCGGACAATGCCCTTTTGCTTATTTTATTTCTTTGAATGTATTTTTAGGCAACTAATGTTTACCTCAGAAATGGCTTTAGCGAGTTTTACAATGCCTATTTTAGAGAATTGCCTAATCGAACTTACGAGCCTGTAAGTGCCTATGTTGAATTTTCAGCATTTTTAATATTTTTGTTGTCTACATTTTGTTTTCTACAATAATTTTTTGAGAAATCACTGATGTGTAATTTTTTACCAAACAAGTAACAACCGCCTAAATTCCTCCAGGGCGTTCTCCAATCGACAAGCTATAAGCCCTGAGTTTTTGCTCGCAACGCATCGTGCTGACACCGCTTACAGACATGAGAATTCGACACCTTATCTACTTCGCCGAAGCCAGTCAGAGCGCTCCAGAGAACAGGAAATTGCTCTCGTCTTCGCAATGATTAGTGAGCTATCTGTTCCTTACCAAGAACACTTTTTTTTCTTCAAAATTCATGTAGTACATGACTTAGTGTAGGGATGACAGAATTTTGAAAATGTGCATAGAATTCACTTCTTCCCATAGCACGTCATCCGCAGTTTCAACTGTTTTTTTTGACGTAAAATAAATAAATAAATAAATAAACACAACTGTTTTAGAAAATAACGCTCCCGGCATCTATCGCTTTTAGAAAGTAGAATTACAGAAGATAAGGAGAGTTTTGTTCGATAATTTTGTATTGTTTTCGAAATTTGATGCATGCCAGATCAGTAAATTTGCTGTTCCTGTTAAGCATGCTAACTACAATGCCAAATGAGAAAGTTTCAGGAAGTGCATTGCTAAAAGAGTAGATTTATGGAGAAGATTCACGGCAGACTGAAAAAGTATTATTTTGCCAGTGTTGTCAAAAGGTGGTAAACAGTTCAAAATATATTTCTTACACCATATAACACCGCAATTCTTGCAAAAAATGTGAAAAAAGTGAGAAAAACTAGTCAAACCTTCCACAAGTGAAATCAAAAGATGAAGACAAGAAAGAATTTCAACACTGACTTGTGCCATGCCGCGAACATTCCATTTTCAAAATTTGAAAATCCTATATTTAACCAGATTTACCAACAAAATATTCAAAATAAAAAACTTCCACGCGAGTCAACTCTTAGGAAATATAAGTGTATATTTGCCTACTTATCTTAGTGCCTACATGTCCGAGCTGGACGTATAACACTAGTTTACGTTCATCCGCGCTGTTGAACGACCGTTTACCTTTGCGAGTTTTATACATTCGTCAAATAGGGGTTTATTGTCTGATGATTTCTTTCAAAAAGTGGTCGCTTTAAAAGGAAATTCCGTTTATTTGAGTTAGACCTATAAGGTATTGTTCAGAAATTTGTATGTCAATTAGTAATTTATTGTAATTGACAATTACAATAAATTGTTGCAGTAAAAATGAAAATTAAATTAATTAATTAATATTTAGCTATTCAAAACCTAATGTATTTTGAGTATGTATTTAAATACTTTTATGGTGCACTAATCACCTCTATGGTGCACTAATGAAAAGAAGACGTATCATCTGAATCCGAGCCCTGGTTATCACTTTTTCTCAACATATCCGTTTTTTTAAAAACCATTGGAAATTCTGGTAGTTTTCTGAACATTCAACGTGGTTTGCATCTTTCTTCTCCTGAAGAATCTTCTCCACTGAAGAATTAAATACAGGAAGAAGAGAAGAGTGTCATAATTTACTTATACTTTGAGACTGCCTTGACAGCGCGATGTTACATAGTTCACTGCTGAACTGTTTCCAAACGGTTCATTTCCAACCCGGCAAGTTAAGCTCCTCCGTAGGGTAGTGGATAGAGGAATCATCTTCCCAATAAGACAACAGAGCATCAGTGTGGCCTTCATGAAGTCACGGTCAAAGGCTATGAAAGAGGAAACCCGGAAAGAGTACGAAAAACCTTGGATTGCTCTGATATGAACGGCTGACAATTCAATACGCAAGTCCGATCGATTCCTATCTTTATAGGATTTGTCCTCCTGGGAAAGATATAATAATCATTTTAAATTGTTGATTATTTTGTCATTATTTAACTAATTTCGCATTACACGCATGCATTTAAATTTGTAATTTGGAAGCACGAGCAGAAAACTGTTGTCAGTCCTGACTTCTAATGCAATTATTCCTTCCAGTAACTGGAACCTCCACAAAAAATATTTGATAATTCTTACATTTTTCCAAGAAATCTATCGAAATTTGAAATATACTGGAACCACTGTATAACGATAACTGCCGAAGTTCAAATGGAACTTAATCGAAAAGGTGTCTTTTAACGACATGTCACATACTGTGTAGAGTATATTACCTCACGAGTACATGTTAAAAGAGTGTCACATATTTAATTAACTTTGAAAAAGGATTTCAATAGTCTGACACTTTTTGTTAGTTTACACTAATATGGATTCTCTTCTATTCTCTCGTAACCAGACACTACGTAAACAGAAAAACAATCCGCAGACTTTTCTCGAGAGTTGTGGGTGGTACCAGATAAGAGTAATCTGAAGTTCACAACTGCATACAAATTCCCTGCAATGTTCACTCTCAATTTTTGAATCAGCACTGGGCTCTGGTATTTTCACGAGATAACACTGCAGTTCACTACTGAGTGTTTTGCCAGCGAGGCTGATATCTATCGATGCAAATGATCTCACGTTTTTAACAGTTGGCGGCAATGGAAGCGAGAAACCATCACGTCCACCAACAATTTTATCCAGTGCCTGATTTCGACTTACGTGCGCCTTAGGCTGTCAAATTTTTTTTACAGCCCTTTTAATTTGCTTTTTTAAAACATTAAAGCTATTTATATTTTGAATAAAAAATTATTGTACGATATTTGTAACCGACGCAAATATTGTGTACATATAAATAATTGAATGTACGTGCACGTATAAATAAGTCTCATCGCGATATTGATTTAATACACAATATTTTTGTATTCATTTTATCCGTATATATCAATGGATACGTATTTAATTAACACTTTTTTGTTACAAATATGAAAATAAATATTTCTATAAAAACATTCAAAAGTTGGCCTTATGAAATTTTGAAACCGCTGAAATTCGTTCGACCCCAAAAATTGCGCGCCCCAGGCTGTAGCCTACTCAGCCTGTTCGGCTATCAGGCACTGACTTCATCCACTTCGAGTGAGGTCGACCAACCATTTCGATTTGCACCTACAGTATTAGCGCTCAGTAGGTACACTGTTCAGCAAACCACCCATACTGGGGCGACATTTTTAGAATGCAATTAATTTTTATAATTATTCAGACATTCGTGATAAAAAGGTGTACTTAAGATGTAATTAAAAGCACAGTTCTAAAGATCATCTCTCCTTATGCATTGAACTAGGAAGTGTATAGGGAACGATTTTCCTAAGGATGAGCCAAAGTGACAGCTAGTGCAGGCAACATAACTGAAGGTTCTGTGGTCGTTGTGCCCTTGAGCCCATTTAAGAAGCATCCCTTCCTGCATTCGTTCGTGTGCAGTTGGCTAACTTGTAAATGGCATCGACGCTTCCTTTTGTGATGTCCTCGTCCGACAAAAATATAGTGCCACGAGAAATAATTGAAATTAGGAAGTGCAGTGTTATGTGCTCTTCTGTAAAAAATCTTTTTTTTTATTAACATTAAATTGAATTTACTTTTTGTGTGATAAATATTCCGTTTATTTTAAAACCGATACTTGAATGTGACATACATACTGGTGCACGTGGTTCCGGCTTTTGTGTTGTTGTGTGGAGAGCTCTGGTTGAGGCCTTTCTATTTATATTCGTAGAAATTTTCTTTTACTGATTGTGAGAGCATGTTAAGAGATTTTCCACATTCGAAATTAAATTTAAATATTTTCTGGACTCGCGTATGTGCATATACCTCAGCGAAACTCTTAGACTTCTGCATAAGGATGTTTTCATAGGATCCATTATCCCTTTACGAAGGGGCATGACTGAACAGCTGTCGCGGCGGAGGGACACTTCTCTGAAATACATGTGATGTTCACTTGTTTTCGCGAACTGTCACTTTGGCTCATCCTTCTATAAAACCGTAAGCGTAAGATTCTATCCGTGCACATGGCAATTCTGTAACGAGTTTGCGAGGCTTCAGAGCTGAGCTTAGCCATTAGAGAAAGTTGCATAGGCGGTGCATTGGTCATTGACGTCACTCGACAAGCTGGAAGCCGGAAACACCGACCAGAAAAGAATTCAAAGGCGTCAACTCTCCATAACCAGCGTTAGAGGGCGCTCGCCGTCTATTTTAACCGACACAGTTAAGGACTACTAAACACACCGCACATGAAATGTCTACCAGCGAAATACCAAAGACGACGTCGTTTTCAGGGATACGAGAAGGTAGTGTCTTTTCTCCATACTTTCAATCTAAATCAGAATTCTTTCCATTCCCTCCATTCTTTTCTTGTTAATCAATTAAAAATCTGAACAGACCAATAACCGATTAACATCTCCGACGTACACAAATCGCTGAGATAAGCCCACAGAAACCACGTATCACCTCTGGAATCTAATAATATTTCCCACAAACATCAACCCCAATCCTGCTTGAATTTGGTGAGCATCTCACTCCTTGTTTATTTCCCCCCTTTTCTTTCTATTCACCAATGGAGATTTCCAGCATACAGCTCAAGCAGCACCGACCAGAAAATAGCCGGGGACGACGACCACCCCATGGGGTCGGGGGCAGGGTGGCCATCGGCCGGGGCCTAATGAGCGCCGGCGCCGGCGCCGCCGACCGCCGCTTTCCCAACCGCTGCGAGCGGCCGAGGCGTGCGTGGGCCGAGCCTCGCCGGAAGCTTCCTTTCTATGTTTGCCCGCCGCTTACGTAAGGGGCGCTTGCGACGCAGCGGCCGACCAACGGCCGGCGCCGCGCACAGGGCGCTGGCAAGCCCGGCGCCCACGGGCAAGCCGGGCGCCCACGGGCAAGCCTCGCGCAGCCCGGTTGGAAATCTGTGCCCGCTGCTGCCTGCTTCATTGGTCTCACAACCGGGTACAATGCGGCGGCGGCAGCAGTAGATTTGCAACCGACGCAAGCCAGGTTCGAGACGCTAAGCCAGGTTCGAGTTAAGTGACTTGATTTTTTTACTCTTTGAACCCTCTCAAATTGGGAAGCGTTGTCAGGTCATACGTAGAAGTTTTTCACATTTATTTCACAGAAGTTAGCTAACTTCTGCTTGAACCATTTTACTCCCTATTAAGATTCTGCCACTGGAGTATGTTCGCATATTGTCAACGTATTTATGTAGCTAGAATACAACAAAAACCCTTTAAAAATTCCTTTTAAAGAAATTGTATTTACTCCCGTACATTCTGTGATTGAAATTTAGACTATTGGGAGTTTGCGTGATGAAAGTCAACAACACGGGCTCTTCGAAATTGCGTATTAAGGGCCTGTCCGTCGATGATTCCATTCACAAGCAAATCTGTTTTCAACATGCTTTATATCCATTCTTAAAATATTTTTAGTGACGATATTGCAACATCGTACGTCACACATGCATATCAACCCAATTACTTCCAACTGTACGCAATGAACGGGCAATTTTGAGACATCTACAACTGGCGATCCTGTCTTCGTCTGCTGGCGTGGCCGGACCATAACTGACGGAGAGGCGGAGCAAGGGGAAGGAGCAAACAACTTAACTGATTAATAAAATTCGCAGCCGGCTTGGGCGGACGTAGTGGCCACTGCGCGCACGAACTCAACATCAGCGTCTGTCCAGAGCTTGGCGGATTCGAATCTCTCCCGAGGGTGGATGTATGTTCCCGAGAAGCGCGCACCTGATTTTCTCAATGGCTGCGGGTGGTTGGGGCTACAGGTGTCCGGCTGATTCGATGTTTTCATACAAAGATTTTTTTCTTTATGTTGAATAGAAAATGTATTTTATTTTTTGACTTAGTGTTAATATTTATAATGTTAACAATTTATTTACTGAATGACTTGCTGGCACAAAAATTAGTTTGGTTTGCTTTGCAACCAAAGCAGTTGACGCGCCCGGAAACATGAAAAAATCAAATCAAATCGACCACCTTCTTGATTCTTGAGTTTGATCTGGAATCCATCGATCGAGAAACTTGAGACTTTATGGTTCCATCGGAATTATTAACAACTTGCATACCACACCGTTTACCGACACATACCTTCTCAATTATCGTAGTGTGAATTATACACTTTCCCTCCAATGATCAAAAACGTTCAACCGTCACATACCCTTCCCCTCCTTTTCTTTTTTCGTTTCATTAGCGGCTGGCTGCTACAGTGATCCGAACGGCCACAGGCTGTTGCGCGCGGCCGGCAACAGCGGCGGGCGGGCGGGCGTGATAAAATTACTCGTCCGCAGAGGCGATGCCCGCGGGCCATCCTCCCACGCACCCTGCAGCGCTTCGCTGGACGCGAAGGTCTCTCTTCCGCTCCTACGCTCACTGGCTGCCGGAGGGATTTATGTCTTGTGCCTTGCACATCCGGACTCTCTCTTTCTCTCTCTTTCTCTTTATCTCTCTCTCTCTTTCTCTCTCTCTTTCTTTCTTCCTCTCTCTTTCTTTCTTTCTCTCTCTTTCTTTCTTTCTCTCTCTTTCACTTTCTTTCTCTCTCTTTCTTTCTTTCTCTCTTTCTTTCTTTCTCTCTTTCTTTCTTTCTCTCTCTCTTTCTTTCTTTCTCTCTCTCTTTCTTTCTTCTCTCTCTCTCTTTCTTTCTCTCTCTCTTTCTTTCTTTCTCTCTTCTCTCTCTTTCTTTCTTCTCTCTTTCTTTCTTTCTTCTCTCTTTCTTTCTTTCTCTCTCTCTTTCTTTCTTCTCTCTCTTTCTTTCTCTCTCTCTTTCTTTCTCTCTCTCTTTCTTTCTCTCTCTTTTTTTTTCGTCTACACCTTGACGCAACGCGTCTCCAAGCGTTGAGCGCTTTGCACTGTGGAGTAATCCTCCATTAATGTGATTTTTATTTTTGGAGTAATCCTCCGTTAATTATTATATTTGTCAAGTCTCGTCACGTCGCAGTCAGTCAGTGCCTTTTATCCCTTGGCGCCGTTAGATCCCGGGGTTCCTGGCCGGTCACCCAACCAGGAACCCGCGAATCTCGAATTCGCTTAACCTTCGTGACCTCACGGAACGTAGTAAACGAATTTCGGCTAGCGCCGCCGGCTCCGGCTCTTAATACACTGTCGGAATTTGCCAGCGTCAAAGAGAAGGCGAACGCCATGAGAGCTCTGTAAGAGTATCCAAAATGAGCTCCGATTTCTACGAGGGAGCCAACATATGTGTTCAAGAAGAGATAACTTTGTTTGTTCTTCATAATTCTACTGCACTCAAACTCGTTATCTGTAGCCATGTTCAGAGGTGGTGTTAGCTGGTGCAATAAATCAATATGCCCTTTTTACTAGATCAAGGACCCGGCAATGGCTGCACAAACGTACGATAATATAAATAGTATAGTGTGGCATGAACAAGAATAATAGCAGTTAATATGTAATACGCAAACACACACGTTGAAAACTTACAAAGAATGTATAATATCACATGTTCATTTCTTCTCTGTTGAAATCTTTTAAAATACACGATAGAAACTTTTTCTTAAGCCCGGTATACACGGTAAAGTTTTCGTGCAGAGAAACTTCAGGATCCCAAACTAGAAGTATAAAAGCCGAAAGTCGCGCATACACAGTCTGTACGATTTCTGCATGAATTCTGTATGAATCACCCCAACACGCCGCTAGAGGGTCTACCGGGTAAGAAACAAATGAATTGCGCCGTTCCAATACTGTCAGTGGCGGTATTTCTGTGCGTGTTTGTCTGTATGATCATTATAAAGTATTAATTAATCACAAGGAGGATAGGAAAGAAAAATAGGAATAGGGAAGGAGGTAGTGTATCACAATTTCATGTCCTACAAACACACCCTAACCCACTTAACCACAAAATCGAAATGACCGATTACCATGCGTCGGGTTAGTGCACGATTCTGCCGCTGGAGGCTCTTTAGTTGAACTGTAAGCTATCTGCATGAAAATGATGAATTTTGATGCATGAATTCTGAACATGCTCAAAAGTTTTCATGCGGAAATCGTGCAGTCTGGACTGCACGTCCAATCTGCACGAAAACTGTACCGTGTATACCGGGCTTTACTTTCGGAGTGGGTCTTTTCATGACCATTGCAGTGAAAAGAATAACCACGCTGATATCTCACCCGAGCTAACGGTTATGCTGGCGCCATTTCGCGGTTGAGTCACGTGCGCGGGGGAACAGCAGGGAGCGGGCACGTGCGGGCGCACGCCGCGTCGGAGCGGGTGCAGGGCTCGAAATACACGCACGCCGCGCCGAGCCCCTGCTGGCAGGGCCCCGGGCCGCACGCCGCCGCTTCGCGCCTCCACGCGGAAACCAACAAAGCATTAACCCGAATTCACCCGCATTGCGGCGGCTCCACACATTCGGCGAACACCGAGCAACCGCTCGCCGAATCCCGAGTAGTGTGGATGGATGAGTTGCTCGCTATTTGCCGAGTGACGAACATTCGGTTTGGTTTGGTTTGGTTTTTTCGTGTTTCCGGGCGCGTCAACTGCTTTGGTCATTAGTCCCGCTAGTGTAGTGCATGTTTTTTCTCGGAAGATGGCGGTGATCTTCCCTCGCTAGATGGCGAGATCCGGCGCCGACCTACCGTCGGCTAGTGGGGTTTCCCCCTAACCAGGACTCTCCCACCAGCGGGGCACCGCCCCAGCCGGGACAAGCTCTAAGCTCCCGACCTAGCTTAAAAGCTAGTGTCGAAAATCCTGCCGCCGTGGGGAGTGTAACCTAGGACCTCCTGGTCAGAGGCGCTGCAGTGGCATCAGTTGATGCACTGAGCTACCGCTCCCGGTACGAACATTCGGAGTTCGCCCTATCCACCGCGTGTCGGTCTTTCGGACACATCTAAGGGAACGAACATTCGCAGAACACGTCAGCTGCTCGGGATTGGGCGAGCGCTAGCTCGCTGCTCGGCGAATGCCGCATGTGTGGAGCCGCCTTTAGCCTCTGGCCCGTAACGCGAACCGTGTTCTTCATACTGTGCAGAGGCGCGCCCAAGAGTCGACGCCGGAAACTCAGGAAAAATCGGGCAACGCTAGAAACCGATACACGTTCACGAACATACTTTTCATACTGATTTTCTAGACAGTAACGAAAGTCATTGAATATACCATCATTGTACGTTATACTTGATAAGGTACAATGATAACGTACATTAATAACCATAAATCAAAATATAAAATAACTTTTTTAATTCAACACAAATTACAAAGCTTTTAACAGAAAAGAAGTAGACCCGACGCTACTTCTGGGCGCCTCCTCCGATACAGAATCTTGTTTGTGCCATTTTCTTCTGCTAAAATGACATACAATGTCTTCCGATGTAACAAGAAGGTAGCCAATTCCACATTTCCACTTCTAGAAATTAAATCAATTACGAAGCAAACAAGTCACACCACAGTTTTTCGAACCTTACAACTTACAACAAGAAAATTAACCTTACAACAAGAACCTTACAACAAGAAAATTAAATTGCCAATTGAACAAAGAATTGTGAACTCGAGTTTTACCTGACCGTTCATATCAAACGTGCCTCTGCAAAAACGTGTAGAAATATTTGAAGTTCTTGGAACTATAAACGTGGGAACATTGTGCTTCATTCTCTCTTCTGGGATTTACCACAGGACTTCCCTGACGCGAAATTAAGACAGTTTTTTTCCACAGCAAGTACACACGCCTCTGTGCCAAGAGTGCGCGAAAACATTCTTGCTGACTGTGACACAAGCAAAAGTAGAAATGATTCACTCGGTTCGCGTAGTCAAACTGGTTCGACGGAAGTAAAAAATACCAAGTTGAAATTTCTTTGTTCTCCAAGACCAAGCATTATGGCAAATTACTTTATGATTAATAATACTAATACAAATACTACTGGTACTAATAATATAAAATGCACGTGAGAGGCGAAAAATGGAGATAAATGGTTTTTGTTTTATAAAACATGTTGCACAAAATGAGAAACACGGGAGCAAACCAGCACGCACACGGATGCCGTAATTTTATCCAAATGAACGTTCATTATCAGCACCCGCAACATGATAGCATTTAGAAGGGTACTGTTATCAAGATCGCATCACTGTTGAAAGCATCATCGACCACAGACCGAGAACTCGCACATCGGCGTAAATAATCTTTGTGCCATCATTCTACACTTCTACAGGTCGCCATAAAATAATATACTTGTAAAAAACAAACAAAACATCTAAATTATATGCATGATTTAGAGTAGTACGATAATACCCTCAATGGTTTTCGATAATCGCTCGGTTGGTTGGTTAGTGATTCCGGGCGTGTGAACAGCTTAGGTCATTAGTCCCGTTAGTGTAGTGCGTGATTTTTCCTCGGGAGATGGCGGTGATCTTCCCCGCTGGATTGCGATATCCAGCGCCGACCTACCGTCGGCTAGCGGGGTTTCCTCCTAACCAGGACTCTCCCACCAGCGGGGCACCGCCCCAGCCGGGACAAGCTCTAAGCTCCCGACCGGTCTCTCAGAATATGTGATAGTGTACGGATTGTTAGTGTAAGTGTGTGAGTATAAGGGGAGAGGATAGGACAAGGAAGAGGAAGGAAAGATCGCGCGCGGTCCGTGGCCCGTTTGTTAGGGTACTGCTCCGGCATTCGCCTGGTTGATCGGAGAAACCACGGAAAACTACCGATCAGAGAAGGCATCCGCTAGAATTCTCTTTCAAACTGTGACTGAATTCAACCTAGCTGAAAAGCTAGTGCCGAAAATCCTGCCGCCGTCAGGACTCGAAACTCAGTCGGTTCCGGCAGTTTTTTCACCCACTCCACAGATTCCCGTCACGAGAACCTAAGCGCAGAAGCAATTGAGCTTCCCTACCGATAGCACCGAATTATTCAGCGTGGTCAATTACTTGGTCAAACAAGCAATTTAACCAGATGGCCGCATCAATAATTTTGTAGCTGAAGTCGGGCGATAAGAGTAATCGAGAGCAATTCAGCGATTCGATATCATTGGTTAAGTTATCTTACGCCAGTTTCGCAATACTCGAGATTGAAAGAAAATCTGTTTTAAGGAGTATCACGGTGGCAATCTATTCATAATTCTCCAGATTATCGTTCAAACGTCGTTAATGCTCGATACTAATGCTCAAAGCAGCCGGTTACATAATTGAGCGCATAAAGTCACGAATGTCGCAAATGCTTTGAAGTTGAACAACTCGATCGAAAACGAAAGGTCAGCAAGGCAGCTGAAACTCGACTTCATGGCAGAAATGAGTTCAAACGAATAGTCTGAACAATTTCGGGAATTTGAACCTTCCTATGTACTTCTGTAACTCTCGTTTACTAGAATTTATCTACAATTACCATCAATGTTTGCATTCACACATGTTTGTACTCTATTATATTTTGAAAAATATTGAAGGAATTATTCGTTCACTCATGATAAACTTACAAAGCGAATCAATGTGTTAGGAAGTGGGCGGGGCCTGGAACAGCACCCTACTCAATTAAAATCAACGTTCTATTCCGCTATTCGATGGACACGTGAACATAGTGTTGCCAACCGTCCTCCATTTGGGAGGACAGTCCGGCATTGCGTCACTTGTCCTCACGTCCTTTGTATTGTACATATGCTCCTTATAGTAATTTGTTGTCATTTATTTTATCACTTTACTAACATCTGCTACGTTGTGTCGTTTATTGTTTAATTTAGAATATAAAACATGAATATCTTCTTTCTGAACGCTGCCTCACGGATGCATGGTAGTGTCTGTCTAGCTACTAAAATAAAACAAAGACGCTCAGACAATCTTCACCAGCAATTTGTGAACGAATCTTTTCTCTTGAATCGCTTCAGTCGCTACATGGAGAAGAATTCTAGCGGCCGGCTGCTCTGAGGAAACGTAGTGAGAGACCGTGGCACGCTCGCCATTCGTTGATGACCGGCGCGGCGCCTCGCCTCGCCTAGCTTAGCCGCGTTCAGCGTTCCTCGGTTTTCCGTGGTTTCTCCGATCAACACCAGGCGAATGCCGGAGCAGTACCCTAACAAACGGGCCACGGACCGCGCGCGATCTGGCCTTCCTCTTCCTTGTCCTATCCTCTCCTCTTACACACAAACTTACACTAACATGCACTACACTACCACAGATTCCGGGAGACCGGTCGGGAGCTTAGAGCTTGTCCCAGTTGGGGCGGTGCCCCGCTGGTGGGAGAGTCCTGGTTAGGGGGAAACCCACTACCCGACAGTCGGTCGGCGACGGATCTCGCCATCTAGCGGGGAAAGATTAGCGCCATCTCAGGAGAAAAAACATGAACTACACTAACGGGACTAATGACCAAAGCAGTTGACGCGCCCGGAAACACGACAAAAATCAATGTCTGAATCTCTTGAATTACAAATGGAGACAAGAAACAGAGATGACAGCTGATGATGGTGTAAATTAAATATTTATAAAAAGAAATGTATTGTGTTGTTTTTTCTCATCGAGTGTCGCCCCTTTTACATGATCATTCTTGGCAACCGCACGTGTACACCCATCCTGCGAGGCTGTTTCCATCGGCTGCTATACAACCCGCAACGCTATTACTGCCGCAGCCGCCGCCGGTCATCAACGAATGGCGAGCGTGCCGCGTTCTCTCACTACGTTTCCTCCATCGCGCCATCCCGCCTCCACCGGCCTCGACCTTCGCGCCGCGCCGCGTCGACCTTCACGAGCGAAACAAACAACAAGCGGCTGGGCGCCGCCGCCGCCGGCAGCCACTTCGCACGCTGATACGGCACAAACGCCGCGAAAAACAGCAAAATGACATAGTAAAAAAGTTATAGAAAAAACTAGCCGAATCAGATATAGACATCAGCGTTACGACAACTAAGCCTTCTCTTAACTAAAATATTAATAAATCAAGTGCACGTCTGGGTTTGATATCTTATTAATTAAATACATTTGGCGCAAGAACAGAATTTCGACCGGGTAAAATTCAACACAAATAAGTTTTCTTTAATGAAGTAATTATACAAATAAGGTAAAATATCAGAATTGTATCAACGCATGAATGAGGAGTATGTTTTCCTTATGTTTCGTCATTACGACACAGTGTAGTCCAGTTCACTTCACATCAAGCTAAAATGCCACACCTCTGAAATCAGAATGTACAGATAGATCCTTGCAGAACGTAATGATTTTCTCCAAGAGCAGAATATGCACTTATTAAAATGCAAGTTTTCAGAGTTCAAAATAGAGGTCTCCAAAAAATGTTGGGCTTTGTTACGCGCGTCCAAACAGACGTGTACGCGCAGTAAAAATAGTTGCATCATACACAAGAATGCCAATTCGAATATGTTTTTACGTACATGAACAGAGTTGTAAACATCAAAAGAAGATAGAAATAAGAGGGAATGTTGAATGAAGTTTATGTCAGAACTGACGCGTAACACACTACCAAATTACCCCGCCGGCCGCAAAGTGACGTGATGAATCAGCCCTCCGCTACGATGTGACGAGTGGTTTCACGAATAGCTCAGCGATTGTTTACTGCGTCGCATTTTCAAAGCGACCGCGAGTGATAATTCCGTGGGTGAACTGTCACTGGTGCTGTGCTGGACATCTCCCCTTCAAAGAAACGTCAATTCCAAAAATTCGTGAATTCATAACGCTAGCCGGAAAGTCGGGTGAGTTTTTTTTATAAAGTAGGTGTACATTGAATGTGTATATTCACGCAGGGCTGTAGCTAGAGGGAGTTTTTGAGGACCCGTGGACCCGGGACCCGTTTTTGAGGCAACAGATGATAATGGTTGCTTCTCTTGGGTTTTGTTCCCAACTTCACAGCATCTTTTCTAATTATAGTCGATCACTTTCTTGGTAAATAACGCAGATGTGTGTTTCTTAATCGAATGATTTCTTTTTATAAAAGCAACATTGATTATTATGCTACTATTTTATTCCTCTTTCATCCTGTTAAGTGAGCACGTTAATTGAAAAGTGAAAATATTAAGATCATGGCGATCAGTCATATTTTCAGCTTCTGATCAGTCATATTTTTGTAATTAGAAATAATTAAGTAATATTTCAGACTTAAAATTAAATTTTTTTATTAATCAATAGCAAAAATTTAAATTCGATTGCAGATACATTACTTGCTTTTGCTCACGCTGTATTGATTTAAATATTTCTCACTCCACCTGTACTTCAGGATTCGCCTATCGCGTAGAGGGCGCGTTATTCACTTCTGACCACTAAGCAATATTTCTATCGTTACAGCCCTCTTCTCACTATACGAAGGTTCTTTAGTAGATAGCGGATTTTTATTATTTTGCGTATTTTTGACCGTTGTTTCAGTATACAGCTAAGTGAAATTTCTTGACATTTGGTTAGAATATGATGCTATGTAGATTGATATGTTAGTGCGTATTTGTGCATATTTGGCCGATTTTTCCTATTAGTGCATACTTGTATAATTATAGGTGCACAATTTTCATCTTCCGTTAAAACAGAGACTCATCTCTAAAACTTTCCATCTTTTCATAGGATCTATTTATTGGTGATTGACCTATTCATTGAATCAAAAGAGCTTGTCACAGTTTGCGGTTTTTGCTACAGATGATAAAATCTTTGTGCAAATGTACGATATTTCTTGATATATTTTGTAAAGAACGCAGAAGAAAAACCACGAAGATGTTCAATGTACTTCACTAATGTAAATATTTACTTCAATTATTTCCCCAACGTAGAATGTTAGATTATATTAGGTTTGGACAAAAAAATATATTTTCATTCCAAGCATGCTTCTCCGAAGGAAGGAATAAAAGTTTGTTAATTTTAATTGCATATTTCAGAATTTTTAGATCACAAATGCACAATTTTAAATGAATATTTAAAATAAAACACTTTTACAGCATAAAAATTCTCTCCCTAATCATGAGAATCGCAAGCTCCAGCTCTACACCTCGCCATGCTCTAAATATTGTTTTTTTCGTTTAATTGACTAAATATGCTCATTAATTCCATGAAAAATTCTTGATTGTATCTACGTTAATAACACGTGTGCAATTAAAATTCCACCGTGCAATTAAAAATCCACATCTACCAATCAGAATTGAAAAAAGAGCGAAATCATTTAATTAAGAAACTATATCACAGTCGTAGCCAAGGTATTTGCCGTTGGCCATGAAACGAACAAAAATGTGCATTACAAACTTCGTACCTACAACAACTATACATAAGCATCGAATGAATAAAATTAAATTAGGAATGTAAACGTTTAGTTAAACTGACATAAAATATTTAACGTGAATAAATTAAATGTTTCACATGTAAACATTTGGTTTTAGGATTACGAATGTAAAAAATGTAAACGTCAGTTGTGTTTACCAGTTTTAAAAAGTACGCTGCAGCAAAACTGTCAGAAGTGACTAGGTTTTTCCTCTATATTTATGTCGTATTCTCTCTCATACCCGTCTTTACTTTTCTGAGTAGGTAATGTTTACATGAATTTGTCAGCTTCGAATATTTTATCCGCAATACGTTCAGTTCCGTCAATTTTCAAATATTTCGTGGAAGCAAAAAGAACGCAAGGTCCCTTAAAATAGATCTTTTCCAGAAGCAAGACTACGTCATGAAACGCGGGTGGAAAAGATGTGCTTTCTTAAAATTTGAATTATTCGAAAATGGAAACGAAAAAATATTGAACTATAACACGTCATGGTATACAAGAAAACTCGCTCCTATCGTCGCTCGTTTTCTTGAGTACACCATTCATGCAATTAATCCCTTCTTTATTCACTCGTTTCGTCAATTATTATAGTGCGATTGTATCGTTCAAAATCACAGTCTTCCATCATAACCGCGACTTACGACCGCTATCCCACACTTCCACACCCACGAAATCCCCAAACAATTCGAGCAGCCGCTGATAGATGGCAGCAGGCGCGCGGCGGCGTGGAGCGCCCCAGGGGCCGCGCGGGGGCTCGCCGGCGCCGCGGCGAACGGGCGCGCGGGCGCCGGAGAACCTTGAACCGGCAAAAGAAACCGGTTTCTATCCCGGTCGGTCGCGCCTCCGCCGCCGGCGCCGCCGCCGCCGTCCCCAGAGCGCGACGGAGGCGCGCCGCGGGACCGCGAGCGCGCGCCGCTATTTTTAGAAGGCGTGTTTACAAGTGGGACGCCTCAACAGTCGCTGTTCGCGACAGCCGCGGCGGCGCACAGAGGGTCGAAACGACAACAAACGCGCGCGCACGCAGCGATTTCTGATCCGCAAGCACGCATCTATCACACAAGTACCATTCGGGAACAAAAGTACAACGTAATAAAATGTAAAGTTTCTCATGAATTCGTTGGTTTTTTTTAGGTCTTTTATTTCATTTTTAATGTCGGAATGTCTAAGTACCAACACGATTCCACCGCACCCACAATAAAAATATGTTTCTGCAGGGTGGCCTTCTTGGCAATTCCATACATAAATGCAAATTCTCTTTTCGGATCCATCATTTATCCATGACGATTCGTCAAGTGCGAAACGTCTGTAGTTATTACACAGGTAGTAATTAACAGGTCTCTCATGCAAAGCATTCCTGTTGGCATTGACAATAATATTTTTTACTGGTCTACGTGTGATTGGGGCCAACATGCGCCCACCGCCCAGTCAGCTGCGAACGGCACCAAGTGAGCGCCGCGAGGAGCGTTGTGTGCAACGCGTCCCGCCCCCCAGGCGCAACCCAAACGACCGCCAGATAACCTGGCCGGCTGCCGCTGCCACGCTGTTCGGCTGGCTTCGCGCAGATGGCGCCACGCAAGCCCTCGCACTCGCACTCGCGGAGCGGTTCGGCGCCACGTACGCAGCACGAGCGACCCGAAAGAGCAGCAGGTCTCAATGCCCGGCCAGCCCCCACTTCCCAACTGATACACATTTCTGCAACGAACATGTCCACAGAACATGCACTGAAATGATAAAATCGCGATATTTACAACAACCAGAGCAAAAATGTAAAAAAAAAGCAAATAAAGAAAACCGAACATTTTTCTCTCTGAAAATCTTTGATTGTTCTATTTTCCCTAAAACGATTGGCGTTCCTTCTAAAATACAAACAGTCCTTTGAAGTGAAGGTGTACGATCAACTGATCGCTTGTTCCACAAATTACTGAGAAGGTAGTATTTTGTTCACCCTTGTTCTTCCCTGGCTCGCTTCCGACAAGAGGACCCGTTTTTCTACTCAATATGCTGAATGTCATCCAGAGCTCGTTTCCTTAAGGTGGTTTCTATCACGCGGCGCTTCCATTTCGTGCTCTTTAGGGAGCAGGAGAGAAGAGGCAGCCTTTTGGCCACGCTCCCTTGGCTCCGACCATTGTTGGCGCACACCTGGGAAACTGCACGTTTGTTATTTTCATACTAAAGATAGACGTAAACATTTTAAAAGTAAATAGTTTATTTATTTATTTTACGGCCAAAAAAAGTTGAAAACTGCGTATGACGTGCTATGGGGAAAAGTGAATTGTGTGCACATTTTCAAAATTCTGTGATCCCTACACTAAGTCATATACTACTTAAAAAAAAGCTCCCATGTAATAAAATTATTTTCAAGGATAAAAAGGCAATAAATTTTGGCACTTATCCATGTTGTCCTTCAGAACAACACTTCCTGCCGCAACAACATGGAAACGAGGATTTGAATAATTGTATTTCCCACTAAATTCTAGAATACGTGCACAGAAAATTAAGTTACATTTATGTCCAGAAGCAAAACAAGGGGCCATCTCAGCATTTGCTCAATGGAACTGGACGAAAAACCTGAATCGAGATGGGGGTAATTGACCCGGAGGCTGCAATACAATACTTGTTTACAGGTTGTTTCACTTCTCCTTCACATCGTAAACAATCGCCAAACCCGTCACCGTAATGGAAATTTGTTAATGAAAAAAAGTACAGTCTAACAAAATCTCAACAAATATTAAATGTCACTAAAGCAAAGGAAATCATTAATAAAGTTAAACAGTCGTGTGTTTGAAGCATGTAACAAAGTAGCGACGAAAGAATCCCCTCCACTACTCAAGGTCCTCACCTAACGGCCAGTCCCCTCCTTGTACTGGCACCCCACCACGCCATTCAAGTAGGAGGGAGAAAAGCTAACGGAGCAACGAATCCCAACGAGTAAGCAAATACCTTCAACTTGCGGGTTCACTGGGTTCAAAACACGCAATTCGGTTCTGCGTGCATGAACTTTATTAACATTCTATCTGAAAGGGTAATGGAAACTTTTCTCGAAATTTATTTCATCGCCAGATCATCACATCTAATTCTGCAGAATCGGGCGGAAAATGCAGTACTATGTAAATAGAGAAGTCCACTCAAATAGCAGCAAACGCAAACCAATGCATTGATTTTCATGAACGGGTAAATAAGATTGTTTTAAATTTACTGCACCTCGACATTACGAAGGGTCAACGCCCTTTTCGCAAAGCAAAAGAGACTTCCTCCATTAACTCTTGTCACGTTCGAAAAGCAGGAAGAGACGACGTCGTCCATTGACTCTTCAAAACCCCGGCAAGAATTGTCGGTAAGGGTGTCATTTCAGATACCTGAGATCAGAGATAATGAACAGCTCCGAATTCTAATTATTAAAGATAATATATGAAAACCACGGCACAATCATTTCACATCAACGAATTATACACCTGAAACGTCACAGCGGCGAAGGTCAGGGGGACCACTCATTCCTTGAAACAAATTTCCCTGACTTTTCTCAGGTTTTCCAGTGCATTTTCCGATTTCTTCTGAAGATTTGAAATTTCACTCTGCTTAACCATCGTACCATATCTGCTTGGGGTCTTTATGGACCCCAAGCTTAACTGACATTTGAAAGTATAGATGTATGCCGTACATGAATATGTACGGCAACATACTGGGTGTAAATAATTGACTGTATATAAGAATTCCTTTTATAAGTTATTTTCAATAACAAATTTAAATATAATTTATTCATATTAAATATTTCATAAAAAGAATAACCTCCAATGTACGTAAAATCCATTGTTGATTCATAATGCTTGAGAAATATTTATAAGCGTTTGTGAAAGTTATTTCGAGATAAATCAAATGCGAGACAAAATTTGACGGTTTCAGGCACAGTTTTGGAACTTCATGACAATATGTTTGAAATGAAAATAAGAAAATTAAAGGCTATCCCTCAGCCCATACAGGTGACATGTAACGAAAAAAATAGTAACTCTCTAATAAAATTTAAAAAACTGAGAATGATTTGGTACCTGTTTAATAAGTGCTGGAAGGCATATTTAGAAGACTGAAATTATACTGCAAAAACGTAGGAAGATACTAACAAATTAATGATTGTGGGGTTCAAAAAGATCTCAGATATGGTACGAAGATTAGAGAAAACATTAAAGCTACTCTGGAACTAATTGGCCAGCCCTCTGATTTCGTCACGATAAAGTACAAATCAAAAATATTTTCTCACCAAATAAAAAGGGCAAACAATGACGTACTAATATTTTTACGTTTATTCGATCTAATTTTACAACCCTCTCCACATTTTCCCTGACTTCCAACGATTCTTCTACAAATTCCCTGATTTTCCTCCGAATTTTCAAGATGAAATCCGCTGATTTTTTTCTTTTTCGTATATTCCAGTGGTTGCCGTGTAGATGAATTCGACGCCCACCCAAAGGGGAGGAGGAATTCCCTTCGCGGAAACTTCATTTCAATGTTTGGGAAATGTCGATTTCGCGCTCCAAACTTCCTAGTTTCCCTGCAACATACGGGGGTATCAATGAGGAAAGAATGTAGCCCATGGGCTGCGCGGCGGCAGAATACGAGGTCATGTGGGCGGGGCACGCGGCGACACTGCCCACCCGCTCGACTGGCCCCACCCACCACCGCTATCGGTGTCGATTTCTCTCCTCTGCACACGCCCTCTGGGTCCCCAGCGCTGATAATCTGCGTGCCAGCACGGGCGTCCACGCTTTTATTGTATTTGTAAAGTTATTTACACCGCAGATTGGTTTTCAACTTTTTCAGATGGTTTTGGCAATATACAACAAGAGGCGATCACAAGTTATGAATTATGCTAGATGATAGGCTTTTCATAATTATGCTTTTTTTCTGTAATTAGACTTTCAGAGCGGTAGATTCCAAGAGAAGCTAAGACAGCACACCATTGGCTAAGCGCTACTTTTACCAGCAGTTTTGCAATTCAGTTTGTTCACTCGCGGACCACATAAGATGAAAGTCTCTCAATGGCAGAACTGGAACCAGTATCATGGCTAGCGAGATTGACAGAACTCCAGTGTAAGATTTCAATGACCAATATCTCGAAAGTTAACTTTTCAGCCGTGACAGTGTACATCCTTTGACGAAATATAAATTAATGTAATTATTATTATTTATAATATTTAAAATATCTTATTCGAGACATTCCCATACTAAAGAAATGAAAATACTGCTAGAAATGATGACGCTGATTAATTCCACTCACCACGAAAAAATGTCTTGCTTTGAACTGAGCCAATTAAGAAATCCGAAATAGCACCCTTCCTAGTCCCACCTATTTTTACACTTACAATTAGACGTTGAATTCCAAAATTTTTGCGGTATTCCACGCACTTACGAAACATTCCTGCTGATTATTCATAGAGCCTGAACACGAACATTTCATACAGCCTGAGCAAGAACATCCATCCACACCACAAATAAGACGCTACATCAAAAGAAGGATGCATTTTTCAACCTAGTTCAACAAAGTACTTTAGCTTGAGGCTATAGCTTTTTGATTTTACCCTCACCAGTAGCCCTAATGAGGCGGGAGTTTATTCATATACTGGGTTTACAATTTTTGCTCCAGCATTACTGCTTTTGGAGCTTGAGGGAGGGTTTTATCTAAAAAAAAACTACTTAATATTAAAACTAAAACAAATGCCTCTTTGGGCGATTGACGTTTTTTCTATACAGTTATAATCTGGAGTAAGGCTCGAGCAAACGGCGCGAAGTGAGCCGCAAGGGCTTGTGCTACCCCTGGAGTACCGCAGGGCGCCCCGCTGAGACATTTGCTAAGAATACTCGAGTCGCGCGGCGCGAAGGCCAGAGCAGCGCGACACGCGGCGAAATTGGAGGAGGGCGACGCGTAGGCGCCGCTAACGACTGCTCGGGATCTTCTGCGCCTGCCGCGTTCACAAGCGCTGCACACGCCCCCGTCACTTTCCTCTTCGACGGTTATCGGAACAGGAAGGTGTAGGTACACTCGCATAGTACAAATAGTAATTAAATGTTTATTAATAACACGTGTCATTTGCATCGAGTGCTATTTTTACCTATTCACAAGCACTTAACAGTGTCTTCTCAGCAATGGCTGGTATTGTTCGTTATGATTCCATCACAGACCTCTTGTTGAATGCAATGATAGTAGATACGCGTTGCAATAATTAAGAATACGTAAATACGTCCTATGATAACGCAATGTTCCTTTTTTGTTTGTAATACACAAGCATTTACAATTTGGTACTTTGGCTCACTCCCGACATGGCCTGAACATACTGGAAATTTTTTCAGTAGACACTCTACGGGCTCCTAGCGTTGTCGATAAATGTGGATTCCTTTATTTGCCAGACTAAACCATATACAGTTCCTAGTACGGAAAATATTTTTATGCCCTAAAATTCTGAAATATGTACTTTAATAGGCAATAAAAATTAACGATATTTCCTTTCCTGCATAAACCTTTCTTGATGAAATGCAGGAGAAGCACTCTTGAAATGAAAAGATACACTTTTGTGCAAACATAATAATCCATCTTACTTCGCGGAAGAAATAATTGAAGTAAATATTCAACTTAGTAATGTATTGTATGCCTTGTTGCATTTCTTCTGTGTGGTTTAAAAAACGTAACAAAAAGAAACATCCTACATTTGCACAAGTATGTTATCATCTATAGAAAAAAAAAAAAGAGGAAAAAACCGCGAACTGTGGAAAGATCTTTTTAATCAATGAATGCTCACACCTAAATAAATTATACGAAAAGATTAAACATTTTAGAGATGTCTATTTCAACGAAATATGCGCCTATAATTACACAAATATGCACCAATTGAAAATCAGTCAAATATGCACACATATGCGTTAACATGTTAATCTAAATAGCATGCAATTCTCACCAAAGGTCAAGAAATTTCACTTCGCTCTGCCCTGAAGCAACGGACAAGAATATGCAAATTCATTGAAATACGCTCCTTAGTTCCTAGTAAAATGTATCCATTGAGGCGAAGGGAACACGGGCTCTGTCGGAGGATTTAATTTTGCCGAATATTTAAAGCCAGGGTTCTTTTACAAATATGTCATAGCCACTGTCGATTGTATGCTCTTCGAAAACCCACGCACCTCGGCCGTAATCGACCTCGCACTCTGGGGGTTGAGAGGCCAGAAAGCTCTCCACGCACCCACCGAGGTGCTCAGATATAATACGATGTGAACAGCAGTACTTAAAAGCCGCATAGAACAAGAGTAGTTCCAAGAGCGCGGATATGATCAAATTCCCCTTTGCCGCTCCAAAGCGGCGAATGCACAGTATGTAACCCATATGCCCAGGAAGAACAAAAGCCATTCTACCTACTAAAACGAATGTGTAGTTCCCAGATTATAATACAAGCCTACAGTTTCACGTTTTACTCCGTGGCCCTCAATCTCGAAAGGGGGCTTGCTGCATTCCAGACCAATTTTATCCGGCCTCGGTACCTCGAAAATGTGATGAGAATAGAATTGTCTTTACAAATCTGAACTAAAGGCCACACGGCAGCCGTTTGGGACCCTCAGGGGCGAGAGAATACCTTCACGGTCACACAGGTCTTCCAAACTTCTAGATCGACAATGGCTTCAAAAAAGTGTTTAAATGAATGTATATTTCCCTTGAAACGCAAACATCGGGACCGAATCCCATGATTGATTTTTTTCAAATTTTCAGTATTCAGCAACAATTATTAATCTATACTAATAAAAGTTAATTCAACGACATGTAACCGACATCGATACAACAGAAAGTGGCCTATGAATAGACATGAAATTTTTACAGGCTCTTCTTCAGTATTGTTGCAGTTTGGTAAAGACAAACACAACCCAAATGCGGAAAATAAATAATTTAAATAAAATGTTTGTAGATGCACCACGACCATTTTTCGCCTCTCGCTTAGAGCACATGGTACCTAAAAGCCCAGTAGTGTTGCAGCAAAACTGGTACCTAATCTATTCGTTAGAGGTCAGTAGCGGTGTATAAGATTAGAAAATTTTCATTTAATAGCAATGTGTTGTAAAATAAAATGAAAGAAAATTATAGTATTTTATTACAATTTCAACCAATTACGTTAAGAAAAAAAAAATATTAAAAACAGCTGCTTATATAAAATTAATATTTTCCCTCATTCCCAATGATTGAATATGAAAAAATCCCGGGCAAAACCGGGTATTTTGATAGTAACAAAAAAAGTTACCAAAAGAAAAGTATCTCTGTCATTTGTATGTGGCTGTTTAGAACTCGGCGGTGCAGCTACTGAATCAGGTCAACTGCAACGGAGGCTAAAATTGGAGAAGAGAGCAACACAGGACGCCGTAAGTATGTCCATTCACTACCAACACTCAACTTACGAGCACACAGAGGCGGAGGATCAAAGGAACGCGAGCGGCGTTTACGTCATAGCGCTCGCGGCACCGGGTCAGCGACTTCTGAACGGGCCCCCAGTTCCGGAGAGAGATGGGAAGCAGAAGCGACGAGACTTTTATGTTTATTTTAGTGTTGAAAATAATTTACTTTTACACGTACTTTCATAAAAACTTCAACATCGTTTAGGGACGCGGTATTATCAGGTACACGACTAACATGCACATAGTGAACATGACAGATGAGAGAGAGAAAAACATCACACTTTCACCGTCCAGGGACTAGTTAGCAGATGAAGACGTCCCATAGAGCCGTTTAGCTAAGTATTGGATTATCACATTACTTTCCCCAATATGTATTATTTCCAATAAAACAATTCGTACATTTGTTTTCCAATACCATTTTATTTCAACATAAATGGATTTAATACTAAAAAAAAAACGTACATATCAGTCAGTTCATAATTCTCTAAATGAACGATTTTCTAACATAAACAAGATTTGCATTTTTGCTAACTACTTCCAAGTGTTTAATGCTTATTAAACATTTATAATTCAAAGCTTAAAAGAAGTGTCTCGAGGACTGACTTATTTCTTCAAGCAAAATAATCTCGAATTAATTTCCGCAAGTCACGAATAACCTTTTCACTAGCATTGTCGACACACAAAGATATTTTGGTTTTCTTCGGGCCTCGTCTTTCTTTCTACCAAGTTTCATCGCCTCATTCGCTGACTTTTCCCAAATCATTCAACGCCACAGGGACGACCGGCGCGCGCACCGTTCTTTTAGTAGAGATTTTTCGACATTCAGCGGTCGAGTTCTTCCCATTTTCTTTCATTCCTTGTTTCACTATTTCCTCATTCACCTGCGTCAACATTGCATTTACGAACACTTTATATCCAACATCACCCAACAACTGACCCCACCCTTTCATTGTGTCGACTCAGTTCTGTAGACGAGTGCCGCTTGCAATAAGAAGAGAGTGACGGGCCAACCACCAGGTCACAACAAGCATTCACCCAGGCATAAGCGTAATAATATTGTGTAAGGATCTCTCGCTCTGTGGGTGTGACACTGATAACATACTCTTTAAAGTAACTTTTCTCCTTAGGAGATTTATCCCACAGTGAAAGATACGTCCAGCACCAGGGGCCAATTCACACGTCCCTAGATTTCACGAGCCTCCGTTTAAAAAGATTTCACAAGTCGCGGACAAAACCTTGCAACTTATTTTAAGCTAAATATTTTCAATTTTCTATTTTACGTTTGCACTGTCAGTTTGGATAGAGTGCTTAATTAAAAACTAGTGCTGTATTGATGCATCTCTTTCGTTATGACGCCATCGTTGAAATTGGCCACCTCACATGTAGCCAAACTTGTAGTGCGGTATCTGTACGGGTGATTGGTGTCATTGCATAATTGTTCCTGTAAGTCCTAAGAATCGAAGGATGGTTACACGCTGGAGATAATAGCGGCCCCATTGGTTGGCCTGAGAGTGCCGGGAAGCTCGTCCAGCAGAGCGCACTCCAACTCTTTCTTAGCGCCCTTCCGCCCGCGC
This sequence comes from Teleogryllus oceanicus, assembly GCA_964035755.1. Classification (NCBI taxonomy): domain Eukaryota; kingdom Metazoa; phylum Arthropoda; class Insecta; order Orthoptera; family Gryllidae; genus Teleogryllus; species Teleogryllus oceanicus. The sequence continues at coordinate 35,240,218 of CAXIVR010000012.1, read as the reverse complement.
GCCCGCACTGTCATATTTTTATCCGCGCGCCGATGAGGGCGCATTCTCGACCGCGTAAACACGGACGCTGCCAACAGCGACACCCACCAGCCACCTCCATCGCCATCGCCGATCCCTGCTGCCTTCCCTGCCGCAACCACCACCCGTTGCAGCCGCCGCCGCAACCGCCATCGAAATTAGACCGCCGAAACCATAGAAACCGTCGCCACCGTCACGTCAGAAGCCTTTTCCACTATCACCGTCCGCCCACCGCAGCAACCACCATCGGAGGCCGCTGACAGCGCAGCATCCACAGAAGCAACCACCAACGCCCACTGCCACTGCCAAACCACACCGTTAATGCCAACCCGTCGCAGTCACCTCCTGCAGCGTACAAGCCCTCGAACGTTACCGCCTGCTTCTGGCACAAGCAGTCAGTTCTTCATGCAATTGGCTGGACCTGCGGTAAAACGTTCCTTTCATTGTTTTTTCTTCGTCTTTCTTTATGTACAACTACTTCTAATTGTCGGACTTTTTTCATTTTTCTCTCTCAGACGTGTGTCAGACTTCTACAAACCCCACACATTGAAGTGTTCTCTGCTTAAATACCAAGTTTGTGTTCAGATAAAATTAAATCTTTTCTGTCTCAAAAGCTGTGAAACTTCGAATCTTGGAAGCCTGTAATGAGCTTAGTTTTTCGCTAGCTTACAGAAAATTACAATGGGGACGTGATTTGATCTGAAAGGTCGAGACAAACTAGACTTGGAGGTACTCCTTTCCCAAGCTGGCAAAAATCATGCGCTTCTAACAGTAAAAATGATTTCACCTGAACAATCTCTAATTTGGAATCAAGTATAACTGAGAGTCTAAAACAGACAAAAAGTACATACTTTCTTACTATTACACTTTCATGATTTTCCTTCTCTTTCTTTTTCACTGAAACTACGTATTCACTTTTCTCATGCGTGCTCACTACTGAAATAGTCACACAATCAAACTTACGCTGCAAATCAAACGGCTTTTTCAAAAGCGGTGTAAGACGGAAGAAAAGCATGCATTTTAATCGACTGAAGAACTGCTACATATTCATCAATGAGCCGGCACTGAATAGCAGTGACTCATGGTCACGCCCATCGATATCACACGTTTTGTATGGTTACAACGTGAAATCACATTTCTCTTTTAAGGAAGTCAGAAATGGGTCGGTCATTGCAACTCCGTTAAAATGCATAAAAAACATAGCGGATTTCATAAGTCCTGTTGAAAGTCATTAGTCCTGTCCGTAAGTGCAACATCAGTCTTGAACTATTTAGCTTTATTTTATAATCTGTGAGTTTACAAATGAGTGGAAAAGAATACAAAATTACAAATCAACAAGTACTACACAACTCCCTGAAAGTACAAACTATAAATTTCGATAATACGCCATATTTATGCTAATGCACTACCATCAACACTGATCACACACGTATGAAACAAAACTGAAGTTCAATTTTTGGCCCAGGATATTAGTGATTATTTTCGGTTTATAGTCACATCTAGTTATTCTAATTATATAAAGCTGAAATGAACTTGATTGACCAGTCGAAAAATGTATTGCATAAAACAGGAACATTTATGACACTCATGATTCCCCCACCCACATAGAAAGTTTTAATTTTATTAAACTCTGAAACTGATAACAAACATTAAGGAAATAATATATCAATATCAATTCTATTTATACACAAATGAAAGAAATAAACCTAATGCAAAAATAATTTCGCGCTCTCCGATATCCACGTATTTTTTATATCGAGCATCCTGTAGCGGGGAACGCCTACACCACACTTCAAGTGGTTGGGCTTATCGCGGCTCGATGCAAAGACCCACAAATACGATCCGAAACTATGCGGAAGAGCCCTACGCACGGGTACGTTGCGCAAAGGCACGTGGAACCATAGCTCTGAATCAGAAGGTGGGTCAGAGGCATGCACCTCGAGACATACGGTCGTCGCGTCATTGTCACGCGAGACATTTTTATTACAGGTTATCGACTTTCTAAGAACAATAGCAATACAAATGTTATAAACTGTTCTACTTAAAATTATCATTGACAAGAAATAAATAAACGAATTCAGAAAGAAATTCGCATCCTTTAGAGAGGTTTTGTAAGACGGGAAATCCAATGTCGTAGTACGTAATCATTGTCGTCAATAGGAAATAACACGTCTTCAGAAAAATGAGCTTTTTGCGAGCCCTACAATCTAAAACCTACGTTATGATATTCCAAAATGACGAACCCTTTTTATTATGAAATGTCATTTTATATGATATAGAATATAGGGATGTCAATAGACGATCGCGAGGGGGTCGCTATGTGACAAATAAACAACCGGCGTTAAGAATCATTTTCGTTAGGTTGAAATGACAGTAGAGGCGGAATAAGCATTGTTTTGAGAGACAAAAGAAAAAGATATAAAATTCGGATGCTTCCGAGTTTCCAGAAACAACGTGCATTTGCTCGAGCAACGCGGTGATGAGCGGGTCGGCTCCTGATATATTTTACCAGATCGAGGAAAGATTGCAATTGACAATTGTATAAAATTAATTATCGTTTCTTATATTAGGATAAAGCGTTCTTGTAGGAAGTAAATACGTGTCTAGGAGTCCACCCGAGACGCAAGTGAGGGAAGTCACGGATTATAATAGTATCGCCGGGAGGATTTGGAACCAGATCACGGACATTACGCGAGGACTTTATCCAGAAGCATGATTCTGCTGCGTCGACGGAGAAGGTTCTACTGGGCGCCATCGAACGAAGAGTGAAAAGCGCCCACGAATGAATAACAAAGTTTTATAACTATTGTAATATAGAGAAAACTGGCCATGGCCAAAGATCAATTCATTTTTGATTATCAATATAATAAATTCTAATTTGTTAAGTTGAAAGAAAACTTATTATCATTGTTCCTTACGTGCAATCCACCATTTTAATAAGATTTCCAGATTCCTCACCACTCCGTATGGATGGCAGATTGAATAATTGGTTGCAGAGTAAGTAGTAACAATTATGAACTTCGAATCCCAATTCACTGAGCTAGCACAACAATTTTGGAATGAGAGATATTTAAATTACGTAGGAATCATTAGGTTTCAAGTCTAACCTTTTCCCTACGCCCAAATCACATTTATCAGTAATAATGTGTCAAAATGTCGCTCCAAGTGGGGCTTGTTTTTAAATAGAAAGATGGGGCGTGTTTCAAATTGGCACCAGTCAACGTCGGGCATGTTTTAACATAAAATTAGAACTAATTGGAACGGAATGTTCACTATCAGCACATAAAAGCTTTTATTAACCATGTGTATCTTCTGACTTGTTTTGTTCTGCTAAGTATGACAAGAGTTCTACCTTCTTGTCAGAATTCAATTTATATGCAGTTGAAAAAGTTTTTGAAATAACAGTAGTACACCTTACTACGCTCAAAATTATCTTACATTGCATCTACAGACCTCCAACAAAGCGAGCTTTAGATTATTTCAATTTCTTAGAAAATCTAGAGATAACTCTGAACAAAATTAGTAATCTCTCTTTTCAATCCATTGTTGTAAGTGGAGATTTCAATATTGATTTTCTGAGCGCATCCCACGAAAAAGAGCAGTTTCTCAATTTAATGCATTCTTTTAATTTACATATTACAGTGAACGTACCTACACGGAATACTCTTTTATCACAAACAGCAATAGATCAAACTATAATTAACAAAACCACAACTAGATATGAAATAATAACGAATAATCTAGGTTACAGTGACCACGATGCACAAATTCTTACAATTACTAATAAGACGAAGTTCTGACACGCTTCACTCGGAGTGGGGACCGGCTTTGCCAGCGGCACCCGCAGGGCGAAAGGGCGCGCGTGGGGGAAAGGGAGGGAAGAGCATCGACCCTTTGCGCAGTCGCAGAAACGGCCACTGCTGTCGTGCGCCGGGTCACGTACGCCACTCGCCTCCCAAGGGCCACCGCTGGGCACCCGAAGGGCGGGTCAGGCAGGTACGTACACAGCGCGTCCCCGAATTGTCAGCTGGCCCCACATGGTTTTCAACGTCGCGCCCGTGTAACCCTTCTTTCCCTGCAACTGAATCCCGTTTTTATTCATCAGTGAGGTTCCATCACGCGAAAATAACTGTCAAGATGATGTAACAACGACCAAGAACACACTTAGCAAAACACCCAAGCAGCATATGAAGGTAAAGAGCTTGCTCTGGCCTTTGCGTTTTTAAAAATGTTTGAATCGAAGGATTTCATTTTAAGATGAGTTTTAAATTTAATACTTAAGAATCTCGCCAAAAAAATTCTCACAGCGTTTTCAAGGACCCCTCCCTACTCTTCCTTGCGGTACGGAAAAAGTTGCTCCACGATATCCCTTAACGACATTAATTACGTTTTTAAAATACCTCACATCACAGGTAACGTTCAAAAGAAAAAAACGAAAACTGCATTTAGAGCATATATGGTCTAATTCTCCAACAGAATGTTCGCAAGCCTACACCCACATATTGTAATAGAGAAAACACAAATTATCGTTAGAATCGAAAAGTAAACAAAGGGTTTCCTTGCATACATCACATCCGTCTCCCATTTGTTTACACACATGACGTGCCGTGCGTCTGCTCGGGGAGAAAGTCAAACTTAATTATTTCGGGGGCAACCTTCAAGCGCATTTTAGCACGCTGCAGTTTTTGCAGAGAGTTTTAGCGAGCGTGAGTGGCTTGGGGGTGCGTTCTCCCGAGACAGGACGCACTCTCCGACGGCGCTCCCGAGCAAACAAGCAACGCGACTCTACTCGTGAATGCTCCATTAGGCCCTTTTAACGCTGCTAACAAGAGCGAGGAAAAGGTCTCTGTGGACTTTGGCCCCTCGTTTGCACACCTAACGCCACGGCCTCACAAAGCAAGAGCGACATGGCAACGCAATTACGACGCACCGCCACCGAAATGCTCCTATTAAACAGCCGTCACTGATTAGTATTGCAATCGCGTCGAGTGCCCCTCTTCGAGAGAATGCATGACTGATGTTCCATTTGCATGAAAAATGCGACAGACAAGAAGCAAACACGAATCCCGCGTTAGTCTTTTAACGTTTATTTAAATTATAGTCTTCCCTGTTCGAGTGAAGTAGCAAGTAACTCCACAAAAAGGACAACCAACCATTTCGCCCATTTACGATATTTTACCCATACTTATCGACTGAATATATTAAAAAAGATTTCGACTTTTTTTAAGAAAGAAAAAAAAAAACTCTCATGCTAGATACCTATTTCCTTCATGCGATTAAATTTTTAACGATATCTCGAGTACAATTTCACACAAGTTCATTCTGTGTCTCGACTTATGATTGGATTTTGATATAATGTACTCATGCTTTGAATATGAACGATGCTCAAGAATTAACTATGTCTGGTAAGTACACGGATTCCATTTATGAAACATCCTTGTAAGTCCTTAGAACTAGAGTTAGTTAGCAAATAACGATTGAAATGATTGAAGGCGTTGTCATTGTCAGCAATAGTATTTATTTCACAAATAGCAGCTTTCGATGGCTTAGCCATCATCATCAGTTTTCTGCTGTCTGGGAGCCACAAACCGACTGCATCAATACAGCAAATAACGAACAAATTTCTGGTATCATCATTCGGATTTCTGCCATCTTACAATCAATCACCAAACACAACGGAAGTGACCAATTATAGTAATCCTCTTGGAGACTTCTGTAAAATTAACTCCTTGCGAATTGTATTGGAGGCACTTAATAATCACAAACAGAACAAAAGAACCTGATTCTGGCACGTAATCCTGTTTTATGGACGTACATGTAAACGCGACGGGCGATGTGCAACATGTATCAGAAAGAAGCTTCAGTTTAGTTTTACTTTAGTTTTGATAGCTTGCTCTCCACGTGATCCGGTGAGCGTGATTCGCTCAACGTCGCGACCCTAGGAGAAATGTGCCCAGCAAACGCGTTCTCGTTCGCGCTTTTGCTCGCTCTCTATTCCGCGAACTCCACCGCCTCCTGAAGCCCGGCACGTACGTTCCCGACACTCGGGCGAAATTCTGAATCCCTGAGCCTTGATACTAGATTCCTTGCTTAACACGAAATGGATCTTACATCCGTCAACAAAAGAACTAATTTAAAAAGAAATTAATTCAAATGTAAGTTTATTTGTTTGTTTTCTTCCAAATAAATACATTTACATTGAATTAATGTAATAAATGTCTTTATACGAAAGAATCTACATTTATTAGCAAACAATAATATACTAAAAATGTACAGTTTTTTTACAATAATGTGACAAAGCTATTTCGTTAACTACATGTTCTAGAAAACCTGAAGCAATGCTTTCACTTGAAAGTACAACGTGTGGCAACTGAACTGGATTACAAATTTTAAAAGTTAAAACACGGTATGACTATTAACCGGAAATGGGTGATACGGGTCAAAGAATTTTTAAGTCACGAAAAATCGCCGAAAAGGAAACGTAAGTTCTCCTTAACCAGAAACTACTCAAAACTGCGATTGGAAAGACGCTATATCTGCGACATATACTTTTTTTTTTTTTTTTTTTACACGGAATTCGTCGCAAAATGCAACTACTTTTCATCTCTCAGAGTTATTTATTTCTTCTTCTTTCTTTCTAGGGTTTTTATCCAGCCGACAGCCGGTTACCCTTTACGTCCCGATGGGACGCATATTCGACCATACACTAGACACCAACACACTTGCGGGCTCCTCTGATCTGGGGTCAGCAGAACGCGAGGCCCTCCGCGACAACACATACATACAAAGACAAGGGACAAACAACCATGCCCAAGGCGGGACTCGAACCCGCGACCCTTCGGACCGAAGCGCTGAGTCGGTACTCGCTCTCAGCCACCTCGGCCATCCAGGTCGGCTGTTATTCATTTTATTTGTGAAAAATATTCTAACTTGAAAATAAATGAATGCATTTCGTTGTACAACTCCGGCGGCTTCTATAACCCTTTTTTGTTTCCCCTTCACAGTAACCCTGAGAAGGCGGGAATTTATTTTACTTTGGGAATACAGTTTGCGCTGCTGCCTTGCGGCTTAAGCAGCTAAGAGGGAAAGGTAAAAAAGCTAATAATAACTAAAGCTAACTTAATTCTAGCTTAAATCTAATTTAATAATTTTGTCGTAGCACTTTGGCATACTTAACTTACACTAGAAATATTTTTTTTTTTAATTCTAACTAATGTTTTTATATGGTTTGCTAATTGATTCTTTTTTTATTTTATTTTTCATTCGCTCATCATTCATTCATTCGTTATATACATGACCATTCATTCGTTGTATACATAACCATTCATTCTTTATATACATATCCTATAACCCTCAACCCTATATTCTATAACCCTCAACCCCGCGTTTCTCCAACGACCTTGGAAATGATGCAAGGGGGTGTGGTTTGCGGGGCATCCCCAGATGGCGCAGCATTCGCTTTCCGCAGTGGAGCGGGGGTGGGTGAGGGGGAGGGAGAGGGGGAGGGGAGAGGGGGAGGGGGGGTTGCGGAACCGGGGCCGGGAAACTGCGCAGCGGGTCCCGGGGTCAGCGCCGACTGCGCCGGCGCCCCACTTGCAGCGAAGCGCCGGCGAGGGGAGGCGCGGGCTGTCGTCATGGCAACGGCCGACGCGGCCGCACGGCGTGGCGTACGTGCGGCGCGGCACGGCAGCGCTCACGCCCCGCACGGCACCCGCCAGCACGCGAGGCGCGGCCTCCTGCACTCTCACTCGCAGCACACGGGGAACCGGGAGGCGCGGTAGTTCATACCTTTTGTTTTCTTTCCACAAGCGCGCAACCCGCTTTCAATCGACCCCACACCGCACCGAGCCGCGCACTGATTTGCTATGCGGTGAGGGATAACTAGTAACACTGTTTAAGGATCCAAAACGGAAAAATAGTTTTTTTCATTTCCCAGATTTTAAATTTTGCTGTCGATACAATAGCCCTCGCCCATGGGTCAAAAAAATTCTTACACATACGTCACTTCTAAAAACTTCAAGTAACATTCATTGCAAATTCTAAGATAATTGAACAACGCGTCGTGACTGCGTTACAAACATATTTAGAGACAAAATGCTGAACGACCGAGTTGAATCAGGATCATGGTTTGCTCGGTCAACAACCTCCCTTTCCAATTTGAGCTCTTGACTGAAGTAAAACAGCATACAAAAACAACGAGTTTGTATTGTAATAAATATTCTACCCGGATTATATTGACAACGACTACTTTAGTGGTAAGTCCTTGCGTAAAAACTGACAAAAAATTAATTAAAACGCGGAACTCGTAATGCCGAACAAAGGTACACTGTCGTTACTTTGCATATCATCCTCGGTTCGATTGACAAAAGCAACGAGAAGCCTGATCATACATCATCGGAGGGAAAAACGACATGCAAAAAATAAATGAAAAATATTTCTATCTGACCTCGCCCTGGGAGTATGCACCCACTTCCTGGACTTCGGAGTTTGCAGCGTGACTTCACAAGTAACACCAGAATCGAAAGCGAGCAAAATACGGAAAAGAGAAAAGAAAACAAACAAACAAACCGCAGAGAGCAAATATATATCAAGGCTGGCGCTAACAACAAACCTCGAGAGAGGAGCGAGTCGTGGCGAACTCACAACACGACGGCGACAGACAGCCCCGTGCTGGAGAGGAGTGTGGCGCGTGCAGGGGAGGGGGTCAAGGGTCACGTGATGCGGGCGTGGGGCGGTGTGAAAAGCCCGGGAGCACGTACGTGGGCGTGTCGTTGCCCTGGCAACGCAGCTACTGCAACGCAAGACGAACCGCTGGAGGTACAGCATCTAGCGCTCGTGAAATCCAGCCTCTCAGACATCTTTCAAATCCAAGAACTTTCTTTCTCGTCACGCCAAACATATTTCGTGAACGCATCTGGGTTTCATACTCGTTCTCATAAAGTGAATTGACCTATTGAATGCGCGCATTCTAACGAAAACAATACCAAAGAAAATACATACTCCTACTACGCCTTTCGTATTCCTCTTCTCCGCGAAGCAAAGAAGTATTTTGTTTTAATCCAAGCAATTATTTTGAATTACATGTAATTTTCTTAATACACATTTTCAACCGAAACAATATTCGTGTGCTAAGGGTTAACGTGGTTGCTTCGGGTTTTCAACAAATTTTCATTGCCTTGAATACGTATTGAAAGGCTCCTCCTGCTCTCCGAGAATAATGTAGACTGACAAGAAACGGGTAGAAGTTCCAGAATCATAAACACGAAATTGAAAAGATGTGAAAAGTATCCGGATGTGCCTCTGAAATTCTACGGAACCACAAACATGGAATGACGTAATTCCCACACATTTGGCGAAATGAACAGCAACGATAAACAGCAGTGCATGCCCAAGGGGAGCATTTGCGTGTGGTGTGCGGGGGGCGGTTCCACACGATCGATGGAGGAAGTTGACGCAGCAAACTTCACAAGCAAAGGGCCATTCAGTAAAAGTTCGAACCCGAGCTCCCAAGAGTTCATTGAGGCGAATGGCATGTTGATTTTGAGGCACCCTCTGAGAGACTAACAATTACTTGCTGGCTAGTAAACAAAGTCAGGGAACGTAAGGAAATGTTACCAAGTTTGCGCATGACCTCAGAAATTTGAACAAGTCGTAACAGAATGACTTTGTGTTTTAGTAAATTTGCACCACAATATTAGACTTATATTCCCGCACAGTTTTCTTGGATAAAAGATTGTAAGTCAATTATGATCTATTCTGAAAACCAAAATTGGTCCATAAAAATGAACTCTGAAATAGGCATTATATATATATATATATATATATATATATATATATATATATATATATATATATATACATACACACACATATACAATTCAAGCATTTTATACAAACAATTCCAGATACACTCGTGATTATTACAACCCCTACTTTATTCATATCTACGACCTCTTCCTGCAACGTCACGACATTTGCAACATAATTCTCCTTCTGTCGCTGGTTGCAAATTCAGAAGCTTCTGGACGAGTTAACCATTTATATCACATCCGACGAGACGCTATTATAAAACATAGCTGATTGAGAAACTGTCGTACTCTTAAAGCATCTGGCAATGAAGTAAGCGCAACAGCAGGTTCAACCTTCTTTCACAAGACCACGGCACTAGCGCCAAAACAGCTCACTATGCACCAACCAGTCCGCTGAAGTATGCATCAGCTAACCCGCAATATGCAATATGCTGCCGCTGTGGTCTACCATATCCGGCCAATCGTTTTAATATTCCCCAGATAAGTTAGAATATTAATACATCGTATTAAAATTCTAACTTATCTCATTAATGGTCGCAGATTATACCCATGCTGTGCTGAGCTTCTTGTTCTGAAATGTATATACGGAATATGCACTGTCAACAAGCGAAAAGCGTATTTTAAAGTAGGCGTAAAGTATAAACATTATCACAGAGATAAGCAAACCCTATATACAGACAGAAAACAACCAGTGTGAATCTTCAGTTGCATCGTTATACAGAAGTATTCGTGAAAATGTAAACTGTTTTTATATTTGCAGAATACTTTCGATGAATTAAAACTAAAATGTTAAGTTAAGTGAATGCCTTATTTTACGTGGCAAGACTCGGGCCATCAGGCCCGCTCTTCCGTCTGACCACGCAAATTTAGCTACGCTCCTTTCACCACCTAGCGGAGAAAGGAGGTATTATCTTGGGGGACGAGACAGGCGGATCTCAATTTTGCTCAGAGGCTTCTTTTAGCCTTGAGGATCTTAATAAGTAAATCTACTACATGGGACAGCCGGTTTTACTTTCCCTCCGAAGGAAGGCGTACGAACGATTTTTTCGCCCTTAAAAATTCACGGCATCGATCGTGTTTGAACCAGCAAACTCTGTTACAACAGTCCGGTATGCTGACCGTTATACCACCGAATCCGCATCTTGATCTCTAACTCTTCAATTTCGATCTACGACGCTTTCGCAATGACCGACGCTTAACAAACAGAACATCAAGCTCTCAGTAGAGGAATAGAGCAGCAGCCAGGTTTCGGCAGTGCCATCCGACACAGTGCAAGCTCTAATAATGAGAAGGGGGATGGTGCTGCTGGAGCTACCTGCGCTCACACTCTAAAACGACCTCTAAAACTTCCACTTTGTTGAATGTTTGTTTATTAAAAACAAACAGCACCTACACTACAACACTTCGTTTACGCGAGTAAGGCATCCCCGGTCTTTAAAGAAAAAAAAGCTGTAAGAGTGTGTCAGAAGTGCAGCATACCAATCGTTTCGAAAAGGGAGCAAGATGACACTCAAACATACAAAACGTCCGTCGACAAAATGCTACGCACCAACGAAAGAGTGTCTAAAGCATCGGGTTAAGGGCGGTATTTCGAATCTTGCACCGTTATGTTTATCCGAAGATTTATTACGTCTTATCCCTAAGTCTCTAAATTATCGTCTCCGTTTTGGTTACACCGAAAGCATCAGTAGAAATATGGTAACCGCCGCTACCATTATAATTATAACACATGGCATATAAATACTATTAGTGGAAGGAAGTGAAAATGTCATTAACTCAAGATGTAAATTCTCCGAAGTAGTACGCAATAGTCCATTAACCTATCTGAGATAAGCATATACTAACCCACCTGCTTTAATTAATCAAACTGATATTGCAGGTTCTAACCAGTCGCATCATACTGCAGAGGTGATAATGTGCCCACCCACGTGTTAATAGAGTATGTTGATCAACTGTGGCAACAAATCTATGAATGACAACCCGCAATTTCATGGGTCGCAGTAGGTGCGGAGTAAGGATAATTTTTCTCATTGGTAAGGGCATTCCCAGCATTAGCACTGCCTTGCAATATCGCCCATAGTCATTAGCATCTCAACCCTCTACAGGGCAAATCACACACTCGAACATTTTTTTATTTATAACAATGTTGCACCTACGAAATAGTGTACATTATAACCACATCGACAAAGGTGTTAGCGCAGAAGTTCCTACATTTCAGTACCGTTGCAACACAAAACAATTACACCAGTTAGCAATGTCTCACTCGCAGCAGTAGAAAGATGCATATATTTGCCAAACGACAATCAAAACGATTGCCTTAAAAAGTTGCCAGTTTGATCACCGTATTCAACCCGTACAATATGAATAATTGCGCACGCTGTAGTACATGCGCCTCATAGCTGCTTTGTCGACAACAAACACAATGGCATATACGCGTGCTCTTGCACAACTGTTACACGAATGATTGATTTTTTCGTGTTTCCGGGCGCGTCAACTGCTTAGGTCATTAGTCCCGTTAATGTAATGCATGTTTGTTCTCGGGAGATGGCGGTGATCTTCCCCCGCTGGATGGCGAGATCCGGCGCTGACCTACCGTCGGCTAGTGGGGTTTCCTCCTAACCAGGACTCTCCCACCAGCGGGGCAGCGCCCCAGCCGGGACATCTAAGCTCCCGACCTGTCTCCCGGCATATGTGGTAGTGTAGTGCATGTTAGTGTAAGTGTGTGTAATGGGAGAGGATAGGACAGGGCAAGGAAGAGGAAGGAAAGATCGCGCGCGGTCCATTTGGTAGGGTACTGCTCCGGCATTCGCCTGGTGTTGATCGGAGAAACCACGGAAAATTACCGATCAGAGCAGCCGGCCGCTAGAATTCTCCTCCAGACAGCGGCTGAATTCGACCTAGCTGAAACGCTAGTGTCGAAAATCCTACCGCCGCGCCGTGGGGAGTGGGAACCTAGGACAGAGTCGCTGCAGTGACATCAGTTGATGCACTGAGCTACCGCTCCCTGTCCCGAAACCCATCGAAGCCCCCCGGAGCGTCTCCACTATTAAATGAGGATCACCAGCTCTTCCAGCTTTCCAGGTGTTCGAGCGCCGCTCACGATCCTCCCTCACGGGATTAATCCTCCCTCGATTTCCTGCGAGTCTCGGGCACTCTCCCGACGACGCCGAGAGTCCAACTGGGTCCACCCGGCGTAAGAGTCGGAGCTAGAGAGGCGAAATCGATGTTTTTCAAAACATCGATGTTTTTACGTAGAACTATCGGTAAATTTAACATCGATTTTTAAGCCAATGTTTATTTAAAATCGATGTTTTGCGTTTAATGTTTGCATAAGGCTGATATTTTATTTTTTAATGAAAAACTTACCCTCGTAATAAAAACCAATAATAATTTTCAGATATCCATAAATTCAACATTCTTTAGACCAAAGGGACCAAAAAATGAATATCAAGTGTTCGTCCCTAAATAAAATCCATACAATTGTGTACTTATCTAATGAGATAATAAAAGTTTTGTCAAACGTCCTGGTCATTTTAACCGTTTTTGTCAGTTTAACTGTTTTTGTCAGTCAACAGAAAATAAACAAACGAGGCCACCGTCAAATCCCCCCTCCACGTTAACAGCAATGGTTACTAATGCAGTTTTAAAAAAGTTGATGTTTAAAAAATCGATGTTTTATTGGCGATGCCGCACTCTCCTCGGAGCCCCCAGCCCACGCACGCGGAATGGACGTTCTTCGAGCGTTCGGAGATATGGCAGCGAGTAATTTGCACTAGTTGGTAGGTGGCTAAGAGGACATGGGGGATACATACTCAATATCTTTCGTTCGAAGAGTACCTAATTTGACTTGTGCGCATCGCATACGAAAGAGTTCATAATTGTACACTTCCAATGCTTTGTCGATGTTTCTGATGTACTTTTTCGTACTGTGTACTAGTGGACCAGGAAATTCTCCGCTATTGCAATCTATTACACTTCACACTCTACTGGTCACGTGATTGTTAATCACATTTTACGCTATGCTCTGCAAAAGTTTTAATAGATGAAATTCTTTCTCCCGAGCATGGGTTTGTTCTATATCCTGGTTTAGACATGGTTGTCAAGTATAATATTGTTAAAACCTTCTCCCACAAGGTTGGGTATGTATTCGCTATTACACTGTCTTGGAGGAATTTGATTTACTTGTCTGAATTAACGCTCAAATAATAATTCTGGCCGATATTTCACAATCGCAGGGGCAGAATATTAAGCGAAGACGCGCTTAATACTTCAGGGTGCAGCGGGTTGCGTAGAGCTTCTGTTCAGGGGAGCTTGAGTTAGCATAAACGCAAAAGATCTTCATCAATGCGCGTTCATGTGCGACACACACACCCACATTCCCATTGTACTACGCTATATACTTCGCGTACGTGCAAACAATAAGTTGACAAAGTTTTATTGCAATCTGATGAACATGCATAAAAAAACGAACAAACAGATCTTTACGTGCTAGATGTTGTGTATAGAATTCAATATTCTGCGAAGTCGTTTACCGTAGCAGAAGAAGCGTAAGAACATAACCTAAAACGATGTACGAATATCTTTCCCTTACACGAACGAGTGAGAAACATTACCCTTTCATTGGAAAATAAGGAAGGGCTGTTTGTTAATAAGAATATGCCACTTTGGAAAGACCATATTACTCTACTCTCATCCGCAGACTTCCATCTGTTCCAAAGCATATCCGTTAGGAAAATCCCTCACAATATTCTCGCCGTTAGGAAAATCCCTCACAATATTCTCGACAATCTTCAAAACCTTGGTTAGAAACCACGCGGTCTGGCAACAAGATCTCGTCTGCCTTAATTCTTATTTCCCATACCAACCCTACCTTCATCACTACCCATCGACTTGCAATATAATTTTATCTTATCGCTTCAACCCCTCACTTTCGCAAGACCTTAACTGGAATACCTTGCACTATAGCATTGTAAAGCTGGCAGTAACTATAGAGCAATTTTCCTAAGGATGAGCCAACGTGACAGCTAGTGCTGGCAACATAACTGAGGGTTCTGTTAGTCGTGCCCTTGAGCCCATTAGACTCTCTTCCTGCATTCGTTCGTTTGAAGTTGGCTAACTTGTAAATGACTTCGGCACTTCCTTTAGTGATGTCCTCGTCCGAGAAAAATATAGTGCGCCGCAAGAAATAATTGATATTAGGAAGTACAGCGTTATGTGCTCTTCTGTAAAAATTCTTTTTTATTATAAACATTGCATTAAATTTACTTTTTGTGTGATAAATATTATGTTTATTTTAAAACCGAGACTTGAATGCGAGATGTGTACCGGTGCACAAGTTTCCGGCATACAATGATTTTTCTTTCTATTTACATTCGTGTCAGTTTTCTTTTACTAATTGTGAGAGCTTGTTAAGAGATTTTCCACATACGTAAGTAAATTTAAATATTTCCCGAACTCACGTACGTGCAGCGAAACTCAGACTTCTTCATAGGGATGTTTTCACAGGAGCCATTAGCACTTTAAGAAGGGGCGTGACTGAACTGTGGCGGCGGAGGGATACTTCTCTGAAATACATGTGATGTTCACTTGTTTTCGCGAACTGTCACTTTGGCTCATCCTAAGGAAAATCGCTCTATAACTAGACTCGTAAGTGCCCGCCGTGGCTTAGGCCCTAGGAGCGCCGGGCAAAGACTCACCGGCGCAGGAGGCGGCGCACACGTGGACGATGGCGCTGTCGGGGCTGAGCACGCCCACGGTGTTGAGGAAGGCCTTGGACTGCGAATAGGCGCAGAAGTAGATGGCGCGCGACGGCGCCACGCCCACCAGGTTGGGCCCCAGGCCCTTGAAGAGCGCGCGCGGGCCCTCGTGCTCCACGATGTGCCTGCGCACACAGCCCAGCGGCGACCGCTCTCACGTCCCCATCCCCGCCGCTCCTCCGCGCTCTCAATTGACGCCGTGGCTGGGACGTAATGATGCATCAAAACAACTCGTTGCTTGGTAAAACAATTACTTTTATGCATTACAAACTCTCAGACAATTCGATTGTGTGTGTGTGTGTGTGTATGAAAGAGCGGGAGGGTGATACATTTAAGATTGATTGATTGATTTTTTCGTGTTTCCGGGCGCGTCAACTGCTCCGGTCATTAGTCCCGTTAGTGTAGTGCATGTTTTTCTCGGGAGGTGGCGGTGATCTTCCCCCGCTGGATGGTGAGATCCGGCGCCGACCTACAGTCAGCTAGCGGGGTTTCCCCCTAACAAGAACTCTCCCACCAGCAGGGCACCGCCCCAGCCGGGACAAACTCTAAGCTCCCGACCGGTCTCCCGGAATATGTGGTAGTGTAGTGCATGTTAGTGTAAGTGTGTGTGTAAGGGGAGAGGAGAGGACAAGGAAGAGGAACAACAGATCGCGCGCGGTCCGTGGCCCGTTTTGTATGGTACTGCTCCGGCATTCGCCTGGTGTTGATCGGAGAAACCACGGAAAACTACCGATCAGAGCAGCCGCCCGCTAGAATTGATACATTTAAGAGAGAGAGAGAGAGAGAAAGAGAGAGAGAGAGAGATAAACAGTGGCAAAGAGGGGAAAAGAAAGAATAACAAGAAAAAGGGGGCACTATGGGATTCCGATATTTAACCGAGCCTCGTTCAGTGCTCGCAAGGTTTGTTCATTCTACCATACCTATCATCTTTCTATACACGCGCGCCACCATCCTTAAAAAAAAAAAAAAACTACTGAACAGCCATTACCGAAAGTGCACGAGTAGTTTTTTGTTGTTGTAAGATTATCAGAAAGCATTGAGAATTTTATTTTCTTAACCATAAAAGCAAGAAAAACCAAATATTTTTGGATTTTTTTCATTTAAGATTGCACTGTAAATGGCGATGTTATTAGTGCTTTCTTTATCGTTCTTGGCGGGGACGAGGTTATCTGGAGAAACAGGAACAAAACAATATTCGACCACAGAACAGCCAACCCACATCCGCCGTTGCGGCTACAAATGGGGCTTCCAGATACTTTCAAGACAACGTTGCCACACGCCATGACAGTCCTCCTTAAAAATTCCTCCGAGGAACAAAATAAAGACGTTCTTGAACAGTATGGAAAGTGGTCGGCTTCGATTTTGCGACTAATTCCGAGAAGGATGAGCTGAAAAAAAGTTTATCTCATGTATCAGGTTGCGTAGCTACCATTTCTAATGCGGGTTCTGAAGAAAACTTCTGCTGTCGAATTCCGATGACCGATTTTCACGTGCTCCTCAAGCTTTGATTGCCACATACGAGATGTCGAGAAGACTGACCAGATGTTGCCGACGTATTATAGATAAATGCGGTAAATTGTTTGTAACGCACTGATTTGAATGTGAGTCACAAACGCTGGGATTTCAGAGGACTAAACCGTGACCGACATGAGTAACGCTTAGGGTTCTCGGCGGCCAAGTTGTGAAAAAAGAACTGTCCTTCGAACCATGACAGCATGATACGAATAGGCGGAAAGGGTGAATAACTTGCAAGGATCTTCATTCATGAAATCCCAGACTTCCCCGTGAATCACACCACCTTATTTAGAAACAAAATACATAAACCATTTTTTTACGAGAGAATATCACGTATCACAGAAACAGGAAATAGCAGCATTAATGGAAAATATAATCACCTACGAACCTCTTATTATCTACGTCCATAGTCGGAAATCACTGGCACGAACCAAATCGACCCGCCGTCGTCAGGAGCCGTGGCCTCTGAAACGACACTCGGAATGACCTAATGGCTTCTATCTACCTTGCCAAACCGTCAGTCAGTTAGGGTCGTTATCACTACATGTAATTTCTACACACAACGTATTTACGCCTATCAAGAGATCAGACACGATAATCACATCTAAAGTGTCATGTGAGCATGGGAGTAAATATCAATGATGGTGCTTTCCAAAAGCGAAGTGCTTTGGATGGGTGGCGAGAAGAACTTCACATGATGCGGTATAGGAAACGGACGCATTTGACATTCATGCAAATTGGAATGAATTGGTATAAAAAAGAATGGATTTCACATAGGCAAGTACTTAAATAGAACAAAAGGTGTTATCAAGTAAACTTCAATTGTCTCGTAAAACATTTCAAGGAAACCCCTATTATAGAACGATTTTCCTAAGGATGAGCCAAAGTGACAGTTCGTGAAAACAAGTACATCACATGTAATTCAGAGAAGTATCCCTCCGCCGCGACAGCTATTCAGTCACGCCCCTTCGTAAAGTGCTAATGGCTTCTGTGAAAACATCCCTATGAAGAAGTCTAAGAGTTTCGCTGAGGTATATGCACGTACGCGAGTCCGGGAAATATTTAAATTTAATTACAATGTGGAAAATCTCTTAACATGCTCTCACTATCAGTAAAAGAAAACTACCACGAAGGTAAATTGAAAGAAAAATGATTTTTAGCCTGAAACACGTGCACCGGTACGCATCTCGCATTCAAGTCTCGGTTATAAAATAAACCATATTTATCACACAAAAAGTAAATTTAATATAATGTTTATAGAAAAAAAGAATTTTTACGGAAGAGCACATAATACTGCACTTCCTAATTTCTTTTGTTTCTCGCGGCGCACTACATTTTTGTCGGACGAGGACATCACAAAAGGAAGCGTCGAAGCCATTTACAAGTTAGCCAACTGCAAAAGAACGAATCCGGGAAGGGAGTCTAATAGGCTCAACGACCACAGAACCTTCAGTTCTGTTGCCAGCACTAACTGTCACTGGCTCATCCTTAAGGAAATCGCTCTATACTAATAAGTATTAAGGGGATATTGAGCAATTTGTACGAGAGAAAGAAGTTAAGGCGTAAGCCGAGGTGTAATTCTGCGACGGCGAAGAATGACACCAAGGGCCATATTCATAGTCGTCACTTATACGATAAGAAAATAGTTAAGGTATAAGAAGTTACTTTTGATAAGGAAATACTTACACACATTTGGTATTCATAGACGATACTTATAATAAGTACGATGCTAGCAGTGCCTAGTGTGGCAACAGCGTATTGGCTGTTTCACAGCCACTTGAATCTTGCCAGAAGCGCTACTGGCCGTGAACTATCATATGCTTGGGTCCGTGAGGTAACCAAACCTACACAGTTTCTTAAATAGTGCCAGTATCTTAAACAAAGGCTTAAATGGTGGTGAAATCAGTAAATATCTATTAGTTAGAGGTGGTTTTAGCAATGTTACCAAAAAGTGTACAAAAAAGGCTTAGTAAAACAATATTTTTTCTTAAATTCTTGATCGCTGTGCATTTTCAACGGGTTTGGCATGTGACGTAAATATCACTTGTTGCTACAAAGAAAGATGCCACTGTAAAAATCCTTATAATCTTTGAAATAGTCGTCCATTTCCCTTTCTTTCAAATTACGACAATTTTCAATGCATCAAGAGAGGGTTCACTTATCGCTATAAGGGAAGGCTGGACCTTCCTTATAGCTATAAGTATTTTCTTATGTGGATGGATAAGTTGCTACTATCAATTGGAAAACGTTATAAGGAACTCCTTATGGTTTTCCTTATTATATATCAAGACTATGAATGCAATTGTGGCACAACTAAAAGATTCCGATGTTGAGATAAACAGTGAAATTTTCACCATGTATTGAAATGCATAATTCTTAGCATTCTCACTTCTGCCATTTGTTGGTGGAATACTGTACTGTAAGATGCTGCTGGAAGGTAGACCAATCTGCAATTCTGGAGAATGCATTAACTCAAAATTCGTTTTCAGTTGTGTCACGAATGTATATATTAACTATGTATTGAGAAATTTAGTATTTAGTAATGAGTATTCAACGCCATGAAATATCTGACATCCCCAGTTTTCATCTCACTATCACAGTAGTCTTCTGAAATTAACCTCCTCTTGCTCAATGCTTTTCCATGTCATTTTTCCATTTAATTCTGGCATTTCTGAATAGTTCATATTTTCACTAAAATTCTTAATTACTAGAGAGCGGATTTCTATGATTTTGCATTTTTTGTCCGTTGCTTGAGGGCATAGCTAAGGGAACTTTCTTGACATTTGGTTAGAATACGACATACAGATTAATATGTTAGTGCATATTTGGCCGATTTTTCCTGGTTGGTGCATTATTTGTGTAATTATATGCGCATATTTTTGCATATTTCGTTCAAATAGAGACTTATCTGTAAAACGTTTCATGTTTTCATACAAGCTATTTATTTCTGAGTGATCATTGATTAGAAAGAGCTTGTCACAGTTTTTTTTATTTTTTATTTTTTTACAGATGATAAAATTCCTGTGAAGTTGTGGGATTTTCCTTGATATATTCTTTAAACCAGACAGAAAAAAATGCTACAATACATGCAGTGTACTTCATGAAGCTGAATATTTAGTTCAATTATTTATCTCGCAAAATAAGCTAGGGTATATTATGTTTCAACAAAAATATATCTTCATTCCGAGAATGCTTCTCCTGTATTTTGCCAAGAAAGATTTGAACTGGAATTGAAATATTGTTAATTTTAATTGCATATTAAAGGGCATATTTTAGAATACTTAGATCATAAATGTACATTTTCAAAAACATATTTCAAGATATTTTAGGACATAAAAATCCTCTCTCTATTAATTACACTAAAGAAACTTATTATGCGATTCATGACCATATTCAAATATCGCTACATTACTGTACATGCCACGTTTACACAACATACAACTATCAAATGATCAAAATAGAAATTCGAAGTGCAAGAAGACAAATTTAAACCGTGTGTTCGATTTAGCGCGAGCACTTTCGATGCAGCTCGCTCTCCGGCGTAAGGTCCAGCCATAAACATGCAGCGGGCTCCATCTCGGCGTCCTTGACACCAATCGGCGAGAAGCTACGTGGGCCAGGCCCTCTCGCACATGCGCCACACACCGCTTAAATAGTGCGTCCGTTTTCCAGGCGACACAGCCTCTCGGCAGCCTGTCGACCACTCCCCCTCCCCCACCCGCCGTCACCGTCGCCTGCGCCGCTCCGGCGACCGCGTTTCAAAACCTGCGCGTTGTTGTTGCCAAAAACGACGGCAGCACAATAGCACTATCCCGAATGACCGGGCTTGTCGCCGCGCCCGGGTCGATGGCTACTGCTGCCTGCTGCTGCCTGCTGCTGCTGCCTGCTGCTGCTGCCTGCTGCTGCTGCCTGCTGCTGCTGCCTGCTGCTGCTGCTGCTGCTGCTGCTGCTGCTGCTGCCTGCTGCTGCTGCCTGCTGCTGCTGCTGCTGCTGCTGCTCTGCTGCTGCTGCTGCTGCTGCCTACTGCTGCCGCTACTGTCTGCTACTGTCCGCTACTGTCCGCTACTGCCCGTTACTGCCTGCTACTGCCTGCTGCTGATTCAGAGGGAAAAGGTGACCAGATCCCAGCCTGCGTCCCCTACCTGATGAAAATAAATATAGGTGTATTTTAACTCTGGTGCTACCGTCTGCTACCGTCTGCTACTGCCTGCTACTGTTCTACTGTCTGCTACTGCCTGCTGCTGATTCAGAGGGAAAAGGTGACGAGATCCCAGCCCGCGTTCCCTACCTGATGAAAATAAATATAGGAGTATTTTAACTCTGGTGTTTCCACATGTGAGTGTGGACCTGTGTATTCTATTCTGAAGCCAGTTTGTGGACGGGGAGACTGCTCGGAGACGGCGGTTTCAAACTCAGACCTCTTCGGATGCACGGGGACCTACATGTCGAATGGAGGAATGAATACAGAGAACTTCTCTTAGTGCAACCTAAAGACATCCATTGACAAGGAGATACAAAGCAACTCTTGAGGTAGTCTCCTATCTCGATTCTCCCCCTCCATAAATACCACGGTGATCACATTAATCACTTTCTATTTTTGTATTTTTTTTTCAAAAGGAGATGTCTGATATTATTCACAATAACAATTGGTTCTCCATCATTCCAACGAAACTAAATGAACTTCTAACTTTGAAGCAGATTTCAACATTATCGATAAAAATGATTCTGAAATCGAACTAAAACTAATTCTGGGATTACTATCTTAATACTCTAATAATAATAATAATAATAATAATAATAATAATAATAATAATAATAATAATAATAATAATAATAATAAAGAGGGAATTTGAAAGGGCGAATCACCCACAATTTTCCTACGACAAAATCGTGCTTCAGCGAAACCTAAATATGATTTCACTCAATAGAATAAACATGATCTCTGTCAATGGTCAGAATAATCTTTGTATTTCTCGGCTGATGAAACTATCTACCTGTTACGATACATGAAATGAAATAACACAATCAAAATAATACGAACTAAAGTATACTGGTTGTCGGCGTCTTACAACAAAAATTCCAAATTTTAATCAATGAAGGATAGAAACTGCACATTTCTGAAAACAAACTAGTTTTCCCACTGAGAAAAGCCATTTCCTTTATTCGACATCATTGATATCAAAGTCTACATTAATTTCTGTTACGCAGATGCGTTCCTGACTCGTCTTCGGATTGTTTTATTTCGATAAGTGGCATCGCTCTTCTCACGCATCTGCGATAAGATTTAGTTCACGTATCTCAGCAACATATCTCTACGCTTGATTACACATTCCATGATTTTTCCAGCCCGCTTGTGAGTCTACTATTTCCACATCGTTTGAATTCCCGCGTAGTTCAAGTTCTTTGATTTTATTTATTTATTTATTTTACGTAAAAAAACAGTTGCAAAAAATAACGAGTGCATGTCAAAATATGTATTGGTTTGACCATTTTATAGAACCAATTCGTTAGTATAATTTATTTACCTTTCTTGTGTTTACGTAATTTGGATAGTTTGGACATGTGCATCGGAGCAGTGGATGTAAGAAATATTTACGTAGATAAACGTTATCTATACTGCCTCATTCGTTTTATTTTTAATCTTACGCTTCATCAGCTGCTAATTTCAACACAGAAATATGTTTACCGTTATACTCATTGGATCTCTCAGCATTACATAATACCAAGCTTTCAAACGAGCGCCTTAATACATCCGTCATGCGCTCTTTGTTGTTGTATTCATCACCGTTTATAACATGTTACGCTGCTTGTACAATGATGACAACAGCACGTTTAATACAATTCGACTTTTTATTTTAATTATATAAAAATTACAATTAAAATACTAAGACGTCGTAAGGGTTTATCTATGATTACCAAAAAAATTCTTTTTAACTTACAATGACAACAGCGTACGAACAGACGGCAAGAATTATAACTGAACTCAGGATTCTTAGTTGACGTAACGTTACGAAATCAATTATATTCGCAATTTGACTCGAATCATTAAGACAATCAGTCCACAAATACAATGGCTAGGGTCAGAGCCAGTGACCCAGAATCATAACCGTACGAGTTGCGTTTGGCAGCAAACGTTTAACCGCCACATCGCCATTAGTCAGGCAAGCCAGCGTTCGTGGCGAAGGGCGGAGAGACGCGGTTCGCGCGGGGGAGTAGGCCAGCGGAGGAGCAGCCCGCGGGCAGGCAGAGGGGAGGGGAGGGAGGGAGGAGGAGGAGGGAGGGGGTCGTGTTGTGGCGCAGCGGCGCCAAGGACACAGGGCCGATGACCCACAGAGCGGAGGCGGTCGATAGCGGCGGAGCGAGCGCGAAGGGCGGAAGGGCGGGAACGCGCGCGGGAGGCCGCCCTCCGTAGGGCCTCGCCCTAGCGGGGCAAACACTCCGCGAGAGACCCCAGAGGGCGCTCTCGTAGGCCGTCTTCCCTTCGCGGCTACAGAAATATTGGGTTCCGCTATCGGCGTCATCTGAAGGCGAGAAATGCCTAGCCTGAAACACCTTCCCTTCAGCTGACCGTGCACTAGCAGTGTTGGTCACCTCTTTCGGGGGGAATGAGGCTACAAGGGGCTTCTTCTAGTAACAGATTATTAACGGTGTTGTTAATAATAATAATAATAATAATAATAATAATAATAATAATAATAATATTTATTAATGGCGAGGCTCAGGCCATAGGGCCTGCTCTTCCGCCTAACCACTAAATCTACATTAATACAGGGTAGTAACATATAAGAGGGGAAGGCAATCTGTACATTACATGTTGGCCATCACGAATAGAAAACTGCAACATTTGACTTTCCTACAAAATTAAATTAGAAAGTATACATTGGGTGATTATCTGGGATTCATGGCGGCTTCCCATTTTTACCAGACTAGAAACAAGAGGGGAATAAACAAGACTTACGGGATTCAAACCCACACTGTTGTATTTGGCTGCTGCTATAGCCCAGTGCTGTTCAGATATTTCTAAAGAGGAGTGGCTATTCCTAAAAGAACACTAAATATCAGAAGAACCACGCAAGCATGCAACATGTACAGTAGGTGTCTATGGGATGAGTCTTCGTCATTTAGACACAGAATCAACTCTGTATCTTCCTCATTAAAGCAGTCTCTTCTGAATCTACATCGTCAGGTACTCACGGAATTACTTCTCTGATTTCTCTCATACTTTTACTTACAATATCTTCAGTAGAAAATCCACGGTCTTCATAAATAATGGCTTACATATTTAGCTATTCTCTTTTGCCGTTTATTCCACCAATTCTTTCTTTCTACTTATCCAACAGAATATTTAACGAAATTTGTCATTCAAAAATAATCTTCGACGCTCAAGCGTTCTCATTCCATTTTCGAGGTCTTGTTCTGTACATCGGTCGATTTTAAAATAAAAACAGAGTTAAACAATTCTGCGCAACAGTCAATTAAATGTACTTGGCGCACTATCACATCAATCGAAGAGTGCTTGGACGTAGTCGAAGTTAGTAAATTGAGATTAGAAGAATATTCATAGACGCTGATCTGTCGAGTGTCCCAGACGATTGACTTCACACGTTGTAATTTGAGATCTGAAGCGACATATACATTTTCCACTCGGTTAAATTGCCTGACAGAATTCGCAGACTCAGTCTTTGACGTTTTATTTTCTTCCCTTGGCCTCAAAGAAAATCCTTGAATTGGTTCAAATATAAGAGACTAATTCAACTACGAGTCAAGAGAATAATTCGACTTCTCTCGACTTGACAGCGCCTTAATAAATCATCACCCCTGCTTCATCGAAGGAAATCAAATGCAAGACATCACAAAGTTTGCCTTCACTAATTAATCGGCATTCAATGAAAATACAATGCCTTTTAAAAGTTACTTCATCTTGACCACGCATCAACCTCTGCACAGCTATAACAGTATCACTTCGCGATTCTCGTTAGTGCCCAACGCCCTGATCTGCACGTTTTTCAGAAACTAGGATACGAAAATAGAGAGCAAGAAACGGGGCCAAACAGAATAAACTGTCAAGTGATGGAAAGGAGAAAATAAATGAAAATAGGCATTCTAAGTTGTTTGTTTTTCAGTGAATGATGTGGAAAATCAAAATTAAATTGTTTGATGTGGAAAATCACAATCAAATTGTTTTTTATATTATTATATTATCATACGAGAAATATTATTAAACTTCCCATCACAAGCTGCGTGACACTTAATCGTATGTTGCAAAAAACTATACCCAAGAAACCAAAGCGCGTATTTAAGTTTTGAAATACACTAAGAGCTCGCAGAGAAATAAGTGTCTCTGAAAAAGTTTCGCGTGCAGTTATTGTAGATTACCTTTTGTAATGCACAAGTAATATTATTACTTGGTAAATTGTTTTATATTACACTTCTAGACCCGTGACAAAAACCAGGAGAGGAATACATCATGAATACTTCTATTATAACACGAAAGGTAAGAACAAGAAAGGAGCACGAGCCACTCGGGCTGGTGATGAGTGGAAGGTGCTGTAGGGCTAGGGGTGGAGTGGAGCGCAGAGCGGAACGTGAAGCGGACGTGGAGTGAATGTGAAGGGCACGTAGAGCGGACGTGGAACGGTGGCGGAGCGGACGTGAAGTGGTGGCGGAGCGGACGTGAAGCGGGGCGGAGCGGACGTGAAGCGGTGGTGGAGCGGACGTAAGCGGTGGCGGAGCGGACATGAAGCGGTGGCGAAGCGGACATGAAGCGGTGGCGGAACGGACGTGAGGCTGTGGTGGAGCGGACATAGAGCGGGCCTCGAGCAAACGTGGAGCGGCCATGAAGTGGACGTGTAGCTAAAGTAAAGCGGACGTTCAGCGGACGGGAAGCGGACGGGAAGCGGCCGTGGAGCGGACGGGAAGCCGAGGGGGAGCGGCCGTGGAGCGGCCGGGAAGCGGACATGGTGCGGACGGGAAGCGGAGGTGGAGCGGACGTGGAGCGGACGTAGAGCGGACATAGAGCGCACGTGGAGCGGACGTGGAGCGCACGTGGAGCGTGCGTTGTTGCTCACCTGGGCTGAGGAGGCTGGGGTGGGGGGCCGCGCGCGGGCCGTGCGCCGGGCGCCGCAGTGCGCCAGCGCCAGCAGCTGCGTTGGCGCGCGCCGGCCCGCGCCCGTGCACAGGCGGCGGCGCTGGTGCGCCGGCGGCAGCGCGGCTTGCACGTCACGTGCCCGCCCTCGCCGCCGCCGGGGCACGCGGCCACGCGCGGCGCAGCCGCCTGGCCCCCCGACGCGGCGGACACCGCCGCCGCCGCGCGGAACTCGTGCGTCGACGACTGCAGGCGCGTCTTCACCACCTCCAGCGGGCACGTCACGATGGCCCCCATCGTGCCCGCCACCCTGCGCACACGCACCCGCCGTCAGCGCACTTCTCCCTCCTCAGGGGGCGTTTTAAAATAATAAACGTTTGTTGTTTTATTGTATGTTATTTTTATGTTAATAATGAAGTGTGCACGAAAGTGCATAAGAGAAGAAAAAATTAAAGTTCTTTGCTATATTCTGTCACTGTTTTAGTTCTTTTCTTGCAAGAAAAGTATATTATATTTGTAGTGTGTATATCTTTGACTCCGGTGAATAAGCTGATAAGTAAAAAAAAACTTAATTTTACAGGGGAGCAAACAACAACGTTAAACGAATGCTATAAATAAGGGATTAATGATATTCAAATAAAACCTACACGAAAATAGTTTTGAGTATCACCTCCGTTTGAATATCATTAATCCCTGATTTAGTTCAATTAAACGTTGGTTTTTGCTCTCCTGTAAAATTCACGGTTTCAGCTTACTCACCGGGATTAAAAATATAATATTATGCAACATAATTTTTTAAATAATTATATAATTTTAACATAAATATTTCATTCAATTATGTCAAATAAAAGAAGGTACCAAATGAAAACTCTAGGACTTTTGAGGGAGGGGACATGATCCCATGCCCCCCACCCCCCTAGATCCTCCAGGGCATGTGCATTGGGCACGGACTGTTCGGCGTGCCCCTCAACTCAGGGCGAGGCGGGGAATCCCCCGCTTTATTCCCTTGTGACGCAATACTACGAAAGGTGTCCGTAGCCAAAATTAAGAGGGGCAGCCAACTACTTTTCTGGACCCTTTTTTCAGTCAACATTATTTTACACATATTTAACTAGTAAATAAATAGAAAATTGAAGGAGGATGGAATTATAATTTTAATGACACAATTAATAAATTATTTAAGCTGAACCACTTACAGGGTTCCCATATGTTTTCGACAGCCTCTTTGTCAAATGTAAAACAATTTCCGAAATTGTCAGGTTAGAAAGATGGAGAAATTAGGGGCTCAATATATTTACGGGAATAAAACGTTTTATTACTTGAACATTCACGGCCCCTTACGTTTTCAGAGGAGCCAAGACCGCCCCCTCCCCGTTGTTCACGCCTATGAAGACTACGGTAAATGCGACATCGCCAATCCGTCTTGCCGACTGCAAGAGTATACAAAATTTGGGAAGCGCTCGATGCACAACAGTTGTAATCATAAGGATCAGCTAGTCTGTTCACGTACATCTTTCTCACTTGACGTGCATTCTTCCGCTCGCTTCGCCGGCTTCACTCCCTTTTTGACATTGAGGAACACAATGTGAGAATCGGCCCTAATGAAGAACATAGTAGAAAGCCTAAGTCAAAAGTCATCTTCAATGTTTGGTTTTGAGGATAAAGCACGCAGAATGACAGTGCGCATTTCTAAACAGAGCCACAATGATGTTAATTTAATACCTTTCGGCTGTTCAAGCTGCCACCAACAGAAACCTAAAAGTTGAAACGGAAACCACTCAGAGTCACATATCACATGCCCCAATTATTGTTCCCGGGAAGGTCCATTATAAACAAGAATAAAAAAGTTCGCAGAATCCACAGTCCCTAGCACGTGCACTGGAGGATTAAAAATGTGATTTTTAACACTATTGTAAGGTACGGTATGGCAAAGCCATTAAAATTATGCAATGAAATCCTCTCTTCAGTCACACATTTAATTTGCACACCTTTGCCTTAACATCAGCTGATTTTTATAACACTCATCTGCGTATTCTGTGGTTATTCTTCAATTTTGCCACGTAATTTCTAATGAGAGGATAATGCGGTTTCTGCTGAATTTTATGGACAACAATTTAGAATTTTGCACATGGAACCGTCAGTTTGATTCCCAATCCAAGATACATTTCTAGTAAAATTGCTAATTTAATAAATTTAGCCACACATCAAAATTCGCGATAAATATTGTGGATATCACGATGGTCGAGGTGAAATCGACCGAATTTCAATCTACTTCAAATATGAAATGGAATAACCTCCACTTTAAGCCAGAAGAGACGGGCCATAAATTTCTAGTCTTCCTTTACCATGTTAATTTAAACTAAAGCTGGCATTGGTATTTGCAACCATTTAATCATGTAAGTTCAATTCTCGTGCCGGTCATGTAAGTATCATGTTAATTCAAACTAAAGCTAGAAAGAGCGTAAACATGAGAATGTGAGGAGGTACTTATATGAACCGCACGGGAATTAAACCTATGTGTTTAAATGGTTGCAAATACTTTGTATTTGCGTGGTATTTGTGAGGAGGTACTTATATGAACCGCACGGGAATTAAACCTATGTGTTTAAATGGTTGCAAATACTTTGTATTTGCAACCATTTAAACACATAGGTTTAATCACATTCTCCTCGTGTTTACGCCCCTTCAGGGGAAAACATGCACTACACTAACGGGACTAATGACCAAAGTTGACGCAGTTGACGCGCCCGGAAACACGAAAAAATCAATCAATTCAACACGTGACCTCGCAACGAAAAACCCTCGGTTAGCGAAACCCCTTCCTTACTAATCGCCGTCGCTATCTAGAAAGTAGAGTCAAAGATATATTTTCACTGCAATCTGAACCCATCAACGCATTTTTGACAAAATGCGCGATAAAATATGAATAGTAAAAAAAGCTCACATCGATTAACTGGAAGAAATGTTGTCGGTGTAAGGGCATCGGGCTACAAGCATAAGTTTGCCTACCGCAGGTCCGCCCATCGAGCTGGATTCAGAGCATCATGGTCCAGAAAATGCCCGGAGCATTTCCTTCCCTCTTTAACCTTCTACGGGCAGCCCTCCGGACCTAAAACTGTTCCTCGTTTTCCTCGGAGCGGTCTATAGCATTCCAAGGCCAGTTTTCCCTCGCACACAGTTGACCCTCTTTCACTTTTGGCTACCTGAGAGATAAAGCCCGGTTGCAACCCCGGTGGGCATTTCAGGAAGGGGGAGGAGGAAACAATTCAGTTGTTTCCTTTCTCAGAAATGTACATTATCCGCACAAGTTTCCTTGAGCCCACGCTTCACTAATTGCGAGAGGTGGAGATAGTTCGGTTATTTTCACAAAAGGGCTTTTGAATCACATTTCTAGTTCGTTTTTCGATGCAAAATAGTGTCTACCACACTGGAGAAGAACATTTCTCATCAGATTTGGTCAACAACGCTCGTTGCTATCATTTATTCTTAATTCAACTGATGTTGGCAAAGAAGTGGGAGTACATATTCCGGGGCTCAAGAAAACGTGCGCGTATAATACAGATATTCTCGCACTAGTCGAGAGGAAACTTTGAACACAAGTGAACATGACAGAATCTTCGAAACTTAAGTGAAACAAGCGGGGGTAAGAAGATGCTGGCGATATGCAATTTGAAGTTTTGTTTCCCCACAAACTTCAGTGGTGGTTTCAACGTTGTCAGTGCTCCGAAGGGATGTTCCCAAGCAGGGGCGGATCCAGCCGATCATTTTAGAGGGGGCATCATAGATTTTTGTTAAAAATTAAATACTTTTTTATTATATTGTAATAATTTCTGTAGTGTGTATAAAACAATATTTTTTAAATAATTGCATAATTCTAACATAAATATTTATATAAATTATGCCATATAAAAGAAGGTAACAAACGAAAACTCTAGGCTTTTACGGGGGGAGGGGCTTGGCCCTCATCCCTGGATCTGCCACTGTTCCCAAGCTTCTTGACAACAGAGTTGTGATCTCCTATAATCGATTCCAATTTCAATCTTACGAACGGGAAAGGTTCCGAGCAAGCCGGCCCCGAACGGGAAAGGGCGAGCACTTCCCTGTGCTCTCGAGGAAAAGCGAACTCCTCTTCCTCCGCCCTTCCATCCTTGCAACGGGCTGTTTGGGGAGGCAGGTAAACGACTTCGGAACAGATGACGCAATCGGGATACCTCACGTTTTCCCATGGCTGGACTTGCGTGCGACCTCGACGACAACCTGTGTGTCCTGGGCTGCACTAGACGGTGGTCCTAGGGTTATTTTTTTGGGCACCCTAAACTATACTGCGGTTTTTACTTCGCTGCGGCTGACATTTGATCAGCTGTTACGGTGCTGTCCAATCGGGACCTTACACGTCACTACATTGACGTCATAATGGTGGCGTTCAGCCTTCCGATTGGATGACACCGTAATAGCGAATTTACTTCAATCGCGGGGCTGTGAAAACCTCAGTTTAATAAGCAGGAAAGGAATCGGGGTATAGAGCGATTTTCCTAAGGATGAGCCAAAGTGACAGCTAGTGCTGGCAACATAACTGAAGGTTTTGTGGTCGTTGACCCCTTGAGCCTATTAGACTCCCTGCCCGAATTCATTCGTTTGCAGTTGGCTAACTTGTAAATGGCTTCCACACTTCCCTTTGTGGTGTCCTCGTCCGACAAAACTATAGTGCGCTGCGACAAATAATTGATATTAGGAAGTGCAGTGTAATGTGCTCTTCTGTAAAAATTCTTTTTTTCTTTATATATTACATTAAATTTACTTTTTGTACGATAAATATTATGTTTATTTTAAAACCGATACTTGAATGCGACAAGCGTACCGATGCACGTGGTTCCGGCCTTTGTGCTGTTGCGAGGCGAGCTGTTATTGAGAGCTTTCTATTTACATTCGTGGCAGTTTTCTTTTACTGACTGTGAGAGATTTTCCACATACGTAATTAAATTTAAATATTTGCAGGACTCTCGTACGTGCATATACCGCAGCGAAACTCGCAGACTTCTTCATAGGGATGTTTTCACAGGAGCCATATGATGTTCACTTGTTTTCGCGAACTGTCACTTTGGCTCATCCTTAGGAAAATCGTTCTCTATATGTGATGTTCACTTGTTTTCGCGAACTGTCACTTTGGCTCATCCTTAGGAAAATCGTTCTATACCACGTGCCGAGGCCACCGCACCCTCCCCGAAACGGGACTGTACGCTAGGCACCCGAGGCTCGTGAGGCACTTGGGACTCCAGACGGGAGAGCGAGGAGATAAGCGGCCTACAGCCAACAGAACATCCCTTTGTCAAACGGGCGGCGGCGCTAGCCGAATTCATTTACTACGCTCCGTGAAGTCACGAAGGTTAAGCGAATTCGAGACTCGCGGGTTTCTGGTTGGGTGACCGGCCAGGAACCCCGGGATCTAAACTTCGTCGAGCCCCTGGCGGAAGGGATAAAAGGCACTGACTGCGATGTGACGAGACGAGACTTGACTTGAGATTATTCTGAGTAACGGAGTATGTGTATGAGTATAGTATGCTCAGTAACGGAGGATTACTCCACAAGAAAGCGCTCAACGCCCAACAAGGGTTAAGAGACGCGTTGCATCAACGCAAAAAAAAAAAAAAAAAAAAAACAACGTACAAGCCGGCAACACACTACACTACAGATATGCCTTAAGTGGTACTACGCATTCATAAAATCGTCACTTTTGGGAATAAAGTAGAATGTTATAAATCAATTACTTTAAACTTTATTAAATGTAAAGGCAATTTATCTAATTTCCAGATTTAAAAAATCTATTAAGATAATAAATCTAGTCACGTGATTTGCAAAAAGATCCACTAATACACTTCGACGGCAGAGTTTAACTCGCAGTACTGCGCACGCGCGTGTGTTTTGTCCTTCGGTGAAACGCAGTGCAATGGAGGGGCCCTACTTGGGGGCACCCGAAAATGACAACGGAAATGTTTTGGACAAAAAGTGGCGTGGTGGACTTATCGCGCTTATCTCCAATACGCGGTTCCAAGCGTTGGCGACACCATTTCCTCCGCACAATCCAAACTAGACGTGCTACAGAACGGTACAGCCTTTCTCGTAGTAAATGCATCTAATTTCCTTGAGGGAAATAGGCTTTAAGGTCTTGTTCCATTCTCTGGCCAGCTGCCATCTACAGTCACCGAAAGTACATTTTCTTGACATTTTCTCAACTTTTCCGTTTCTTTATTGTAGAACTGAAATACAACTTCAAGAATATTAAAGAAGAGTAAAACCTCGTCCTAAGTAGAAATTTTAATTGAAAATTTTCAAGCCGTTTTTAAGAAAATGGCGATTAAGCTTTACTGTAAATGCGAAATTTGAAGCTCTTTTTCATAGGAATCTATTCAATTTTCGAAAAACTTAATTTGAATTCATCCGAAGCACTTCACTCACAAATGTAATAATGTATACCAATCGACGGAAATGTGCATATTAACGATCTGAGAGATATTTTAAAAAAATAGCGTTTGACTAATTTTTGAAAAAAAAAACAACAAAATACACCAAAATGAACTTTACGACATACTAAACAGTGCCTTTACCATTATCCTTTGGAAAAGTTTGAAGAAAAAATTTGGAGCCATTTTGACCAAATGGCGTTCGAGCGTTTTTGAAAATGCGTAAATTTGAGCTCATTTTAACAAAAAACTGTTGAGTTTCCGAGAAACTTTACTTGAAATTATTTAAAGCACATGTACTCATAAATCTAATAATGGGAAGAAATCGCCTCTAATGCAAATATTACCCACGTGAGAGACAAGTCAATAAAATTTATTTTTGTAATAAAAAATAGAGCAATATGGCGTTTATGTCATAGTATAGGGTGCATTTGATGAGGGGTACTACCCCCTACCAAAACGTTAAAGAAAAAATTTGGAGCTGTTTTTGAGAAAATCTTGTTTTCGTAATTTTTTAAAATTGCAAATATTTCACGCTCTATTGCACGAAAACTACTCAAATTTCCAAAACAGTTTACATGACCTTAATGAAAGAACTATTTAGGGCAACACATTTTATTTGAAGGAAGAATCTGTGTCTTCAATTTTATAGTAGGAAGACGCCGAAAAAAATTCAAACTTTTGCAATTTTCAAAACTTCAGAGTTAACTGTGAAAATCGGACCTATGTCACCTTTTTAAGTGTATTTTACTCCATTCTTACAATAAATTTACAGAAAAACTTTGGAACCGTTATTGAGAAAATTTTGAAAATGTCCGGAAGGCTTCAAGTACAGTACCCCCAAATTATAAAGAATGTTTTTTCAAAATTTCAATGCTTCAATTAGAGCCAGATGGACACGTGTTTCTTCAATTTGGAAAATATCGTACGAGTGGTTTAGGCGCCCGTAGTGTTCACAGATAGATGGACGGACGTTTTGAAAAAGAAAAAAAAAACAACACTTTTTCGGTATCGGGGGGACCCCAAAACCGTTGAAATAGATTTTCCGCAGCATGTTAAGTTAAGTTATGTATAACTTTCTCTATACTACGTATATTACTCCCGTATATACGTATGTATATGAGAAAGTGAAAGTTCTTTATGCACAATAAGTTTATGTATAAATTAATAAATAAAGTTATGTATAACTTTCTCTATACTACGTATATTACTCCCGTATATACGTATGTATATGAGAAAGTGAAAGTTCTTTATGCACAATATGAGATAATGTTCAAATTCGTATGTTACGGATTACACCAAAACATGACTGATGTTAAGAGAGTCAGAACAAATCGTATAATAAACCAGAAGGTGAAAATAAATTAGTTTGAATGCCAATCTCAGGCTTTAGCCACCTAACCTTGGCATTAGGTACTGGTCACCGGGTTAATTAACCCCTAGAATTATCTTTCCGACAGAGGCTGAATTCGACCTAGGTATAGTGTGTAAAGCTAGTGCCGAAAATCAGCCGGCGTGATTCGAACCCAAGGACTTTCCGGTCAGAATCGTTGCAGACTCGGCAATGATGGTTCTGAGATAGACATAGACGTGTTCGGTTTAGTGGTTTGATGTAATTACACTGTTACAGTGAAACTCGAAACTACTCACTTGTCTCTTTTTAGCGTTAGAAACCCATCAGCAATTTGAAACGTTTATCAGTCTCGTACCTGCTATTTCTCATCACCTTTTATTTCGCGTACCCTAGCCACCACATGCTGGCTAATGTCTACTTCATTCAGATTAAGTCCGAAATATGATTCGAAATAGTTCAAACTTCGGACTTTAGCCCCCCAGTTTGGATGATATCATGAACTCGCGAATTCGGTAAATATATTCGCATTTTACCCACAACACCATGAGGAAAATAGAGGTTGCTGCTTCAAATAAGAATTATAAATTCAACTATTCATCCTAGCCAAATCACAACTTCCTTTAAATTATATTATTTGATATCAACCTCACAGATATCAAATTAAAACTTGAAATTTAAAGATCAGTTTTGGAGTAATTGTGTAGTGTCTTCCCTTGTTAATTCTAAATATTGCAAGGCAAATTACATTTAAAAACGAAAACATTTTAAATATACATTAGAATTGCAAAACAAATTCACGAAAGCAAATACAAAACACTTTCAAAGAAAAATTGCCCCAAACGTAGTATCTATAACAAAAAGAATGTGCACGAGTCCTTCGTAACCTTGAACATCGTATGATACGCTGACCCACACGTGAAGAACGCGTGATCTCCAATTTGAATACGAAATGTGAAAATGAACTGTCAAACATTCATTACGAAATACCCCAGATAGTGACCTTAGACTTCACATTCATTTCTTCTGAGAAACAATAAAGCAATTTACGATTCCTTCTTTAAACGTCTGACAAACATTTTAAGAGTCTGAGGAAAAATCGTGGTTACATTTTTGGGGATTATTGATGCAAACTTTGTAGAATTCGTTTAAAACTGTTTCTTCCGATAAAACGCGATTCCGAAAAACAATTAGGATATGGATATATTTAAGCAAACAGATTCGACGGAACGACAAAAGTGAGGACACAGTTGGCGAAACTGAAAGAACGAATTTAAGTTGTTTGCTACCAAAACTATACACCTTCTCAGGTAAAAATAAACCTCGTAAAAAGTTTAGTTTCCAAAAATTAATATTAAAAGTTTTAGTTTCCAAAAATAAAGTTCAGTTTCCTTCTAAATAACGCATATCTGAGTACACAACTCGAAAACTTAGAAAACCGGCGTTGAATCTACACGCATTTTGATCAATTTCAATTCACACTGACATATCGGCTTTTCTGTACCTCCAGGTCATTTTACATTACAATTAAAAAATAAATTAATTTGAAATCCCCTATTACTTTTCTGGATGGTGAGAAGGGAACACCGCACATAATGACATACTGACACTGCATGAAACCATCGTTTTCTGCACGTGACCTCCAATGATAAAAACGTTTATCTACAAAACGCTAGGCGATATCCCGAAAATAAATATGTCAAGCTACTTCCTATTGGTATTATAAATTATTTGCAACGTGGTGAGCCTTTATCACTCATGTTGGCGGTCATTTCTAATTCTCAATACATACCATCAGTTTAGATGTTTTTGAATTCACGAGCTAATACCAACCATACTCGAAATGGCAGCAGGGTCACGAAAAGTAGAGGAAGAAAGACAAGTTGGTAAGAACAAATACATTAATTATCAGCAAAGTGTACTTTTGTTTTTGTTCAGAATAGTAGGTACGTTGTCCCAGAACACTTGACTCTTCTGTCACTGATATTTTAAACGTCTTTCCTTCCTGTTATCTTGACGTTGAGAACGTCTATTGAGTCAATCAGAATTACCTAAATCTATCTGACCCACCTGTAAACTTTTTTACCCCCCACCCCCACCCTTCATGAAGCTGGCATTGAGAATTTCCAATGAATTAACTTAAAAACATCCTGGAAAATGTCAACCCACTTAAAGAAACGAACTTATTTTCCTGAATCCTACTTACTTCACGAGAAAAAATACACATCGTGGTAGGTCGTTAAATTACAATACACGTCTTTGTTTTCTCGGGGATTCTTATTATTATTATTAAACCACTATCGGTGGAGCACTGCTTACCGGTCGGCAAAACGATCAAATGTTCGTTTTTATTTCATTTTCTTTCGTTCGTTTTTATTTTCTTCCTCTTTCTAACCGACAGAACTCTGGCGTCTGCCGAGGGATAGGAAGCGCCCCAATGACAAGTAGCCTCTGTTGTCCTGCTCCCCTCCCACTACCTGGCCAGAGCACGCGCGAGTCTTTGTTGCCCTTCCGTAAGAGGAATTTCCCAACAGGGTGCATCCTCATGGAGGGGAGGAGCTGCCGGTTCCCACTCGCGCCCCTACCCACGCAAGGTCTGTGACACCTACTCCAGTCATGCTAGCGGCCAGTGGCGTAGCGAACAGGAAGGAGTAGGCGAAATGACGCCGTTACGAGAAAAAAAAATTAATAAAAATAATAATAAAAAAAACGCCTTGAAAATCTCGAGATAGAATTTGGGCAAGATTTCAATACTATACAATTCCAGTTGTTGCTGTTGTTGTAGGTGTTTTTTTAAATTTATTTATTTATTTATTACAATTCTATAAACTTGGATTGGATTCCTAGCCATACTCTAGCAATGGCAGTGATTGCGATGGTACAGATGCGCCGTTGGGTCACTGCAGCAGGCACCAAAAAATAAAAAGGGGGGGGGGGCCTCCGCCCTGATTAATTGCGCATTACCTGCACCACACGTACAGGGAGCTACGCATTCATTCAGTAACTGACTGTTAACAATTTATTCACACTCGATATTGTAAAACCGGGAGGCAAATAGGAGAATTTCTGAAGTGTCATTGTCTTCATGCTCAAAGCTGTCGTTTTACAATATGGAAAATTGCACGAAATAGTAATGATTGCAATCAAAATACCAATTAATAAATTAACAAAATTATAATATATGCACAATACTGTTCATATGTTGAAATGTTCAAGATTGGAGTCGATCAACGACTGCTACGCATTGGCACTGATAATTTAAATTAATCAATTAACAATTTCTAAAGGAATACTATTTTTTCTAATCGACTCATTATTCAGGTAATATAATTTTTTATTTCGTACACGTAGGTAGAAATGTTTAATAAGTATCAATGTTAATAACACAACGAAATTGCTCAACGTTTAAAAAAAAAGTTCAAATGGTGAAATGTGAATTGTTAAATCAGTTTCAGAACCAAACCCGATACTGTTTACAATGCCGAAAAGAAAAACAAGGTTGTCTACCCCAGCTTTAAAATAATTTGCAGTCGCTTATGTTTACCAATTATTAAGCACGTCAAAATGACAAGTGAATGATCCTCTAAATAAAAAGAAGGCAACCTAAAATAATCTCTATTTGCAATTTCATTCTGTCTCCTAGATTTGATTAGACCTAAATATTTCGCAATTAAGCAGTTTCCTTCGATGATGATTTCATGACTCAGGCCGTTTCTCGATCTCTTAGTGCTACACGAAAAAGAGTAAAGCAGTTAACTGGCCTCCCCTTAAGAAGTTTTGAATGACTTGCTTTCGTATGGATAACTGAATTGGATATATTCCATACCCTTATTTTGCAGCATTGAATGATTTGACATCCTCAGTAAGTGGTGCCTCGATAATTCCCATCCAAACACCCTCGTACCGGTGCAACAAAGGAAACCAAGAAAAATAGGAAATTACGAAGTAGTTACCATAAAATATTTTAACTATTTACAAGTGTTTAGCACCCCGTTGAGTGAAGTTCTCTGCACAGCCTCATGGATGCTGCAACTCCAGTTTGTCGCATTTAGAAAGACAGTTCTTTCACCACAAAAAAATGCTTAATATGAAGTTTATTACGTAAAAATAACACAAAAAGACCATCTACGACATATTTACTTGTGAATGAACTCATTGTCACTTCCAAATCATTATGCAAGCGACTTTATTGGCAGAAAATACCAAGCTGTACTTATTAATGTATTTTTAACGAGAAAAACTTCCAAACAAAGCTACCTTAAAGAAAATAGCTGAATGAGTCACTTCTCACTTAATATTGTGGTATACCACAGGTAATTAATAACAATAAGGAAAAAATATTTCATAATCAATATGTATTAATATTGCTTCTCATAATTCGTTATGTTGATGATTTGATGTTCCATTCTGATCCAAAAGGAATTGAAAAAAAAATTTTTAATTTCCAAATTAAATTTTTTTTCACTAAATTAAAATACATATTTTTTCTTCTATTCAGTTTAAACAATGTAAAACAGGAAATATTAAATATTCATTGAACTGATTCTGTCTAAAGCAACGTGCTCGGCGACTTGCAGTATTTCAATTAAATATTCACTCACAAGGTTGTTAATGATGTGCGATAATGGTTATAGACTTTATTTAGAACTTGCATCATAATTTCGGGAGGGCAAAACTACCTTCGGGAGGAAGCTGCCGGACCACTTGCCGGGTCATTTAAGTTTTGCCGTTTTAAAGCAGAGGTGTGCAACATTAAATTCATCGAAATATAATGATTCATACTTCTGAATTAATAAATCTATCACGAGCCATACTTTTTTATTTAGAGATAACTGGTATCACATGCATTTTTCGTCACTTACCCTCCCGCCACCAGATGGATAACAGTATCTCGTTGGTGAGACATTTCAAATCTCTTCCCTTTCTACATAAGTCGATATGAGAAGGGTTCTCTTCGCCTTTCACTAAAAAATAAAATTTATTCCTTGACCAAATTCCACACCACAACACACGATGATGCACCATCCACCACTGGAGGCACACACGCTTCGAATACTACTACCGCCTCCCACTCGATGCGAACGATTGATTGTGTGAGAGAGCCCAGCCCACGAACAAGCCATGCCGGGAGCACGTGCTTCGCCAGCTCTCATTGGTTACTGAGAACTACGTTCCGTGCAATTGGTGGAAACGCACTGCTAACACCACGTGATTTTGTTTACAAGGAAGCCGGCGTGGAAAGAACACACTTTCGACATCTACCGGCAACCCTGCGAACTTTAAAGTACACTGACTGTGTAGTAGCGTCCAAAATTTTGCATCATCCTAGGAAATGTTTGGAAATTATAACTTTTTAACGCAATTGTTAGACAAATGTGCTCACAATTATAAATAATTTTCAGATTTCTTTGACGAATAAGTGGAACTAGAAGCTGAGAGAATTTCGAAAAAGAAAAGAAAAAAAATGTTAGATTTTCCATCACTTTCTCAAAAAGATTTCTTCTTACTTTATCTAAAACTCTTTTTAAGCTTTTTCAGTAATTTAATGATTCCATCTTCAATTATCACAGAGATTGAAAACATTATTATCCAAACTGTTTAAAGTCAATTAAGAATTAACAGAAAAATATTCTAATCTTTCATTATAAAATAAAGTTATACATCCAGGAATAAACACACTAAAACATTCTTCTTCAATATTCTAAAATGTTTTCCCAAATCACTAGTTCATTTTATTTAGATATTAGTTGAAATTGAATTTATCATGAAGTTAATTAATTATCTACACTATTATTTCATTGGTAATTCAATTTCCAACACATTTTTTATTAAACTTTATTTTGATATATTTATATTGTTTTTTCTGTTTCATAAGAGTATAGTATAAAATTAGAAAATATATCATCTTTTAGATTGCAGGTTTTGCTCTTTTTGTTCGTGAAGAATCTAATTCCCATTGTTTGTTTGTTTGTTTTTTTCGTTGTTTATTTTTTAATTTTTTATTTGCTTCATTGATTTTTTTATTTAAAATTTACTTATAGAATAATATATTTAATGATTTTATAGAAAATGTAAGAAATCAGCAAAAATGTAGTGATAAATCAACATTAATAAACGAAATTATTTTTGGTGAGATATTATAAATACCAATGATATTTATTCAGGATATGAACCAATGTATGTCAAGCATTTTATAAAAAATATTTTGTATTTCCTAGCTCATGTTGTATCCATAAGAGTTACTCAGTCCCAAGGCCCAATTAATAACAGACCCCCCTGTTTTTTATACACTTCTATTGTATAATTGTATTTCAATGAAATAATAAAGTAATCCTAAGTAAATTAATATAATTTCTATGGATTTTGAAAAGAAACCTTCAACATGATTGTCAAATTAAAATTTTAGATAATTACTCATTTATGTTCTATTTTTTGAAATGGAGCATGGTGGGAAGAAAGCCATGAATTAAAAATGACTCGCTTGAAATTGTCTGGTACTTTTACTTCAAGAAACATGTACTGAAAGTTACAACTTCTGTCCCTGAGTGAAAAAAAGAGTAATAAATTTTTTCATATATGCATGGAAATCTGCACATTACAGGTCCTAGGCCTGAACGTAATTGACCTGTTGGTTAAGAACAGGGAGTATGTTACCATGTTATATAAGACATCAGGGAGATAGATTTGTGTCATTGTTCAATGGGATCCCTTATAAGTAGGAAATACTATTAATGTTGTTCAGTACATCTTCACCCAAGGATATTGTATATTTTTTTCTGTTCTCTACTTGACATGTAATGTCAAATTTTTCAGGTATTGAAATTAATTTCTGTTTTGGAGCTATCACAATTGGAATTTAAAAAATATTATTTTTAAATGTCATCTTCCACACAAAAGGAGATCTGTTGACCAGACAATCATCCTCAATATCACCATGATGCTGAAAAGCACAAAAAAAAAGAAGAAAAAAAAATTATTGGGATGATGACCCTTACGTCTTGTCAAATACTGCTCACCTGATAACTGCAAGGTGAATGACCTCTTGATGGCGAGAAAAGGACAGCAGATTGCCTCCTATCATAATGGAGCTGGTATATTTCTGGAAGAACATTTCCCTTCGGAAATCCCTTCTTATGTAGACTTTGCCAAGGGTACTTCAGAGTAAAGCCACTGATACACCAGTTTTACCGCGTGGGGGAAAACTCGCGAAAAAATATTAGAGAAAAATTCCTCTGTAACCAATATTCTGGCTACTACTGGCCGGAAACGTATAAGCGGGTCTCTTATATGCGGAAATAAAATGGCCATATATGCTTTGGAACTCGGGTTAGCCTACAGTTTCCAATAAGCGGGATTCTTTTTATGAACACGGGTTGTCTTACAATGGATTTCTACTGTATTATTTGCCTACATTTATCTATATGGCTCTTAAATGAAAAGAAAAGTAAGTAAAGGAGTTAAAAAGAAGGAGCCTGGAGCTTACATCGATTCCAAAATCGCGCTTGTTTTGATTAACTCCTTCACGAAAAACTAGGAGTGCAACGATCGTTAGTGTTCAAACGCGAGGGTCCAGAAGTGGCCTGGTATGAGGCTCATACCTGCATAGTGCTCATACTATGAGCCTGGCTCTGTAATGTCAATGTGTCAAAATGACCGGCCCACCTGCTCTGAAATCAACACAGATGTAAACAGTCCCAGTAAATAGGAAATTTAAAAGCATTTCTCATAATTGTTCACGTACTTACCCACTCTCAGAAATGGTGGTTAGACTCGCCTTGTCGAACAAGACTGTCACCTGAAATGTTAAAAAATGAAACCCAATATTCATAGGAAGTTAAGTGTGTCGACTTATTTTAGTTGATGTGAACAAGTTTTCAAAATGTTGACGGCACTGACAATGAAACTTTCGTCGCAACATCGAGCTTTATATTGTTACTTGATTCTAAGTGTGTGGATATTTTTGCTCGTTGCCGGTGAGTGTCTTTCATTACGTTCCATCAGTTTTTTATTTGTCATTTGACAATTACTAATGACTTCGGTTTATAGGAATGTATAAATATATTGGGAATGAAGATGGTACATCTACTTTGAAACACACTGGTAATGAGATGCCTAACAGGAACTTCCCCAAAAATTTAAAACCAGATATTAAAATGAGGAGGATTTTCAAATTGTGCAACCCACCAGAAGAAATTTCTTTGGGGAGTGAAGGTAAGGGATAAAATTTAAAAATGCACCTTAATAAAATGTCAAATGAGCATACTAGTTTTATTAGACTATGTCCTCTTTGTACAGGTCAAATTCATGGTAACTATTCACTGGAAGGTGTTTTAATATTTGTGCGACATGGAGACAGAGGACCATTGTCACATGTCCGAAACATTTCTAATGTGAACTGTGCTGGTGACCTTGTCAATGCTGAGACATTGGATTCGGATATAAGTTTTCGTTCCTATGAATTCTTTTTACAGAACCTTACTTCACCTGGAAAAACGTCATCATTTTTACCCCAGTTTCTAGGTCCATTCCATGGTTTTCCATTGCTTCCACCTACATCTGGTGAATGTCAATTGGGACAAATGACTCCTGTTGGAGTTGTTCAATTACTTAAAACAGGCCATATACTGAGGCTTGCATATGGTGATCGACTTGGCATTGGCAATGGCTCTCTAGGAACTGATGACATGACAGTGTACAGCACACGATACAGAAGGACGTTTCAAAGTGCTGTAGCATTTCTGTATGCCTTTCTTTCAGCTGAGGATTTCCAAAAAGTAGTGCTAAAAGAAAGTCAAAGTTTAGCCTTCTGTTTCAATGAATGTGCTTGCCCAGCTGCTGACAAATTTAGACACAAATTCAATTCTGAAAGCAATGAACACTTCCATTCACATCCAGCAGTAGTGAAACTAGTTGAGACAGCTGCATCAGTGGTGTTTGAAATGCCAGACAAAGCTCTGGTTTCAGATCCTCATGCTCTGGGTGATGCTCTACTGCTTTATGTATGTCATAATGCTCAGCTTCCATGTATTGATGTTGGAACAATGGAAAAGTTGCCTCCAGAATCATGTGTTCGCATGGAACAAGTGACTGGACTTTTTGCCTACACTGAATGGGAGGCACGTCAATATGCAAAAAGTATCAATCTCAAGCGATCCTGTTTATTACGTGCTTATGGTCTTGTGCGAGATATAGTATCGCATATGTTAAGAATGATATCAGAAAAGAAGCCGAAGTTTGTTTTCTATTCAGGTCATGATAAAACATTGCAGTATCTTACAACAGCTTTAGGTGTTATCTCAGACACAACTGTGGCTCCTCATTATGCTTCTCGACTTGTAATTGAAGTTTATAAGAGTAAGGAACAAAATATTACATCAAAGAAAGCAAACAGTGGTACAGTAGCTCGAGATTATTTCTTTCGTTTAGTATTTAATGGAAGAGATCTCACAAATCACATTCATTTTTGCAAAGGTAGTAATAATCTTACCACAGTTCAAGCAAAATCTTCTGACGGGTCAGAAAATTTACACAACAGCAGCATGACACCTCATGGACCACGAAGACAGTCATCTGCATATCTGTGTCCCATAGAATGCATTGTTCGATTTCTGCATGATGACTATTTTTCAAGCTTCAATGCAACAAATTTTAAAGATGTGTGTTCTGTACATTCTTAAATGCTGTATTTTATGATCTTTAAATTATGTATACTCAATACCAAAGATATGTATATATTGAATAGGGGAATAATGTTTCTTATAATAATGCACAACTACCCAATACAGGTATGTACAAAATAAGGATAGCATCTAACGAAAAGAAAGAGAAACTGCTCTTTCTTTTCTCTAATTTTAAGACAATTTTTTTCCTATGGTTTTTCTTTAGGACTCATTTTCATAATTTCCTTGCCTATTTTTGTGTCTTACAAGGAAAAGAGAATGATATTTTACTGGAATTTAAGTAGAAAATGTTTATTTTGTTTCAAGTGTTAAATGATAAACATAGCAGTTGGAATAATAAAATGTATATATGATAATCTTTCTATGTAGTTAATGGGATGTTGGTCAGTTATTTTGACCTCGCCAACATTCCATTATCTACCTAGAAACATTGCCAACAAGTGTCGTGATTTGCTGATATAATGTATATATGATGTATGCAATAAATGATTCTGAGAGGTAATAGCGAGAACTGAAAAGTTTAAGGACTTATAACAAATGATTCATTTTGAGACTGGAAGTTGTTTTTATTGTTTATTGGTGCTAGTTATTATTATGAAAATCAATTCATGATTGAGTATAATTTAATCATAATAGATAAGCTTTACTACGATAATGAATTCACAATAATAAATTCAATACAACCTTACTTTTATTTATTTCAAATAATATGAATGTTTGCAAAACTCAACTTTGGAATTTTGGCTAAAGAATTTCACTTATTGGAAATATACTGGGCTTAATCTTAAACACCCACAGTGAGTGAGTATTCTCGTCAGTCTTGTGATCTTTAATCTAAAAGCAAATAAGGTGTTTCACATACATTCATTCTCATCCACCGAGAGGCCAATTTTACTTCTGTTAAAAACTTTTAACATCAAAGAAATTTAATGATCAGTTTCAATAAGGAGCCATTCACAAAAAAACATTTCATTAAGCAGAGCAGGGTCCCACAACTATGACAAAAGCGAATGAAAGTGGGTGGGGTTGCTGAAAAATGAACCTTTTAGCAACATTTTTGTGGTAATTATCATATTATTCACTTAAATCTAGAAATTACTGTAATTAATCAAAATTCTATTTTGAGATTAAATCTGTAAAATTGTTTTTAAAATCTGCATGCAATTTCACCCAATTTTGAGTTTAGTAACTTTTGTTTAACTCAAGAAGTTTGTGT
The DNA here is from genome assembly GCA_964035755.1 of Teleogryllus oceanicus. NCBI lineage: Eukaryota > Metazoa > Arthropoda > Insecta > Orthoptera > Gryllidae > Teleogryllus > Teleogryllus oceanicus. Next base: position 35,195,330 of record CAXIVR010000012.1, on the reverse strand, counting down.
GTGTGTGTGTGACTGGGTTGGGATTGAAACATTCAATGGAAGAGACGAAGAGTTAAGAGAACATGCTTAATAAATGTTACGAGGAGGGGAGTGTGTGTATATTTATTTTCTTCTGACTGGCCCCCTAAGTGCATCATACCAAATGTCCTGTCTTTAATTTTTAGAGTTTTTTACTTGTGAATGCAAGTATTTTATTGCAATGCTGAAATGCCCCCCATTTTTTGCGTGCTGAAATTTTCTTTTATTCTTCTCAATGTGTCATTCTGCTTTCAACCAGTGGTCTCGGCTGTCTTTGCTTGAATATGATAGAACAGTCTTCATTAAGGGTCAATTATTGAAGAAAATATGAATTTCTTGTAATGTTGGTCTGAATGTTGCTGTATTTATTTATCTTAATTAATTTTTATAGGATTGCAGATTTTACTATTTACCTGTGTCAATTAAGACTAATATGAATGTTCATTTAAATTCCTAAACTTCAATTGACATGTTTGGTTGCACTTTCTTACAAGGTCCTGTAACTTCTCCACATTTTCTGACTATAATTTAGTTCTTACAATGTTATTCCTAATTATTACAGGCATAAACTGAAGAGGTAATGTGATTCATCACATATTAAGTAGTGGCCATGTCTCTTTTCTGTGCTGTTATGTATTGCATGTGAAATTTCCAGAAAAAAGCTTATGTCAGTTTTTCATTGGGATTTTAAATTTTTGCTATTTCATTCCTTATTGCAATCTTTTTGTATTTCTGTAGCAGTAGATGTTGAAACACGAAGAGTATGGTCCTCATGGCAGTCTACAATTATTACATGAGAAACTAAAATGAACTGTTATGATTATTCGAATGTTCATCATGAAAAATATAACTTCTCTTCATTCATTATTTGTTTTATTTTTATTTCTTTTATTATTCACAGTTTCTGTGTTTTTATTTCTTTTGTTATTTTATTCATAGTATCATGAGAAAATCATGTCACACCTAGGCTTAATTTTCCACAAAGTTAGTCAATAATGGAAGAGTTTGGGTATAAAACATGGTAACTCACGTAAAAACATTTGCAAGTTACAAGCAAGAGAACATTTTTGCTGTAAGGGCTTTAAATGGTGTCCATGAAGATGACTAGAGTTGGGGACAATTATGCACCCTAATACGGACTGTATGAGAATCACAGCATATGGACAATAGATGTAAGCATATGAAAATGTTGATATTGCAAAAACTATATCTTTGAGGATTACCATCGTTTAACCCCAAGCCCTTCAATTACTGCATTAATTGTTGCAGTTAAATTTAACAGAACCGTAATATCCATTGCTGTACCTTGAATATTTGTGTTATAATGCATATAACAATGAGGAAAAAAGACTTATTATATTTTGAATTGTCACACAACTTAAAATATTACAATTAATCAGCCACAATCCATTCTTTTACTTAGATGACATTTTATGGATTAGAAGAAACTTTCCTTTTTTAATTTTCAGTCACTTTTTCCCCCTATTTTGTTTATAATGCTTGTCTTCTGATTAACAGATTAACTCTTGTTATATCCCCCTGATATTTCCATGGGGAAGAATATAGAAACAAGGTGCATTAATTGCAAACACGACTGAAATTTTAATGTACTTAGTTTTGAAAACTTTGATAATGTTGAATTAGTTATTAAACTGTAAGATCAGTGTTGTAGGTATTGTGCTTTGGAAGGCCTTGTTTGATCTAGACTGTTGAGTTATTTAGTTTTTGCTGCAGTTGTAATAATAGGAAGCTCAATTTTCATCTGACCCAATTTTTTTGTCATTAATTTGTGTGAGTTATCAGAAAACAGAAAATGTTTATAAGTTAAAAAAATAAGGTTTATAAATATTTCAGTCTATTTTAATTCGCATTGTTTCAAGAACTTATTCAGAGGAATTTTATCTTATAAAATGTTGAGTCCTGAAGTTACATACCTGAGAGAAACTAGTCTTCAGGCTTAATGCTAATTTGTAGTAGTCTGTTTTGTGCCATAATTTTAAATATCATGTATCTTTAATGCTTCATGAGATTCTAATTGAAAATGAAATCACAAAAATGCCATTATTGTTTTTAATCTTTTTTAACTTTTGTTTAATATCAAGCATTAAATTATTAAAATAGGAAAAGTATTAAAAATCGAAAATGGGCAATACTGTCTACTCATATTGAAAATAATGAGTTTTTTTTAATTTTAAATGTTTATGTGTATTTTTTAGACCAGAAAGTGAGATTGTGTATATTCAATGTTCGGAAAGAAAAAGTTCCCTTGTAGAAAACATTGCGTTTCCAACTCCTTAGGAGTTTGTGAGAAACAAGAGTGTAATAATTAAGTGTAAATGATTTTCATGTTTTAATTATATTATTTGATATTGAAATATTCTTAAACTTTACTTTTTGTTAATTAGATAAAATATTTTGTTTACTATCTTTTTACTGTTTACTATCTTTTTGTAAAATTGTTATAATTTCCATCATGTTAAGTGTTAATAAAAATGCCAGAAAAATGAAGTGTTTGAGGGTATCTTTCCTCAAATTCGTCTTTTCTTTTAGTTTGCGGTTTAACATTCTTCAGTTTAAACTTCAGAAGAATTCACTTTGGTATGACATAATACTTACAATTTGTGTACTTTTGTACTCATCAGTGTGTCATCATTTTATGTTATTGTGCCCTCTCACAGAAAATAAATTCTCTTTGTAATCTTAATGTATTGAAATTAAACCATCTGCAAACTCATGGCCAAAAATATTTAAGCTCTGTACATTTTTTTATACATATGAATAAATGAGTAAGCTGTTTCTTAAATATATTTTCAAAACTTTTGAATGTGAAGCTATGCAAAATAAATCTACAATAAAAACCAATGAGATGTTGTTTTTAAACCCTGATTATGAACACAAAAGATAATGCAGTTATTTTTATTTACATTTAGGTAAAGATTTATTAATCTAAGCACAAATAACTTCTTGGTGATTACAAAAATTTCTAAAATTTATGATCAAAATCTGATATTTTAAAATGTGAATACTTGAAAGAAATGCATGTGAATTTTGTGTCACATATTTTACTGTGTTTCAATTGTAATTCTGTTTCTGGTGGAAGAGATAAGTCTACTGGAAAGTTTCAGCAAGTGAAATTGTGATCCTCTTCAGGTAGGTAACAATCAAATGCAAAGAACTCGTAATGAATGTGGAACCAGGAGTTCCCAATATGATCAGAATCAATTCCATGGTGGTTAGCATTTTTAAAGGTCAATGATAAGGGGTTGTTTGGGGATCCATGTCTGCATATGTACCATTGTTCAGTATAATGAAAATCAAGATACCAATGGGGGGCGGAGAAGTTTTACATACATAAAGCTACAAAACTGAGAAAAACAATCGCTCGTCTTTTGCAATTTCATGTTAGCAGTCATTCATGTCAATGAAATAGTTAAATGCAACTGAAATCTGTGATTTTGTGTCTGAAAACGTGTTTGCTCTTGTAAAATTAAATATGGAAGTGGTTTATCAAATAATAAAATAAACATAATAACACAATGCAATTAAACATTTTTTTCAAAACTTTTGTCAATTTTTCTTTAATTGTTAGTTTTAACACTTGTGTGCAATTATTTGGGTTCCGTTTGTTGAATGCTACATATTTAGAGAGCTGAAGGTGCAGTATAATGACACGCTTTCTCGAACTAGTCGATTCCAGATACAATTTGTTGTTTCGGAACCAATTTCAACCATCTGATATTGTACTATTTACTGTTTCTTTTTTGCAAAGGATGTTCGTATCATCTGCAAAGAGAACCGTTCTTCCGTTTCGAATCGTCGAGGGCATATCGTTTACGTAAAGTAGGAACAGAATATGGCCTAAAATCGATCCTTGTGGAACTCCACGTGGAATGGGCAAAGAGTCGGAAAGGTGGGTACGTAATGTTCCATCATTCCAATAAGGTGTTTCCACTATCTGAGATCGTTGTTTAAGGTACGAAATAACCAATCTAGAGCAATACCACGGATTTCATATGAAGGTAATTTGGAAAGTAAAAAGCCATGATCAATGACGTCAAAAGCTTTTGAGAGATCTAAAAATGATCCAATAGATGCCTCGTTTTGATCCAATGATGAGGCGACATCTTTAAGAAAAGAAAATGTGGATGTTTCCGTTGATTTTGATTTTCTAAAGCCATGTTGGCAATCTGAAAGCGCATCGTGTTTACTGAGAAAAGTTTCCATTCGTGCGTAAAAAGTCCCTCTAATATTTTTGAAAAAACTGATAGAAGAGAAATGGGCCGATAATTTTGAATTTCATTTTTGTTGCCTTTTTTGAAGAGCGGCTTAATTTTAGCTGCTTTGAAAATATCTGGAAACATTCCGGTGCATAACGATGAATTAAATATGTGAGTTAACGGGTGTATAATGGCATACGCACAGGTCTTTAACAAAGAATCCGGGAATTCATCTACACCGGACGAATATTTATTTTTTAGTTTACTGATTATTTTGAGAATTTCATAAGAAGAAGTTTCGGAAACGAACATCGTGTCTAAAATTTTGGGTGAACGGTCTATTATTGAATTTTGTGGCTGAAGACTCTTTAGTGAGATCGGCAGCAATTATCGAAAAGTATTGGTTAAAGAGACTAGCCACTGTTGCCGGATTGTTCACATTTATATCGTTATATTTTAAAACAACATTCTCTACAGGGTTTCTAGTTGATTTGGTCGTATTTTTTATTATATTCCACATTGCTTTTGTTTTGTTATTTGAGTTCAAAATATTAACTCTGAATTTTCGATAATTGCAAAAGTTTGAAGTTTTTAGGCGTCTTCCTACAACTACAAAATTGAAGATAGAGATTTTTCCTTTAAATGAAATTTGTTGTCCACAATTATTTCGTTTATTAAGTTCATGTACTTTTTTTTTGTTGAAAATTTTAGTTGTTTTCGCGCAATATTGGTGCAATGTGCGAAATTTTAAAGCATTACAAAAACAAGATTTTCTCAAAAATGGCAGCACATTTTTCTTTAAACTTTTAGGAGTGATAGTGATAAATGCCCTCTATAAGTTGACATAAACGCCTTATTGCTTTATTCTTTTGTTTTTTAAAAATGACAAAAATGTAATTATTTTGACTTGTATCTCACGTCATTCATATTTACATTACCGGCAATTTGTTCACATTATTTTATTTATGAGTACATGTGCTTTAAATAATGTCAGGTAAAATTTCTCGACAACTCAACAGTTTTCCGTGCAAATGACCTCAAATTTCCGCATTTTGAGAAACGCTCAAATGCTATTTTTTCAGCAAAGTTCATTTCGGTGTATTCTTTTGTTATTTTTTTTTAATTACTCAAATGTAATTTTTTGAAACATCTCTCACGGCGTCAATACGCACATTTCCATCAATTTGTAAACACTATTGCATTTGTGAGTGGAAGGTCTTCAAATTATTTCAAATGAAGTTTTTCGAAAACTCAATAAATTCCTATGAAAAGAGCATCAAATTTCTCATCTACAGAAATGCTTAAACGATATTTGCTTAATAACGGCTCCAAATTTTTCATTGAAAATTGCCATTAATAACAAGGTTTTACTCTTCTTTAATATTTCAAAGCACTATTTTGGTTTTAAAATTTAGAAACCGAAAATTTGAGAAAATTAAAAAAAGTACTTTGGGTGACAATAGATGGGAGCTGGCAAAAGTATGCGGCAAGTCCGAATGGCTAGCCAAGACTAAAGAAAATAAAAAAAGCTAATAGGAGAAAGACTGTACAATTCTTTAGCGCCACTTGCTTCAAACAACACTACGATCGTAAATATACACTGTAAGGCCTAATGAAACAGGTATTGTTCAGAACCAATATGACGTCATCAAAGAGATACCTCAAACGGTAAACATAAGCTTGAATGTCTCAAAATAAAAGTATTCTTAAATGGAAACGAAAATAGTTGTTTACAATATAAATGTCATAAAGTATCTGATTACAAAACGAGATTGGAAAATTTTGTCCACTTTGTAAAAATTTGTTGTAGATTTATTGTGAGATTTTGTCCTACGCCTTCATTTAATGTTCATATTTTTTTTCTCCTATAATTGGCGACACTATTTTTAACAAGGAGAACAATTGAAATACAATTGGTGTATACTTTTCGACATGAATACAGTTCTGTTTCGGGAATAGAAATAGCAGCAAACGTTGGTATAGAAATATTGTTATCCAACAAATCAAGAAAGAAATATGAGAGTGATTATTTAATTTTTAAAGATGGTGTGAAAAAATCTCGATTCAATATCGGAAAAAGTTTTGATTACTTTTCTGGCAAGTCAGAGAAGAAGAAACCAAGTAGTCTAGGGACCCACTGCTCTATGTTAAAGAGTACAAAATCACTTAATGGCAATATTGATATCCATAAGTTTACTCCGTTATTAGCGTTTTTAAAGAGGTAAAGTGAAGGATACAAGGTAAAAAAGTAAAAAATATTTACGAAAGAAGAGTGGCAAAGAACGCCATTACTTTACCGCTCAAGTGTTTTAATGAAGTACATTACCACACTAGGGCGGTGAATCACTTCATTTCGTAACTGATTATAATGGCACAATGTTTGATTTTACCTAACCATAGTGAATAAAATATTGAACACGTGGATAAAGGGGTTGCAATTATACCCCTCTGCAACCACTGCAATTATACCCATCTTTATCCACTCGTTTCGTTAGTTACTATACGCTCACCGTGGAGATTGTATTATTTGATCACTAAATACTTTTACTTGATCGAGATGGGGGTCATTGACCCGTAGGCTGCAATACAATACTTGTTACAGGTTGTTTATACACATTTATACAGTTCAAATGGTAAATAATGCATTATGTATAATTGTTAAAATTAATATTACTTTTCTTGTGATGCTCAGTATAGTCTCTAATTGTGTAGAAACAGTTATGCAGCAGAAACGATTTCACTTGGGATTTAAACTTTTCTATCGAATTTAATCGTTTTATGTCATCTGGCAAAGTGTTGTAAAATAAGATACATGTATTGTATGTGAATTTTTACCTGGAAGATAAGTTTGTGTTGTGCTTCAGTTCCGTTAATTCGCATTAGTTTTAAAATGAACAGTAACTTAAATTGGTGTTTTTTTTAATAAGATTTATCTACCTTCAGAAACAATTTCATGGATCTTTAAGCGCGAGGGAACCGTGTATATGCAATGTGTGAGGTGTAACAAACTGGACAATTTGGTAATACACCAAGTGAAATCAGTGTCACTCACCAAAAGAAATAAACATTTATTATTGTTTATTTTCGTTTGAATTTATTCAACAGCACTTTATTTCACGCATAGGCAGTACGTACGGATAGTATGAAGTAGAGATATAGGTATGTGATGCTGCAAATAATCGATGCCGAGATTTTAATTTCATTGCACGTCCAAATACAGGAAAATATATCTACTGGCAGATCAGTGACGCCCTCAAAGTTTTTATCACATGCTTCAAAGTGATACAATCTCTCATCGAAACCTGATACACCTGTTGTACCGTGTACCATATTGTACGACCAACAAATCCAATCATTAACTCAGATTTTCATTTAATTCTGAATTTTTCGTAAATTCGAAAAGTTAGAAATAATGCTAGAAAATATGTGCTGTTGTAACAAACTTATTTTCATAAATGTCCGCCCGTCTGCCTGTCATTTGTGCTAGCTGCTACAACACTAGAGCCTAAAAAAATCGTAGTTTTTTAAAAATATGTATTTCCCGATAGGTATGACCCGACTCAATACCCTGAGCTTTTGAAAAGAATTCTTTGAATTTTTGTGGGTACTTTACAAGAAGACCCAGAACCCTTTTAAAATTTTCTCCAAAAGGCTCCAAAATGTTTTTTAATTTTTCTCTTTTAAAAGAAACTTACACAATAGAATACGTAATAGATATACACATACACCATAGGAATACACTTACAAAGATTGCGAGGTCCGATTTTCATTGAGAACTCTGAATTCTCGAAAATTGCAAAATTAAGAACATTTTTGGACCCCATCGTTCAACAACATTGTTTAAGATAGAGATTTTTTTCTTGAAATGTGTTCTTCATAATTTGTTCTTTAATGTTATGTACAGTTTTTTTAAATATTAGTTTTCACGTAATTTTGAGTGAAATTCGAGCAATATTGTAAACAAAAGTTTCTCAAAAATGGCACCAATATTTTCTCTAAATGTTTGCACGTACAGGGATTTACACTGAAGAACTGGAGACAAACATATTTTAAGGTATGTTATTGATTTTTCAAAAATTACACAATTGTAATTTTTTTTAAATGCATCTCACGTCGTTAATATCTATATTAGGTGCTTTTTCATTTCTTATTACATTTGTGAGTACAAGCCCTACAAATGATTTCTGATGACATTTCTGGAAAACTGAAAACATTTCGGCGGAGCTCAAAATAGGACTCAAAATTGCATATTTTCTAAAACGCTTGAATAAAATTTTCTAATGTATTCTTAAAGTCTGATTTTAATTCTACTATTAGGGGGCCGAAAAAATGGGGGAAAATGTCTTTTAGATACCGATAGGTAGTAGTTGGGGAGAGTCTGGGGCCAAACCCCAAAACCTAGCCACGATTAAAGGCATTAGGAAATTAAAGATTTCAAGAAAGTCTTGCCATTCTGCAGCACCATTAGTTCACTTCGTTCAAAAGTATGTAAAGTTTTATGAATTCAGATTGTACCAAAAATTAAAGGATCAATCCTAAGACGAGTGTGAAAGAAAGATTTATGTGAAAGAAAGATTAGAGTTTTGGCCGTATCTTCTGACCATTGGACTTTATAATACAAGTATGCAATATATTTTCAATATTTGTAATTTTTAAATATGTACCAGGATATCACCTTTGTTCAGCTCTATTATGGTACTAAATATTTAATCTATTATGGTAAAGTATTTACCTCGATATGAAAACATAGACCACCACAGGTGTAGGGGAACGACGTATAGCCCACACGCTTAGGCCGCACGGCACATTTGTGTATATTTAGTATTTCCGTGGCGCCAACTTTCGCTTTGCTCCAAAAATGTTTTTGGCGAACATTGCGCAACCCAAATATTTACGTATGTGTGTGTGACTTATGAAAATGCATGTAATATTCCTTCAAATTGGAGAGATTACCAAGTATACTATGATTGATTGATTTTTCGTGTTTCCGGGCGCGTCAACTGCTTTGGTCATTAGTCCCGTTAGTGTAGTGCATGTTTTCCTTGGAAGCTGGCGGTGATCTTCCCCCGCTGGATGGCGAGATCCGGCGCCGACCTACCTTCGGCTAGTGGGGTTTCCCCCTAACCAGGACTTCCCACCAGCGGGGCACCGCCCCAGCCCGGGCAAGCTCTAAGCTCCCGACCGGTCTCCCGGAATATGTGGTAGTGTAGTGCATGATAGTATAAGTGTGTGTGTGTGTGTGTGTGTGTGTGTGTGTGTGTGTGTGTGTGTGTGTGTGTGTAAGGGGAGAGGATAGGACAAGGAAGAGGAAGGACAGATCGCGCGCGGTCCGTGGCCCGTTTGGTAGGGTACTGGTGTTGATCGGAGAAACCACGGAAAACTACCGATCAGAGCAGCCAGCCGCTAGAATTCTCCTCCAGACTGAGTTCGACCTAGCTGTAAAGCTAGTGTCGAATATCCTGCCGCCGTCAGGACTCGAACCTAGGACCTCCCGGTCAGAGGCGCTGCAGTGACATCAATTGATGCACTGAGCTATCGCTCCTGGTCAAGTATACTATGAAACCTAATAGAACTAGCACAATCACTAAGTGGTCATCCCACAACCATGTAAATCTATTTTCAATAGAAACAATTTATTATTACATAAGTCACTTGCCTCTGTCATTCGCTCTTTGAATCAGTTACCATCTTCTGAGGCTAGACGTCAGGCGCATTTTGTAAACTAGTCTGCATTCACCGGTAACAACTACCTGACGATTTTGCAATTTTGATTTGTAATACTTCAAGAAAAGGAAGAGCTATGGGCATGACTGTCTATTAAGTATGTCGCAGTGTCGGGTCGTATTGTCAGGTTACTTAAACGAGAAAAGTGTAGACTTTTGTCACTCGAGATCAATTTCCTATGAAGATGGCAATGTGGTTTTTTCATGCAAACTCTTAAACTTCATCGAGAAGTGAATTTCAACTTATTGTCTTGTTTACTTGTAGGTACGGATTAAATGCTCTAAATCATGGACATAAATACTCATTGTTATCAAGTGTCAGAGACGCGAACTGTAGCTGGGGAAGATAATGCGTGAGTGTTTATTAGTGATTTTAACCAGAAAAGTAAAATGTTCATGGTATTTGTTATTTTCCCCTGCATCATGAGTTAATGACAAATCAAATTAAACTTTTCGCAGCCTTGTAGATACCTTGTTTATCTCACAATTTTTTCATATTCACATAAAGGTATAGTGCAATATTTATAATATTTAATATCATTTCTATTATCATCATCGCTTTCCAACGAACACCTACTGTTTACCCAAGTTAGCTGTATGAGAAATGCAATGCAAAATAAGATATTATTTTGCTGTTATAATATGAAGGATAATTTCTTTCTTTCGAACTTCAGTATTTGAACAGAAAATTAAAGGAGGTTAATTTATGAATTAATACTTACCGTTAGGACAAGAAAGTGATGTGCATTCTGTTTGCTTGTGATCATGGTTAATATTATTTTTCCTATTATTTTGCAAATGACGAAGACAAATATATCTTTAATGTAACTTTACTGCATTATTTGAAAGACAATATAGAAAAAATAAAGTTATTCCGCCGAAAACTAACCATTTCGTATGCGGAAACTACGTCACGGAGAAATTTATTCACTGTGGCACTAATTGTTTTCCGTGTCGTGTCTCGTATGTGCTGGGATTCTACATTGGTCAGCTGATGTTTTTCATTCTATTTTTTAACTGAACTTCAATGTGATTTAGATGGGAATCATATCCTTTATAATGTTTTTGTTTGTCAAATCATAAATTGACGCCCACGGGAAAGCAGCCAATAAATGTGAAAAATTAGAGTTAGAAGCACAGAAATACTTTCTTGGAAAAAAAATGCCTTTGGAAAAATTAACGGTCCGGAAATTTATTATTTTTTATTTAAAAATTAAATGTCTATTAATTGTTTAATCAAATGACAAAAATGGCAAATTTATTGAATATATGAGGGTGTCTGTGAGTGTCTGAATTTCCGTTCTAATCGTCTGTAGGATTACAGCCTTGTGCGCTCGCCAGTCTTAAGAGGACACCGTTCTCTTTGCTTGTGATAAGTTTCAGCGTTATCACAAATTCGCTTCAACTGGCGCGACATAAATAACTTGTGCGCCACACTCCGTTTGCTTATAAAAGAACATAATTTTCATAATCCGTTTTCGTGATCTCAATGTATATTAAAAGCTGAAATCCATAGAAGACTTTCAATTCTCCGTTTCAAATGTTTTATCATGCCGAAGTGATTATCATTAGTTTGAACCTTTGAAAAGCTATCAGAAGCATGCAGGTTGTAGAAAGTGCATGATGTTCAGCCTCATCTACTACTAGTCCTAACATTGACCTAGTCCGTGATTGTGAAGTGACTATTGATGAGTGACTATTGATAAAGTGACAAACCATATGCACGTCAGTCAAATAATTCTGCATATGAGAACGCCGAGTTGGATGGTCGAAACACGTCTTTTTGTTGCATGACATTTCAACAAACCATTATCCTTTACTGTTCATGTTCTTGGTAATCTGTATTTACACGTGGCAGAGCATTCCGAATACCGTTCCGATCCCGTAACCATATTTCTGGTCTACTTAAAGATGTTTTAAGAAACCGATTTGTCTTCGAGGGGAGGGAAGCAATGCATATATGGCTTGCAACTCAACAGGAAATACTCTTTCTCTGAGGGTATCGGAAGGCTTGTGCTGTGATGAACCAAGTGCGTTAAAAAGCAGTGTACCGATGTTGATAGCCTCCTTGTAAATTTTAGAGTTGAAATAAGTTATAAAAATGATTGCACGTACTTACTGAGTTATCCTCATATTTTAAACATTGTTTAGAGAATTTCATTTTATAGCAACAATGTTGATTTTTTGTGAATAATTTAACAGGAGACAGTGAGGTATCAATCGGGAAAAATTCCAAGTTTTTTAAATAATTGATGAGCAAAGCATTCCACACTTTTTACTCAAATATATTCGAAAGCTTTTCCTCTATTTTGAAACGGCATATTTTAACACTGCAATATTTCTCTAATGAGGACGTTAATTTCAAGTTACAAAGAAATAAGTGATATTATGAATAATAATATTTTATTACGTTCAAGTATTTGTCGTTGCTAGTGGTTTCATTGAAGGTGATTTTGATGAAGATGGGGGGTGGGATACATTTGCATAAATAGATCTCAAGAGACTTGTGCAGTTTGCAGCTGACAGGATTAACAGAAAATACTTAAACAAAATATTTTAATGAAGTGGGTTTCAACGATATTGCTGCTCTATTTTTGTCAACCGCTTTTTTCATTTTTTCATGAACTAATTAGAAAGTAGTTAAGTTAATAGAATTGAGCCATCTTATTTTATATTTTTTGTTGTAGTGATAAATAATAGAAAAACATTATGCAAATCAAAATTCAGAGCATGCAGTGTCTACAAAATTACGAGGATTTACCTCCGGGTCTTACCTGTCAGCTTTGAGTCTTACCTCTGGACTACCACCTGTTACCATTAAAAGGACTCTATATTATCAAATAATTCTAATTACTCCATAGTTTCAGTAATGTAACGATGTTCTTTAATAGCGTACTAAGAAGATGATAAAATTTACATCTCACAATGATATACATTGTAGAAGACTGGAAGACTCAATGTTAGTACAGAACAATATTTTGCTTCCACATACATAATACGAGTTTGTCCTGAAGAACAAATTTGAAGAAATAATTCAGTTTCTTAAATTTCTATTTCAACCTCCATGATATATGTCCAACAAATAGTTGAGTTAATAATGTTATTTGATAATTTATAAAAGGTAAAATACGGCATTATTTCCATGCCGCCAAAAGAAACTGAATTACAAAAGAGAGCTCCCTGATAATTTTTTTTATCAGTAAGTTGGCATACTCTTGCACAGAAACGAGACCAAATACCTCTCTAAAAACAAATATAAGTCAAAAATTAAAATATAGTTTTATTCAGGCCACCCTATACGTTTTGTAATATAACTTTATTACTTCTATTCTTTCGAAATAATTACTATCATGAAATAGCAGATTAATGCACTTTATCACAAGAAAGTCGAAATTAACATTTAAGCACTTTTCCAGAGCGTCATGATCATGTTGGACACCATAGAGAAGGGTTATGACATGCTTGTTGCTTGCACAACTTTCTAGCTGTTTATAGCATGACACGGAACCAAGAAAAAGCGGAACCAATCGTGTGTGCCAATCCAAAATATTGAACAAAACATACTCTCGGAAATTATAAATTTTGGAATATATGATATGATAAAGACTGTGCGATAGTTAAATATATAGGAGAAAATTTGATTCTGATAATGATTGCTAAAAATTCAAACCAAGAATTAGATTTAAAATGATTTGAATAATTGCAATACTCTGTGATCTCTGCATTGCATAACGGCAAGAAAATGTGCGCACGCAGATGAGCGGCCAGGTAATTGGCCATTATTTTTAATACCTGGGTATTTGAGAAGAGAAATGCGAATTTTGTTCAAAATATTATTTCGAAAAAAATAATTAATAAATATATTCTACCAAACGTATTTAGTGGCCTATTTTTATTTACAAAATAAAATTTATCTGCACTAACAATTATTTCTGCTAACCATCACTTACACTAAGACCATGTGCAGATTTGGAGTGAAATATAAGTTGTAATATGTGAGTAAACTGATTTGCCTTTTCGACATTGTATTGATATCATTTGAATTTATTAGAATGCATGTGATATTAAAATTAAATGACAGTAGGACAGGAAATTTGAGAAAGTAAGATGCTTGTTGAGAGTAATATTACGTAGCTTTTCGTCTCTCAGACTTTCGACGTGCTTTCCAATTGAAGTATTTCGGTTTTGTATTATTGTTACTGTAGTGTAAAATGAGTTAATTGGATAATACTAGGTGAAGTAATGCTTTACTATTACCACATTTAAATACACATACTCTTATACACATGTATATTAGTTGTTGTGATATATGAGGGTTTCAGATAAGGATTTCAGACCGGATTCATGGGATTTGTTGTGTTTTGGGTACGAATGTAAGTATATTGTGAGGCACAGGTTGTTAGTGTGAGCTGTTGGTAAAATCAAATTAACAAAATGCTGTGTGTTGCACCAATAATAACTCTTGAGTTTGTATTTGATGTCATAAGGTATGATTAAAACCATAAGTTGTACAGTTAATATAATACATTCAAATAGACCTGTAACAATTAAAATAATTTCAGCTCGTAGATATCAATTGAAGATGACAATAATTGTCCTATTTCTAGATACCATAGGCATTTTGCAATGACATTGAATTGTACACTTATTTTCAATTTGCATGTATTGTCATATTCTTTGCAGACAGTTTTATCAAGCTTGCAACAGATTTACTTTGTGAGATTCATTTTTTTCTTCTTTCCATTATATTTAAGGATAAAGGTGTTCCAGAATATGGCTAAATACAATCCAAAATATTATTTGTTTTCAATGGCTTTCTACATTTAATACTATTTTATCTAAAAACAAATCACTCCTAAAGAGAATAAAATTTAATAAAATACAGGTTATCGAACAATCTTATTAATAGAGAATTTTAACTTGGGAGCATCTTAATTCTTGAAGTATCTTTATTTTGGCTTGCGATTTATTATTGTCCTTGGTGAGGCTCGTTCTTTCTAGATTATTGTCTCGGCACTGCCAGTCGCTCCAGGATGTTCAGCAACCAGACTCCATCTCTGGAAGTCTTGTAGTCTGGGCACCAGAACCTATAGCTCAGAATCTTAAATATGGAGGAAGCAATCTCGGGTACCTGAATCTGGTGCCCGGCAATCTCATATTTTCTCATACATAAACGGAGATCATATTGTTGGGAGGAGGGAAACTTCATGTTGCAGCCAAATAAAGATTCCAATTGACACAAAATCTCTTCGCCTTCTCGAGAGACTGACTATGACATGAGGGACATTTGAGAAGAGCCACAAATGCTACTGTAAAGACACAACAAAGAGTCTGCTTCAAGTGGATGAGTTGGCGTTGCAACATCCACTCAACAACCACAGACGGTAGGCGCTGGGAAGACATCAGGTACATCAGGAGTGTTTTGGGACACATCCAAGCAAACACAACGTACAAGATCAGGGGGAAAGGTTGCATAGTGGACTCGTAGGAACTATCTAGGAGGCGCACAGATTATCTTCTTAAGGTGCCTGGAACGTCGAAAGTGGAAAACTTGCACGCGTGACATTTTTTCCCTATTACGAACAGGCTAGCACTTTTTGTTGACTACATGTCATAAAAAGGAATATTATAGTATCAAAGAATCCGAAAGTAGCCAATGGGTACGTTACAATAAGGCAAGGAGAAGGGGGAGTGTGTGAATGATATTAGCTTCTTCCATGGTTGGGGGGGCGGGGCGGCGCGGACGAGGCGGGCGGCGAAGGCTGATTGTCCGTGGAGGGGAGCAGCTGCAGTGGCGGGGCTCATGCGCCGTCGTCCGCGCGGCTGCTCGCCAGGGGGCGTGCGGGGGCGGGGCGGGGGACAGAAGAAGCACGGATATGTGTTGCGAACGACCAGGTCGGGGGCAGTTACAATAAGGCAGAAGTACAACGACGGAATCTGGTATCGCCGTCGCGTGGGGAGGTGTGGGGGAGGTGATGTACACGAAAGTTGTTGTGTGCGAAACGTTCTGCTATATCGAACGGGAGAAGATATGGTTAAAAGAGACTAAGGCGCGTGGAGAGAGGCAGAGAGAGAGAGAGAGAGTGAATGATAAAGAGCAGGGAGCGAGGCGCGGGACGCGGGCACGAGGCGGCTAGCCTCCGTAGGGGACAGCGTGTGCGAGGAACTCTGAGTACTTGGCGTACGCGTCCTCCTCATCCAAGTCCTCGTCGTCGGCGGCGGCGGCGGCGTCGGCGTCGGCGTCTTCGTCGTCGTCGTCGAGGTCTCGGTCGTCGGGGGCGGGGGCGGCCGCGGGCAGCGAGCGCCGTCCGAAGCGGATGTGCTCGTCGCCGGGCGGGGGCGGCGCCGGGCCCAGCCCCACGTCGCGGAGCGCCGCCGCCCGCGCCGCCGCCTCCTCCGCCAGCCGCTGCGCTTGCAGCTCGCGCGCGCGCTCCGACCGGATGATGTCCTTCAGCTGCTGGAAGCTGCCGGCCTGCGCACCCACAACCCGCTGCCGTCAGCTCGGCCCATCGATATCACAAAGATAAAAGGCGGTGGGCGAAGAAACAAATGAATGAAATGAGACGCTCAGAATATTTACAAATAAAAGTATCCAAAGTTTTTTATGACAATCATTTATTTCAGCTATTGCACAACGTTTCGTAACTCGTTTTGTTACATCTTCAGGTGCTAAACTAATGGGACACAGTTTAGTTCACAAACTGACAAGACATAGTTCACAAACACTACAATTGTCTCAAAAGTAATTTTACTCAATAGACTTATACTTTTGAGACAATTGTAGTGTTTGTGAACTATTCTAGTAATTACACTAATTCATATGTAGAATAACAGTTTCTGTGTCCCATTAGTTTAGCACCTGAAGATGTAAAAAAAAAACGAGTTACGAAACGTTGTGCAATTGCTGAAATAAATGATTGTCATAAAAAACTTTGGATACTTTTATTTGTAAACATATATTGACAATCAAGAAGAAATATTGATTCGCTCAGAATATTATCGGCAGATCCCAACAAAACTTCGTTTTCAAAAAAATTACTTTTCTGTTGTTTTTTTTCACGTGCACTTTCACTCCGGACAAAAGAAGGCAGAATTTGATGATTTTGCCATATCCCAATTCATTACATATTTCAGTATATGATAGATACATGGAAGAAGTTTATCATCATACTTATAAGGGTGAAAATGCGAAGTCAGTTGCGTTTTGCCTTTATTATCCTGAGTGCCTCCAATAATAAATAAGTGAATGAAATAATATGATGATACGTGAATGATAAATGAATGAATTAATGAATGAAGAGGCGAATGAGAGTGAAATAGTAAAAAGTGGTTGAACGACTAAAAAGGGCCGAAATAAACAAACATAACGAAAAGAAGTGAGTTAATAACATAACAAACAAATCAGGGCCTTCAAAACGTGTATATCCGTCAAAAGCTTGACAAAATTCATGTGGATAATATTTTAATATCACGATATAAGGTTCATACATATATGGTCACTTGTTAGTAACTACATAGATGGACGAAAAAATACAGACGCCGAGAAAACGCCGAAAACTTTCTGTTACTGCACGTTTGAATTTTATACTTCCTTGATCAAACCACTTTTCTATTTTAAACTTCTCCAAGCAAAAATAAATAGCAAAAAATCTTTTATTTAGTATTTTAAATATTATTCAAATGAAAATTTAGAAGGTATTATAAATTGGTATTTAAGTTGTTTTGGAGATAAACTGTTGGCTTCTGAATCCGGGAAAACCGACAATTAGTGGATCGTTTATTGGAATTAACATTATTTTATTGCATCTAAATTTGGGAATTCGATGATGCAAATTAAATTAAAGTCATCAAAGTAATTAATATGTCACTCTAAAATGTTTCACAGAGGAGCCGTTCATTGAACATTATTCATTAAATTTTATAACACAACTTACATTGTAAGCGTCCTTTGCAAAAAGTTCATTTGACCGGAATCGTGAATGCGGCAATTATTAAAGTAATATTTAACGTACTTATATGAATTATTCTTCACAGTTAATATTAAAAACATTAAAAACGAGCAACGGTTAGTTTTAAACTCGTTCTTTGGAGGGAGACGTGACCCAGACCGGTAGTGGTAGCTCAGTGTCTGTCAACTGACATGGTCACTGATACTCAGTGACATCAGTCAACTGATGTCACTGCAGCGCTTCTGACCGGAAGGTCCTAGGTTACACTCGCCACGGCGGCAGGATTTTCGACACTAGCTTTTCAGCTAGGTCGAATTCAGTCGCTGTCTGGAGGAGAATTCTAGCGGCCGGCTGCTCTGATCGGTGGTTTTCCGTGGTTTCTCCGATCAACACCAGGCGAATACTGGAGCAGTACCCTACAGAACGGGCCACGGACCGCGCGAGATCTGTCCATCCTCTTCCTTGTCCTATCCTCTCCCCTCACACACACACACACTTACACTAACATGCACTACACTACCACATATTCCGGGAGACCGGTCGGGAGCTTAGAGCTTGTCCCGGCTGGGGCGGTGCCCCGCTGGTGGGAGAGTCCCGGTTAGGGGAAAACCCCACTAGCCGACAGTAGGTCGGCGCCGGATCTCGCCATCCAGCGGGGGAAGATCACCTCCATCTCCCGAGAAAAAAACATGCACTACACTAACGGGACTAATGACCGAAGCAGTTGACGCGCCCGGAAACACGAAAAAATCAATCAATCAACGTGACCCAGTCTGCTTCCGAAAACATCGCATGCGAGGAACAGTTGTGCTGCTTGTTGACACATGCGTCGCTTTGCTGTCGCGTCTCTGCGACCAGCGGCCGCGGTGGCAAACGCTGAAATTACCTCTCGCGGATGAGTTGACAGGCACGCCCACTGAGCGAGTGTCGTAAGAAGTAACACACGAATACGAATATTTTAGACGTCACTTTGAACATTCTTCGAATTAAAATTTAAAAAACGCTACGGATTACAAAACATTAGATAATTGCTTAGTATTGTGGAAAGTAACTTGTCCCTCCTTATGCTGGATGTCCCTCTTTACCCTGGAGGTATTTGCGAAAAAACGAAGGTGTTTTGATTGATTTGTTCGTGTTTCCGGGCGCGTCAACTGCTTTGGTCATTAGTCCCGTTAGTGTAGTGCATGTTTTTTCTAGGGAGATGGCGGTGATCTTCCCACGCTGGATGGCGAGATCCGGCCCCAAGCGTCGGCTAGTGGGGTTTCCCCTCTAACCAGGACTCTCCCACCAGTGGGGCATCACCCCAGCTGGAACAAGCTCTAAACCCCCAACCGGTCTCCCGGAATATGTGGTAGTGTAGTGCATGTTAGTGTAAGTGCGTGTGTAAAGGGGGAGGATGGGACAAGGAAGAGGAAGGACAGATCGCGCGCGGTCCGTGGCCCGTTTGGTAGGGTATTGCTCCAGCATTCACCTGGTGTTGATAGGAGAAACCACGGAAAACTACCGATCAGAGCAGCCGGCGGATAGAATTCTCCTCCAGACTGAATTGGACCTAGTGGAAAAGGTAGTATCGAAAATCCTGCAGCCGTCAGGAATCGAACCTATGACCTCCCGGTCAGAGGAGCTGCAGTCACATCAGTTCATGCACTGAGCTACCGCTCCCGGTAAGGTGACATGTTTCTATTTATTCACCTTACATTTTTAAGAATCTGCGTGAGCTTGAGCTTGTAACTAAACTATAACACTTGACTCAAAGCGAGTGGAACAATATCATAGAAATGACAAATTAAAATAATTCTAAGAAATGCACTTCAAGTTTTTATTATTATGTTAATTCTTTATATAGTATTCTTATATTAATTTGCATTATGTATTGTCATACTCGTTGCAGACAGTTTCTTCTCACTTCTATATATATTCTTAATATTAAAAGCATTAAGTTCGGCAACAGTTGAGCTTTAAGTTGAGCCGTTGGATGTACCGGTGACCCAGTCTGCTTCCGGGTACACGGCATGCGAGAAACAGTTGTGCCGCTTGTTGATACACGCGTGGCGTCGTTTCGCTGTCGCGTCTTTGGGAAGTCTGCGCGGTTGCGGTCGGGGCCGCTGGAACTCCCACCTCTGGCGCTGAGTTGACAGGCGGCGCCGTTTTGTGGCTCCGCGCCCGGTGGCGGCGCGGCGCGCGGGGCAGCGGCGGAAGTTGCTTGGGGGGGGGGGAGGCTTCCAAGACGCGGAGAGCTCAGCGCCCGCGTCCTCGTCCCCTCCCGCCCCCGCGGCCCCGCCCCGCTCGCGCTCTCGTCCTCCCCCCCCCCGCTCTCGACCCCGTCCCCCGCGCCCCGTCCCGCCCCCCTCCGCTCCCACCCGCGTCCTCACCCGCGTCCGCATCCCCACCCCTGCTCTCTCGTCCCCGCCCCATCCCACGCTCTCGTCCTCGCCCCATCCCAGGCTTTGGTCCCCGCCCCCGCTCCCACCCCGCCCCGCCCCTACTCTCGTCCGCGTCCCCGCTCGCGCCCGCTCCCGTCCCTGCCCCCGCCCGCATCCCGTCCCCACCACCGCCCGCACCGTCGTCCCCGGCCCCGCTCCCGCCGGCGCCAGCGTCTCTGTCCCCGTCCGCGTCCCAGCCCGCCCCCCGCCCGCGGCGCTCCTTGCGTCACTCGGGAAACAATGGCGCCCCGCAGGATTCGGAAAGCGATCAGCGAGGGGCTGAAATTGCTTCTGATGCGCGTCACGAGTCGCGTCTATTTTAAGACGGCACTTCGGGCCCCACAGAAGTCGATAATGCTGAATCAACTTTCACATACTATATCTTTAAACAACATCTGTTCAAAATGTTCTATACTCAACGACAGCTGCCGATGGACGCGGGGTTGCGTTTGGATTTCTCTAAATTGATTTTGTTACTCTCGCTACCGTTTACGCAGTACAGCAAAAGTTATGTAATGCTGCACGAAAAAATTGAATGAATTTGAATTTTCGGCAGAAAACTCTTATTACAGAGTAACGAAAAAGTGGGTAAATCCAGTTGCTAAATTTAGAAAAAATATCCTCTAACATGTGGTGTAGCTAGAATCCATGTTTTGTGGGACTTTGATACCGGAAAATTGAATGACGGCAAAATGTCTGTTTGTCTGTCCGTCTGTCCGTCTGTCAGTCAGTCCGTCTGTGAAAAATACTAGCGGCTAAACCGTTCAGCCGGTTTTCTCCGAAATTGATATTCCCCAATAGCTGATGGTGCGGCCAATAGAATATGAAACCGACATTTTAATTTTTGGATGTACTTTACATGAAGCCCCTCGGTCATTTCCAAAATTTTCAAAAAAATGGCTCCATCGTTTTTGATTATTTTTGTTGTTGGGTGCTGTAAAACACGTTTAAGAGAACGGTGTAGATTTCATATTCGTTAAAACTTCTTATTTCTCGAAAATTGTAAAAAATTCAAAATTCTTTCGCCGTCCTCCAACTAAAATATTAAAGATAGAGATTTTCCCCCTAAAGATAACTATTCCTTAAAGATAGATTTTGAAATAAGGTCATATACAATTTTTCGAAAATTTGGGTACTTTTCGCGTAATTTTGCGTGAAAACAAGGCGAGAAAGTAAATGCTGTTATAGCACCAGTAGTTTTATTTAATTAATGTTCTGAGGGCCGACTAAAGCAAATCGGTCATCTGTTTGATACATGTTGAAATATTAATAAAATTATTCAGTATTTAATATAATGAGGAAGATATTGTTATTATTAATAATATTATTAAAGAAGTTTTCGTTTAAACACGTTATAGTAATTCAGATTTTGTGCACGCGAATTTGAGAATTTTGACGTTTTTTATAATAACTTCATCAAATTGTGAGAGAGACATTATGTTATTTTTGAAAAAACTAATGTATGACATCTAAATGAATTTACTTCTTTTATGAAGGCACTAATATTCATCCTTTGTGTGTAATACTCCTAAATGAAGGAAACCACAGAGAAAATCTCATTGAGTCTGGCCTTCTCCGCACAGTGCATATTCCTAACAGACAAAGGGACCGCACAATCTCCATAATTGAACAACGCCTCTCCCAACCCTGTAATTAAAGGAGCTGTGCGTTAGTGCTTCCAGCGATTGATGCTTTACTGGTTTCACGAATTCAATTTCAGATTAATGTCCCATTAAAAACAGACGACCAAGGGCCCAGTTTTCAAATTCTCTCATTTCGTTGCAAGAACTTTACCACAATAGAAAGAATGATTGAATTGTTAGTTTTGGTGATGCTCAAATCTTTACAATGTGAAATTTTCAAGAACGTGATTGAATGAAAAGTGTAAAATACCAAATTTATTTGTTTTGTTAGTATTTTGACCTCAAATATATATTAGGGATGATTTTTGTATTTTTGAATGGATAATAATAATAATAATAATAATAATAATAATAATAATAATAATAACAACAAAGCAATTGCGCAATACAACGAAGAAAACTACATGGAAAAATGATTTAAATCTACACGAGACCATTAGAAGGAAATGTGTCTTATTCTTTTTAAACCTCCTTTCAAAATTATCAAATAATATATAATGTATATTGTTCCTCAATGCACTAGACTGAGTGACCAGTTCTCAAGCAATAATTGAATAATTACAGAGAATGTAGTAAATGCATTTACATGAAAGAAGTGACCGTTACCACTGAAAATGGTGCCATTCATTATTAAATTATATGTTGCAATATAGCAGGGGCTTTGTTAACATTATGTTTGTGCCAGTTTCCGTTCTGTGCTCGTTAGAATGAAAGTGAGCTACGTGAAGGCAGGCAGTTTTCATATTTTGTTACAATAAGAGAATGTCGGGGCGACATTGAGTGCTCCATTGTTTCACTTTACAGGGGCTACCTCGTGCTCAAGTCCGACAAAGGCGGCCAAGACCGGAGTAGCCATGGTAAGCAGGTTGTAATTAATAACTGCCAGTCTCTAGATTTAATTAATTATTATATTATTTGAAGCTGATGTTTCTCGCTAGCTCGTTTCAGCTCTTCATGGCTGCTCAGCAAATAAACAATCAACTGACGTGTTATTGCTCAATTGATTGATTGATTTTTTCGTGTTTCCAGGCGCGTCAAATGCTTTGGTCATTAGTCCCGTTATTGGAGTGCATGCTTTTTTTCTCGGGAGATGGTGGTGATCTTCCCCCGCTGGATGGCGAGATCCGGCGCCGAACTACCGTCGGCTAGTGGGGTTTCTCCTAACCAGGACTCGCCCACCAGCGGGGCACCGCCCCAGCCGGGACAAGCTCTAAGCTCCCGACCGGTCTCCCGGAATGTAGGGTAGTGTAGTGCATGTTAGTGTAAGTGTGTGTGTGTAAGGGGAGAGGATAGGACAAGGAAGAGGAAGGACAGATCGCGCGCGGTCTGTGGCCCGTTTGGTAGGGTACTGCTCCGGCATTCGCCAGGTGTTGATCGGAGAAACCACGTAAAACTACCGATGAAAGCAGCCGGCCGCTAGAATTCTCCTCCAGACAGCGACTGAATTCGACCTAGCTGAAAAGCTAACGTCGAAAATCCTGCCGCCGACAGGACTCGAACCTAGGACCTCCCGGTCAGAGGCGCAGCAAGTTATTGTTCAATGTATGTCAACATTTAATGAAATATCTGCCCAAACGAAAAAGTATTATATTTCTTCACAGAAGGAACACGCCAGTACAGTGTACACAAGACCATGCACATGCCATGTACAAAAAGCATATTTTCTCACTCACTGGACTGATGTGATCATGTTGTGGGGATGAAAATGTAGCTGTTTGGTTATTTGTGTGTTTACACTTCTGGTCTGTGCAAGGTATGGCAATCATGTTGTATTAATTATATCTAAATGGTTTTCACCTTAGCTGTATCAAGATAGAATTTATTAGTAATTGACACGGTGTTTTTTGTTTTTTGTGGCCTTAGACTTATCTTGAATTTTCTCGTCTTGTGTAGTCCTGATGATGGAAATGCATTTTCCGAAACGTTTGCAAACAACCATGAGTTAAAACTTTTTGCTCCTACCGATCAAGACCCGTAACCCCGATTTCAGTTTAATATTTATGGTCGCTAAGGCTTCTTCATGAGAGTATTTTATTTATTGTTCTTGAGCAGTTGATTCATTGATTGTTAGTGATTCAGAGCACGTCAACGGTTAAGGTGATTTGTCCCGTAAATGAAGTGATTTTCTCTCGAGGCGGTTGGCTTCCCTCACTGGATGGCGAGTTCCGGCGCCGATCTACCGTCGGCTAGCGGGATTTCTCAACCAGGTATCAGCAGCGAGGAACAGCCCTAGTCGGGACCAGCTCTAAGCTCCCTACCGGTCTCCCGGCGTGTGGGGTAGTGTAGTGCATATTAGTGTGTGTATAAAGGGAAAGGATAGAACAAGGAATGGGAAGAAAAGATCGCGCGCGGTCCGTGGTCTGTTTGTTAGGGTACTGTTCCGGCATTCGCCCGGTGTTGATCGGAGAAACCACGGAAAACTAGCGACCAGAGCAGGAGGCCGCTAGAATTCTCCTCCAGATAGTGACTGAACTCGACCTAGCTGAAAAGACTTTGTCTAAAATCCTGGTACTGTCGGGAGTCGAACCCTAGGACCTTCCGGTCAGAGGCACTGTAGTGACATCAATTGATGGCCTCTTCCTTGCATCGGGAGCGGGTCTCAGAGCATCAACTGATATCACTGCATCTGACCGGAAGGTCCTAGGTTTGAGTCCCGACGGCGGCAGAATCTTCGACACTAGCTTTTCAGCTAGATCGAATTCAGTCGCTGTTCGGAGGAGAATTCTAGCGGCCGTCTGCTCTGATCGGTAGTTTTCCATGGTTTCTCCGACGAACAACAGGCGAATGCCGAAGCAGTACCCTAACAAACGGGCCACGAACCGCGCGCGATCTTTCCTTCCTCTTCCTTTCTTATCCTCACACCGTACACACATTCTTACACTAACATGCACTTCACTACCACACATGCCGGGCGATCGGTCGGGAGCTTAGAGCTAGTCCCGGCCGGGCCGGTGCCTCGCTGGTGGGAGATACCTGGTTGGGGAAAACGCCGCTTGTCGACGATAGGTCGGCGGCGGATCTCTCCATCCAGTACGGGAAGATCACCGCCACCTCCCGATGAAAATCATGCACTACACTAACGGAACTAATGACCTCATTAGTTGACGCGCCCTGAATCAGTAATCAATCAAAAATCCCTATCTTGGACACTGAGCGTGCTTCTGTTTGAAAAGTCTGCGATCGTGTCGTCGTCGGCGCATAAAGCGCTGCTGCACTCACCTGCGGGGCGATGGCCACGTGCGGGTCGGCGCCGCCTCCGGAGAAGCGGAAGGCGGTGAGGCGGCGGCGCGGGGGCAGCGGCGGCGGCGGGGCGGCGCCGCCCGGGTACGCCACCAGGTGGCGCGCCACCTCCTCGTAGGCGCGCGCGCGCCGCCCCGCCCCGCCGCCGCCGCCGCTCGCCCCGCCCCCGCCGTCCATGCGCGCACGCGAGCGCGGCGCCGCGTGCACCACGCGCCCGTACACGTGGCGGCCCGCGCCGCGCGCGCCCTGCGAAAGCACGACAACAAACAACATCACACAAACGCCGTGGCTATACAAGGACTTTCCTAAGGATGAGCCAAAGTGACAGTTTGCGAAAACAAGTGAACATCACATATACAGAACGATTTTCCTAAGGATGAGCCAAAGTGACAGTTCGCGAAAACAAGTGAACATCACATATAGAGAACGATTTTCCTAAGGATGAGCCAAAGTGACAGTTCGCGAAAACAAGTGAACATCACATGTAATTCAGAGAAGTATCCCTCCGCCGCGGCAGCTGTTCAGTCACGCCTCTTCGTAAACTGCTAATGGCTCTTGTGAATACATCCCTATGCAGAAATCTAAGAGTTTCGCTGATGTATATGCACGTACGCGAGTTCGGCAAATAATTAAATTTAATTACATATGTGGAAAAGCTCTTAACATGCTCTCACAACCAGTAAAAGAAAACTGCCACGAATGTAAATAGAAAGATCTCAATCACAACTCGCCACACAACAGCACAAAGGGCGGAACCACGTGTATCGGTACGCATCTCGCATTCAAGTCTCAGTTTTAAAATAAACATAATATTTATCACACAAAAAGTAAATTCAATGTAATATATAAAGGAAAAATGAATTTTTACAGAAGAGCACATAACACTGCGGTTCCTAATTTCAATTATTTCTCGCGACGCACTATATTTTTGTCGGACGAGAACGTCACGAAAGCAAGCGTCGAAGCCATTAACAAGATAGCCAACTGCAAACGAACAAATGCAGGAAGGGAGTCAATTGGGCTCGCCGCCACGACAACCACAGAACCTTCAGTTATGTTACCAACACTTAGCTGTCACTTTGGCTCAGCGCTCTATAGCGCACGGGAAATTCCCTTATACAGTATAGTATAACGGAACACGTAAATACGTAAATACGTAAATACGTAAATACGTAAATACGTAAATACGTAAATACGTAAATACGTAAATACGTAAATGCGTAAATGCGTAAATACGTAAATACGTAAATACGTAAATACGTAAATACGTAAATACGTAAATACGTAAATACGTAAATACGTAAATACGTAAATACGTAAATACGTAAATACGTAAATACGTAAATACGTAAATACGTAAATACGTAAATACGTAAATACGTAAATACGTAAATACGTAAATACGTAAATACGTAAATACGTAAATACGTAAATGAAAACTCGAAAACGGAAGTGGCATAGTTACCTTGATCGCTGCGCCGGCCGCGCTACGCGAGCGCGCGTGGGGCTCCCACACGTTGTAGGCGAAGGGGTCGCGGTACTGCGCGATCTCGTTGGTGATCTCCGTGGCGCGCGACTGCCTTTTCGAGAAGCGCCACATGGCGAGCAGCTCCTCGCACGAGGGCTCTCGCCCGGGCGCGCCGGCGCCGCGAGTCGGCCCGCGAGGCCACCCGCGCCCGCGCCCGCCCGCCCGGCCAGCTTGAGGTAGTCGCGGGCGCGCGGCACGGCCAGGCAGCCCGGCAGCAGGGGCGAGGACAGCAGCGCCGCGCTCAGCAGCCACACTCGCAGCGCCACCTGCCGCACGTCGACCAGGCTCAGCGCCGCGCCAACGCGGCGCCAACGCGGCGCCAACGCGGCGCCAACGCGGCGCCAACGCGGCGCCAACGCCGCGCCAACGCGGCGCCAACGCGGCGCCAACGCCGCGCCAACGCGGCGCCAACGCGGCGCCAACACGGCGCCAACGCGGCGCCAACGCGGCGCCAACGCGGCGCCAACGCGGCGCCAACGCCGCGCCAACGCCGCGCCAACGCGGCGCCAACGCGGCGCCAACGCGGCGCCAACGCGGCGCCAACGCGGCGCCAACGCGGCGCCAACGCGGCGCCAACGCGGCGCCAACGCGGCGCCAACGCGGCGCCAACGCGGCGCCAACGCCGCGCCAACGCCGCGCCAACGCGGCGCCAACGCGGCGCCTACGCGGCGCCTACGCGGCGCCTACGCGGCGCCTACGCGGCGCCGGACCCGCCAACGCCGTTTGGCGGTTGGGCGAGATTGAACTTTCTTCCAGCCTCCCCTCATTATATCCAAATTTTATTTTTTTCTTCCAGATTTTCTTTTTTACATGGTGTCTCGGAATAAATGTTACTAACTTCTAAATGATGTAGAGAGAACGAAAATTATAACTTTTTGCCCAAGAACATGTAGTGGAAAATTGCATCTGAGTTATAAGCACTTGTACATGTGGGCTTTGTTCCTGGCTTATAGACAATTCCATATGCACTCATCTTCTGTGTGTCACGTTTTGATACAGTCAAGGAGATGTCAAGTTCATGCTGAGCACCTGAGCACAGGAGGATGCCTAATATCAGGGGCAAAAGCTGTATGTTTAAATGCATATGTGATGCAGAAAACTAGAAGAAACCATTTGTCGGGAAACAAAGTTTTGCGTGACATGCGAGAAACCTGAATATGTAATTTCTTTTTTCGTTGTATTTTAGTTTTGTAAAGAACATTTCAAAAAATATTTGTAAACTAATTTCATTCCTTAAATATGTTATTTTTTGGAAATATTGTGATTTTTTAAATTATGGAAGTTTAAACTCATTCTTCTTGAAGCTCCTTTTTTCCGATAACATAGATTCAAAGTACCATAAATTCGCCAAATTTTCATTATTTTGAAGTTTTTTTACACCAACTTGTTAGGAATTTAATTGTTTATAATTTGGCATAAATAACTCAATGTTGAAATTTTGCGACATACAGCCCTTTTTAGTTTTCCGCATCACATATATCTCTGAACATGTAATTTCCCATTACCAGTTCATTGAGTAAACGTGATCATTTTCGATCCCTCCAAATGTTCTAAAAGTTTGAAACATTTATTTTGAGACACATGGAAAATCTTTTTATGGGAGCAATAAGTATAGGTGTCTCTGATGTAACGAACTTATATTGTACGTAGGAGATAGAGGATGACTACATTTTGCCAATTAGCTGATGATGGGTATATTATGCCTATTATGCATGAATACCTGTTTAGTTTCTATTTCAATAAAACTCAATAACTACATACTCTAAAACTGCACTGTGGATGTCACAAGTAAGTATTATTTAATTTCTGTAGAAATGTGTGCCACTAATTTTTTTTATAATTTCAATATAATGGGGCGAGGGCATCGAAGAAATTCCAACCTTGTCAAAATAACGACATCTCTACAACACAAGAAGTATTACAGCACGACACTTCGCAGCTGTTAAGAAAGAGAGAACCCTCGCGGTTTTCTGAGATTGAGAAAAGTATTTGCGAAATACAAAACTCCACAATTTTCACTTCACCTCGCTCTCTTAGTTTCAATACTAAAAGAATGTTGGAAATGAAAGGGGAGACCGCCCCATGCAGACATTTGGGCGGCAACCGCTGTGGGGAAAGCACGGACGTGATTTTGAATACTCCAAAGATGGATGAGGGATGGATACATCAAAATTATTACAGCGTGGAAGGCAAGAGCAAGTCACTATGAACTTAGAATATTGTTAATCATACCAGCATTCCTTAATTTATAATTGCTCGAAGAGAACGTAAATCAGAAAAGCTTAAATTTATCAACAAATCAATTGAAATGGCGGACGAACATTTTTAATTCTCACGAAGAAGCAATGATATTATCTACGCCACCTTTGGAAATACCTTCTTTCACCTCTCCAAAATTCCCTCGTTTCTTAAAGTACCTGATTGGTATGCTAAAATAATATGCATGAATTTTGCTGGGACCATAGAAAAATAAAGTAACACAATTGCGACTGGCTCACAAATGGCGATCGTGAATCTGAAAAACCATCTTTTTAACATTAGATTTTTCAAAACGAATTGTTTAGGTACTTACAAATCATTGTGACTATTGTTATTGATATAATTGCTGTAACCAATTATTTATTCACATTATTTTATTATTATATTACGCAGTGAAGCAACTATTGAGCACAGTAGTGATTTACTCTACGAGCGAAATGTTTTACAAACGATCATGATAGCGCAACTTGCGTTCAACAATGCTTCATTTACTAATAATCCCAAAAAATATTCAAGGATTGTGTACAGTTAAGTTACGTAATAAAGTAATTGTTACTGTTTCAAGGAAAAAGAGAAATTGCGTTAGCAATTAGAATAGTTGCTAGTGTTCAAAGTAAGAAAACTATATTCTACATTTTTGTGTTAGTCCAAGAGTATTCTTTTAATTATGTAATTTTATAATATAAAATCATTAAAAATAAAAATGTCAAGAAAAAACTTAATTTCAATCCCCTAAAGTACACTTATTTCGGTTCGTTTTCATTTTGACAAACGAAAAATATTTGAAATAAATGTCACTGATGGGGAATATTCATAAACGTTTTATTTTAATACCAATTATCCTATATTTTAACATTACGAATGGTATAATTTATTTCTATCACCTTAATTAATATACATAAATAAATACTT
Organism: Teleogryllus oceanicus; assembly: GCA_964035755.1. Taxonomy (NCBI): domain Eukaryota; kingdom Metazoa; phylum Arthropoda; class Insecta; order Orthoptera; family Gryllidae; genus Teleogryllus; species Teleogryllus oceanicus. The sequence goes on along the minus strand of CAXIVR010000012.1, from coordinate 35,165,418 downwards.
GATAGAACAATACAACCATTAGGGGTCAATCCATTTGAAGTGGTTCAGAATTTAATAAATTGGTCGCGCGACCATCTCGAAAAATATCCATATTTTATACATAAATTTCCTTATGATTTGGCTGTTCCAAAATATCTTTGATTTGTTTTTATTGTATCTGGTCTACAAATGGCGACCATTTTTGTTTTACGCGCAATTTTTTGCGTTTGTAGACATTTACTCTTTTCTAAATTATTCAGCTCTAGATTGTTCTAGCATTCTAGAATAAAAGGCATTGGATTCAGTATACTCTTTTTATTTACTATTTACTTACCTTCTATGATTTTATTTGAGAAATGTTGACAACTAAATCTATGGAGCGTGAATGAACCTAGTTCTATTTTCAGAGAGTAATTTCTCAAAGAAGGAATGGAATCTCAGCCTCAATTTTTTCTTTGATTTTACACATAACAGTGTAGTTACTTTTTGTAAAAATATCGTTGGTAAGTAACGCACGCCTTAAAAATTACATCAAATAAAATTGGAATTATGGATTTTTTCCAATTCATTCGCATTCCATATATTTGGTTGTCAATATTTCTCAAATAAAATCATAGAAGGTAAGTAAATAGTAAATAAAAAGAGTATACTGAATCCAATGTCTTTTATTCTAGAATGCTAGAACAACCTAGATCTGAATAATTTAGAAAAGAGTAAATGTCTACAAACGCAAAAATTGCGCACGGCGAATAACAAAAATGACCTCCATATGTAATCCATATACAATAAAAATAAATCAAAGATGTTTTTGAACAGCCAAAACATACGGAAATTTATGTATAAAATATGCATTTTTCGAGATGGTCGAGCGACCAAATTATTAAATCCTGGATCACTTAAAATGGATGGACACTTAGATATTAAATTTTAAAAATATAATAGTTTGAGAATAAACAAATTAACACTGCAGGTGCCTTATTGTAAGACACGAACATTTGTTAAGTACCTACGAATATTCTTCGATATTTATATTCTCGTATGTATGAGAACTGATGTACTTAGGCATTCTTTCGAAAAATAGAGTTTACGCGTGCCTAATCGTTTTTTTTTTTTTGATTCACGTTACACATATCGAAAAGACACATCGAAAGCTTCGAAAATCATGCTAATGTTTTCATGTTGCAACACAGACATGCATCTACTGTGCTTTGTTCATAATTTGTAGAGGTAAATTTGAATAATTATACTTCTTTGTGCAGGGTCATTCACCACTACAATGGCAGAGACAACAGAAATAGACAATTGACAGAAACGCAGCAGAAAAGCAGAGCAGAGTGTTTACCCACCCCTGAAAGTATAAAAATCAGATCTCTAACGTTCAAGATAATTATACGAGAGATAAAATTAAAGAATAATATGACAATAAAATATTTTTTTTAAATCATAAGACAAAATCAAATTATTTTATGATAGAAGAATTCATCCAGAAAAATACAGTACTTAAATCGACATGGAAAATTGGTTATGTCAACAAACCGGAAATTGGAAATACATATGTAAGATTTATATTATTGAAGATACATTTGTATACTTATATAAACTTAGTTGAAAGTAACTGTGGGCTTATTTAACAAGCGAGCAATTTTGAAAATATTTTATAACTCCATCCTAGATTGATTTTAATGTTTACATTTTTATTTCGTACTTTCTATAAAATAGAACTGAGTTAATTGCTATCTGCCTGACACCGACTCTGTGTCAAAAGAAAAGCAATTATAAATTCTTTAAAAATCGCAAAGTTGCCATATTCTGCTACAATTTTACGAACAATGATCGAAGAATCTGGTGAAGTTTAGAAGACTTTTTCTGGGTACAGAGTAATATACATGCACTGGAGAGTTCAAAAACAAATTTCGACTATTACACTTGTTCATGTTAACAGTATCTCAAACCTAAGCTCTTCGTTGTATTTGACGGTTATTTCATACAATTCGACAACAATGCTAAATGAATTGCAACAATTTATAAATATAAAAAGTCTACTTTTCTATGACTATTTATGGTGTCAGTTCTGGAGTTTTGTTAATATAAACATCATCTATACTTAGTTACTTTGTACCTAAGTTTAAAAAATATAAATCATTCTTAAATCCGCCAATAAAATACCATTATTGATGTATTTTTAATTAAATATTAATATATGTATATTTGTCTTGCAATAGTATAATGCAGAGAAGACCGGGACAAAGTCGTCACTATGCAATGTTATGTAACCGTCTTCCATCATATCTCGTCTTTCACAGAGCTAGGTAATATAGATCTCTTTACATATTTCAATTCAAGTAGAGATCTCTTTAGATAACTAGTACGAAATCAGCGGATGCTAATACGTTTAAATAATCAATTTTGATACTGTCAAATGTGTTTACAGACGTTGAAAATTAAAAAAATCAAAACGCCACTCAAAGATCGAATATTTTCAATATTTTTGTTCAATTAAATTCATTCACAAATGCGTCTGCGAAATTTGCTGAGAAACTGCAGCAGAAGATTTAAAATTTATAATAGATTAAATATTAATAATTTTCACGATATAAAGCGATGGGGGGAAATGTCACTTCGAGTAGTGTTATTAATATCTGACCCAAAAACAGTATTAAATGGTCTTAATCGTGGGAAATTTTACATGGTTTACTGTATTCCTGAAATTCATCCGTAATTATCATCAAAAAATGTAGCTAGTACTGAAGTGAGTGAAGTATATTTACAGTACTCCGTATGGAGCTGAAAGTTTCATAGTATCGATCGTGGAAATGTACTTAGTGAAATTCCAATACATAATGAATAAAAAATCGGTTACAAGTACTCGCCTGTATTATACGGAGTCTACAATTTCTACTAATAATATGGCATAGTCCCTTTGAGATGATTGATATAACGTATTCCATAAAAAGTAATTTATATTCTATGTGGAAACTTGGACTGAAAGTCACTGACGACTTATTCCCGGTTTCCTCTTCATTAAAACGTATTTACAAACACATAAAATGTTAAAAAATAAAATGGTATCGTATTTGGAGAATATAACATGCAGATATAACATTTGTTTTCATACTGTTGATGAGAAAAAAGGAATATTATGTTTTAATTGAATGATTGTACATTCTAAATGATTTCAGTATATTGGTTTTTGTTCATAATGTTTTTTTTGTATACGTAAGAAAACTAATACACTGTTGTTCTTTGTATTAAAATGAGTCATCGATAAATCACTGTTGCAGTGGTCTTGTGAGTGTAATTGCTTGATAACCAACGTTGTGAAGTAGTGAGAAACTTCGGAGTCGGTCTGAAATTCTTCGTGCAATGTGATCTTAAGACGAGTAGTTTTTGTTGGATTTGAGTAGTATCAGGTTTGAATTTTCACCACTGTTTGAAGCCATTTATATGATGCGTGTTCTCTCGTCCGTGTTGGTTTGGTTGCTCTGGTTTTGTGTTCTGCCCTCTGTGGTGCATCTGGTCCCACTAGGGTGGGGGGAGTCTGTTTTCATCTTCGAGTCAGTTTTCATGTTCCAAGTGCATCTGCTGCTTTGTGCTAGTTGTGCTGGGCTCAAGGCTTCCGTCTGTGGCTATAGACAAAGAGTAAACATGTTATTGCGATTACATAACAAAGGAACAAGCCAGTTGGTTGGTGGGGAGACAATGCAGTACCCATTTTTTCCTTTGTACAATTGTGCTGGTGCAAAAGGACAATAATGTGCATTCATGCATGGAAATTGCTCAGAATTCATTAGTGCTAGTGCTTTATGAATACTTTGGAATGTTTTTTTCTCCACATACGGCTATATATTCTATTGAAACTGGAGAAATGAAAAAATGGTGGTGCATCATGCCATTCCCTGCACAATTGTTTTGCTCAAGGAAAGGTTTCTTGCTGAATAATGTTACGATTTTTCATAGAAAAAATATTTTGTTCAGAAATAAAATTGAAATTGTGAATACTGTATTGTTTTTGTGTTGGTGCATAGTATATCATGCAAATATGATTCATAAATAGAATAAATATTTCTTTTGGCATAGAATAGAGAAAAAAACTCATTACCTGGCATGTTGAAATTCAGATGCAGTTGTGGATGAGAAGTTCTTCATGATGTCAATTGAAATTGACAGAAGTCTTCATTTTTAGTTGTAAAGAAGACACATTCTTCTGGATTTGATGGTAAAAGTTGTGCGTCAAAGATCCTCTGAACTGAACTACAAATCAAAAGGAAGACAAATTTTACACCCCTTTATTATTTTACACTGTAACATTTTCTAAGGTGTTATGCAGTTTTTGGACTAGGTTCCAAAAGTAGCCCGATTAACTTTCTTAAGTATTGTAATTTTTTCTTTTTACTTTAATACAACAAACATAGAATATTCATTTTCAATACTGTAATTGAAGAATTAAATCACAAAAATTAAATCAGTTGCTTAAAGTGAAGAAAAATGGGATAGGAGAAAAGGACAAGATATAGTATTAGTATAGTAATATAATTATTTGAGAATATTTTTTTATTGAAACTGGTAATTGTGCGCGTAGTATTTTATTCTACAAAGTTTACATGTGTTCGGACGTTCTACCTTCCATTGACAAAACATTTTATTTAAGTTACTCTTGGCAAAGAGTAACTACATAGTTCCCTTCTTCCCCTACCGTACCACCGATTCGAGTCAATCGGATTATGATTTCTTGGGTCACCAGAAGAATAAAAAGCGTTGTTTGTGAAACGGGTGAGAGAGATAGCTAAACGCGGAATGGCATTGGGTGATCCCTACCACCATAAAATGACATGAAATTTAGCTCAGAAGTTTCTATTTGGCTTGAGGATCTTTTACATGCAGTAAATCTACAACATCAGACAGACGGATTTACTTCTCTGAGTGAAAGTGGAAGAAGGATTTTTCGTAAATCAATATTTCTTCTTGATTGTCCATATATGTTTGCAAATAAAAGTATCCAAAGTTGTTTATGACAATCATTTATTTCAGCAATTGCACAACGTTTCGTAAATAGTTTTGTTACAACATCAGGTGCTTAGTGAGGGAACAGCTATCCTATTGAATTACCTCTGCAGTAGAACAATCGAGGAACATTACGAAATTAACTCACACTCACTACAGGTGATCTCAGAATATCCAGGAATTTCATTCCTTGGAAATGGAGTGTCTGTCGTCAACTGTTAGTTATCTGATATCACCTGTAGTGAGTGTGAGTTAATTTCGTAATGTTCCTCGATTGTTCTACTGCAGAGGTAATTCAATGGGATAGCAGTTCCCTCACTAAGCACCTGATGATGTAACAAAACTAGTTACAAAACGTTGTGCAATTGCTGAAATATAAAATTGTCATAAAAAACTTTGGATACTTTTATTTGCAAAGGATTATTCGTTCCCAAAAAACAAACATTTCGTCGCCGACCGTCGCACAGTGCACATCGCTCCCCAGCCTTATCAGCTGACATCTTTCCGCGCTGACAGTGGTCTAGGTCTTTGATAGTGCTTGTTCTGTGATATCAGTTTAGTGCTACAAATCACAGTGATTTTGTAGTAAACCCCCAACCAGAAACGGAGTTGGGTTACGCTCCGCTAGTGGATGGGTGCAGTCCTTCCCTTTCACCGGGCGGCGGGGGTTAAAACCCCGAGTCTGACAGCGGTGCGCTCTCTGCTCGACTGGACTAGAGATGGGCTTAACAGCTTTTCTTCAATAACTGTTATCACAAAAACAGCTGACTCGTATTAGCTGTTATTAATAACAGTTGAAAAATAACAGGTCTATGACTAGCAACATAACATGGTCGACTGCCAAGAGTTAAAGCAGTTGTAGCGCTGCTAAGAGTTAAACCACGCAAAACGAATAACTTTGGTAGCACTATAAAGCCTGTGCAGCTACCTTACGGCGCTTCCTTGCACTTCTTTCCCTTACGTGTATGGACAGAGAAGCAGCTGATATGAACGAGATTGGATGAACTGCCAAGGATGAATAGTAATTCATATAATGTGTTGCGAATGTGTATAGAATATAGAATACTACTAAAATGAAAGTGATTCGGGTTCAGATTTGAAATATTCTTTCAAATATGCAACTTGTGCATAGTGAAGTGACGAGAGCCAAAAATAATGAGTACAAACATTGTTGTAGGTTACCTTTAGCTAAAGTGTTAATGACTATCGAATATCAAGTATTACAATGGGAGTTATTTGACCACAACTCATTTTATTTTATCGGACCTAGGGGAAATATTAGTTGATCTCACATAAGCAGCAATGGAACAGAATTAAGTTTACATATTGGACGGACTTAATGTAAAGGACAATCATCTTATTGTAGGGTATACCATAAAATATAAAAATATTGTGGCACATGGTGTGCAATAATGACGAATTATGTATTAAAGAATCTATAATTTGAACACTGGCAAATCATGATTGATTAGCTGCAGTGAAGCTGTTATCGTACAAACTGGTTGCCACAAATAACTTGTAGTAGTTCGAATTAGGCCCAGTAGATTGCAGTTCAATGCATTTCAACCGATAACAGCCAATAACAGGATAGACGAAATAACTTATTTCGCGTAACAGTTACGGAACGTTAACGGTTAAGAAATAACAGTTTAGCTGTTAAGGGCACATCCCTAGATTGGACACGACTCATGCTGCTTGCGACGTGCCACAGGCCGTGGCATTACCGACTCCAGAGTTATCTGGCAAAGTGTTGTAAAATAATGTAGTACATGTATTGTATGTGAATTTTTTGTAATGAGCTGTTGATACTGTAACCTGATGAATATGATTTCTACGTTGAGTGTTATAGTAATAGACATCGGCATTTTCTGAAAATATATTCCCGCCCTTAAGCAAGTCATTTTTGACAAAAATCACTGATTCATAAATAAACAGACAAGGTAATGGTAAAACTCCTAGATTAATGAAGAGCGGCTTACAAGAATCACGTGGGTGGGATTTGGTTATTATTCGTACAATTCTTTTTTGTAATCTAAAAGTCTGGGAGCTATAAGATGTATTTCCCCAGAATATTATGCCATATCTCAGGCGGGAATGAACATCCGCGAAATATATACAACGAGCAGTATGAAGGCTGACTGAATTTGCAAGAATTCTGAACGCGTAGCATAATGAACTTAAATTTGTGTTCAATTCATTTAAATGGACGTTCCATTTAAGTTTTGACTGAATTGAAAGACCTAACAATTTTGTTGCCTTAACATCAGTCAATTTGTACACCGTCATTTTCAATGGAGCACAGAATTGTTTATTTGAAATGTAAAACTGCATTAAAACCGTTTTATTTTCGTTTACTATTAATTTGTTATTTGAACCAATTTGAAACATCTGATATTGTACTATTTACGGTTTATTTATTGCAAAGGATGTTCGTATCAGCAGCAAAGAGAACCGTTCTTCCGTTTCCAATCGTCGAGGGCATATCGTTTACGTAAAGTGGCAACAGAATAGGTCCTAAAATCGATCCTTGAGGAACTCCACGTGCAATGGGTAAAGAGTCGGAAAGGTGCGTACGTAATGTTCCATCATTCCAGTAAGGTAAACAGCCAATACTATGCAGATATGCTTTTGAACAAAGTGAAACTAGCCATAAGAGAGAAACGTCGTGGATGTCAGTTGAGAGGCGTGATTCTCAAGCAAGACAACGCATGTCCTCACACTGCTTAACAAATCTGTGAAAACCATCGATAAAATGTGATCAGAGGTATTGCCTCATCCTCATAACAGTCTCGATTTAGCGCCATCTGATTTCCATTTATTTGGTTTACTGAAAGTGGCATTACGTGGGAAGAAGTTCTAGGATAACGAAGATGTCAAAAAAATTGTGGGAAATTGGTTGAAACATGAAGATAAAGAGTTCTTTGCAGCCGTTCTTTCCAAAAAACTTGTAACCCGTTGGGAGGAGAGCAGAAATGTTGATGGGGATTACTTTTTAAAGTAGGAAAAGTCTTGTTCGTACAAATAAACCTTTATTTCTCCAGACCTATTTGTCACTTTAATTATTGATTGCCTCTCGTATATATAAATGGGACACTAGCCGCGCGCGATATTTTCTCACTCATCCTTATCCCCTCCTTTCCCCTTACATACCTAGATTTACACTTACGTGGATTACACTACTAAACAGGTCGGGAAACCATTAAGGAGCACAGAGATAGTCCAGGCTGGGGCGTTGAGGTAGCTCTTGGAAGCGGGAAATCTCGCAAGAGAAGCTGTGGGTCGGGCATTGGTTCTCAAGTCTCAGCAGTAGAGGAACACTACCACCTCCTGATATATAACATGCATTGTAATCACGAGTTTTTATATTAATATAAGTACTAGTATCATAGTAGTTATCGCACCGGAATGAGTACTTCCTAACATGATTTGAGGCTCTCAGAATAATAGCGGGAGATCCCAACCGAAGTTCACCGGGAGCGGTGGCTCAGATCATCAACTGATGTCACTGAGCTTGTCTGGAGGAGAATTCTAGCGGCCGGCTGCTCTGATCGGTAGTTTCCCGTGGTTTCCCCGATCAACACTAGGTGAATGCCGGAGCAGTACCCTATCAAACACACAACGGACGGCGCGCGATCTGTCCTTCCTCTTCCTTGTCCTATCCTCTCCCCTTACACACACTCTTACACTAACATGCACTACACTACCACATATTGCGGGAAACTGGTCGGGAGCTTAGAGCTTGTCTCGGCTGAGGGCTGAGGCGGTGCGTCACAGGTGGGAGAGTCCTGGTTAGAGGGAAACTCTGCTAGCCGACGGTAGGTCGGCGCCGGATCTCGCCATCCAGCGGTGGAGATCACCGCCATCTCCCGAGAAAAAAACATGCACTACACTAACGGGACTAATGACCAAAGCAATTGCCGCGCCCGGAAACACGAAAATATCAATCAAACCAACCGAAGTTCGTTTCAGGAAAAAATACTTTTTCTGTTTTTGTTCACATTCACTTTCACTACGGACAAGTGTTTGAAGATAGAATTTGAGATTTTTGCCATATCCCCTGTAGGAACAAGCAATAACCGTCCTTAATTATTACTATAAGCATTACGTAATTGTGCGCAAACCTTGGCACAGGATGGCGACAAGCCTTGTACTATTCATTTAATTGTATTCAAGTGTAATGTGTTCTTTCTGTGTTTTCCACGGTCGACGTGATCTGTGTATTTCACAGCAGTCTAATTGCTCATTCTATCTGATATGCATCTGCCAGCATCAACGGCAGTCTTAATTTTCCCAGAATTTTTCGCACGTTTAACTGCCTTCCCGATTCTTTGAATGCTCCATCACTCAACGCCCACAGTCTGGAGCGACGCTTTCCGAGAATCATTACATTTAGATGATTTAACAAATTAACTTTACATCGCGTACTGAAATTTAGAAATTTCAATTTGTTATTATACTACATAACGTATTTAGTCATAATCAAAACAGAGCGCAATATTATTTTAATTGCATAACTAAAAGGCTGTATCGGATCGGCTTAATGTTATTTGTTCACGAATCACGGCTTCGCCTCAGCATTTGCACGGAACAGTCAGTCAAGCTACAGATTCCGCATGTCTGTCTGTCTGTCTGTCTGTCTGTCTGTCTGTCTGTCTCTCTCTCTCTCTTTCTCTCTCTCTCTCACTTTCTCTCTCTCTCTCTCGCTCGCTCGCTCGCTCGCTCGCTCGCATTCACGTACATGTCATGTACGTTTCAAAAAATGTGTGTGCCGCAAACTGTTAATCTATTGTAGCAGTGATCTGGCCTGTACCATTCTCGCATATAGCAGAATGTACTGTGTTTCAAACAGTCTGTGCACTCAGCAGTGATCGCACAATGTACGGTGACTCCGATTGTTTGTGATTTGAACAGTAATTCTTTGAGCGAATAATTATTTTAATTGCATCCGTGTGATTATCACATTAGCTGCACGCACTTCCACGCTACCAGTGTGTCTCCTCGCCCTCCGGTAGGGAGTGATAACAATGCGTCCCTTGCGTGGGCTCAGCCAGCGCCGGTGCGAGCTGCGCACAACTCGGGAGGGTCATTCGCGGTCACCCCAACGCAAGGGAAGTTTACTATGTAGCTTCGTGTCGCTAAAAACAGCGTTGGCACGTGGCGCGGTGTGCACCGGATGCGTAGACAAAGGCAGAAGCTATGACGCACGGGTTTTTTCTGACAGGGTGTGCGCATCGCTAGGGCGGAGGCAATGGAGGCGGCGGGCAGCGTCGCGAGGGCTATTTAAGGGCCGTGAGAACAATAGCTCTTCCTTCTTAGTCCTGGCAGCAGCGGCAGCGTAGGTCGTCCGTGAGAGATGCGAACGTGGACGCAGGGAGCCGGCAGTTATTGTCGTGACTAGTGAAACATGTACTCGGTCTCAGGGCAGGCGGTACTACGCACGGCGAAACATTAGGTAGTATGTTGCGGTGTGGTAGCCGTTGTAAATATCTCTCCTAGCAGTGGGGTCTATTTAGTTAGTTAATTGAATACAGTGCATTTGTTATTTGTGACTACGGTCTAAATTGTGAATAAACCTGCTGTTATTACAACCCACTCTCGTCTGTGTACTGATTACATCCGTGTGACGCCACAACTGCATGGGTACCCCTGCTTCTTATCGCGCTGTGGCAACTGGCGCTCCTTCAAGTCAGCAAACGTTAATGTTGGTTTTTATTACCGCATTACACGTAAATTTGAGAGCAATTTCTATCTCTTAATGTGTGTGATGGTTCAGTCTACTCGTACTTATGCCATTAATAGAGACTGATGTTATCATAGTAAGCATTATAGTGTTTATTTATGGCATATTTTCACTGCTTTAAACTCAGCCACACCAGTGTGTGTGTTTCTTTTCATTTTCATAATTTATGCAAGGCATTGCAATCTCGCCAAATTGATTCACTGTTATAATTATATAGCTTAATTATATGTATTAATTCTAGTGAGGAATTCTGATTTCTCCATATAATGACAACTTCCCTCTAATCACTTTTGTATTTCAGAAAATTTAGCAGCGCGTGTACTCGCTAATTATAAATACACTGGTCCTTCGAAGCTATTAAAGATAATGTGATCGAGTTTGTATTAATTATAGGTCATCCGCCCGAGTCAGTCCACTGCTAAGCACATCAGCTCCATCATACCAGCTCATTTGATATTTCAAGATATGATAGG